>JAMXBD010000408.1:600000-1027145 GCA_024138025.1 Combretum micranthum
TGTTACAGGAGCTCAATGGTTTGTGTCTTTTATAGACGATTGTACTAGAGTCTCTTGGATTTTTCTTCTCAAACATAAATCAGATGTGACCACGATCCTTCCAAACTTCATTGCCATGGTGAATAATCAATTTGGCGTAAAAATAAAAAGGTTTAGGTCTGATAATGCCAGAGATTATTTTAACCAAGTTCTTTCATCATATTTCCAACGAGAAGGGATAATTCATGAGTCTTCGTGTGTAGATACTCCCCAACAAAATGGGGTGGCTGAGAGGAGAAATGGCCATTTACTCACCACAACACGTGCTTTGCTTTTCCAAAACAATGTTCCAAAATCATACTGGGGAGAAGCTGTCCTCACTGCCGCACATATGATCAACCGCCTACCTTCTAAAGCCTTGGGGAATAAAACACCAATGCAACTTCTCTCTGAGTTTTACCCTAATGTCAGAATCACAAATAATCTAAGCCCTCGGGTTTTTGGTTGTCCAGTCTTTGTTCATGTATCTAGTCACAACAGAGGTAAACTTGATCCACGAGCAATCAAGTGTGTGTTTGTTGGGTATTCTCCAACACAGAAAGGCTATAAGTGTTATCACCCACCTACACGGAAACTTTATGTTTCTATTGATACCACTTTTGAGGAGGGCCAATCTTTTTTCTCTCAACCTTATCTTCAGGGGGAGTCTGGTTCTATTGGGGAAAATAAGGTAGAAGATATATCCTTTCTTGATTTACCTTCAGTGCCTCCTTCTAGGTCACCTCTACAGGAGAAAATAATCCTACAACAAGAACCTGAATTGCCCCCACAAGAACCAAATCCTAAAATTGTTGAAACAACCAGAGTCCCTCTCAATGAAGAACTTAATACTAGGAGGTATGGACAAGTGAACTCAAGGAGAGAAGTTCTGGCACCAGACCTTGTGCAACTCCAAAACTCAAACTCTACTCTTGGGAATGAGGTATGCATAGATTCAATTCCTTCAGATGTTCCCTCTAATCTTGACTTACCTATTGCCTTACGAAAAGGAACTCGAGAATGTACTAAGCACCCAAAATATCCGTTGGCCGAATCAGTGTCTTTTCATAGATTTTCTCCATCTCACAGGAGTTTCTTAGCCAACTTAAATACCATCTCGATTCCCAACAATTTATCTGAGGCTTTATCCAATGAGAAGTGGAGAGAGGCTATGAGAATAGAAATGGAGGCACTTGAGAAAAATAGAACTTGGGAAGTTGTAGAACTGCCAGAAAATAAAAAGGTAGTAGGATGCAAGTGGGTGTTTACCTTAAAGTACAAATCAGATGGGTCTCTAGAGAGATACAAGGCGAGGTTGGTGGCTAAGGGATACACACAAACTTATGGAGTAGACTATGAAGAGACCTTTGCACCAGTAGCTAAGATGAATACAGTGAGAATTCTCTTGTCATTGGCTGCAAATTTTGATTGGGATTTACATCAGTTTGATGTAAAAAATGCCTTTCTTCATGGAGACTTAGAGGAAGAAATATACATGGAGATTCCACCGGGCTTTGGAAGGGAGATGAAAGGGAACAAGGTCTGCAGATTAAAAAAGGCATTATATGGACTCAAACAGTCCCCAAGGGCTTGGTTTGGCCGGTTTAGTAAGGTAATGCTCAATAATGGGTATAAACAAAGTCAGGGTGATCATACCCTATTCATCAAGCATACAACTTCAGGGGGAGTGACTGCACTTTTGGTGTATGTTGATGACATAATTGTTACTGGAAATGACGAGAAAGAGAAGGAGATCCTAAAAAACTACTTGGCAAAGGAGTTTGAGATTAAAGTCTTAGGGAAATTGAAATATTTCCTTGGGATAGAAGTAGCTAGATCTCGACAAGGTATTTTCATTTCCCAACAGAAGTATGTGGTTGATCTTCTGAAAGAAACAGGCAAGATAGCCTGTAAACCAGCTTCAACTCCGATTGAGCCTAATCATAAACTGAGAGAGGCAAAAGATGATAAGGTTGTTGATAAGGAAAGATTCCAAAAATTGGTTGGAAAGCTAATATACTTGGCACACACACGGCCAGACATTGCTTATGCTGTGAGTGTTGTGAGTCAGTTCATGCACAATCCTAAGGAGATTCATCTACAAGCTGTAAACCGTATACTTCACTACCTGAAAGCCAGTCCAGGAAAGGGAATTTTATTTAAGAAAGGTGAAGGGTTAACGCTTGAAGCTTATACGGATGCGGACTATGCAGGCTCTCCAGTTGATCGACGGTCCACAACAGGCTATTGCACTTTCTTAGGAGGTAATTTAGTCACGTGGAGGAGCAAGAAACAAAATGTGGTGGCTCGATCAAGTGCAGAAGCAGAGTTCAGGGCTATGGCTCAAGGGGTTTGTGAGCTTTTGTGGTTAAAGATTATTCTTGAAGATCTTAAGATAAAGTGGGACGAACCGATGAGATTATATTGCGATAATAAATCAGCCATCAGCATTGCGCACAATCCAGTACAGCATGACAGGACAAAACATGTGGAGATCGATAGACATTTCATAAAAGAGAAATTGGATAGCAAGTTGATTTGTACTCCCTATGTGCCTACCAAGGAACAACTGGCAGATGTGTTCACAAAAGGACTAAGTTCTCATAACTTCTTAACAATAATATCCAAGCTGGGAATGATTGATATCTATTCACCAGCTTGAGGGAGAGTGTTGGAAAACCAACTACATTAATTTAGAAAAGTTTTGACCAATAGCATTAATTTAGGAGTCAAGAATGTTGACCAATAGCATTAATTTAGGAGTCATTAATGATTTGACTAATAACATTAATTTAGGAGCATTAATTTCAAGATAAGGAGATTTGACTAGGAATAGGATTTTCTTTCCTCTTTTTTGATCTTGTACAATGTGTATATATACTTCTTTCATGTATAATAAAAAGCAATGAGGAAAATTTTCATGACATTTTCTGACCTATTACTTAAAGGGGAATTAGCTCGGTTAAATTAAAAGTTAAGGAGACTAAGCTAACAGCACTACAAGTAGGCTTAATCCCACCCTGTTACATGATCAGTCTAAAGATTAGCAAAAGCAAGAGCCCCCACTATCATGAACGAGGACCACGCTAGAAGGAGCTGTCAAAAAGTGGCATGTTGGATCCAGTCTACTTTAATCCCACAAGCAGCCACGTCTCCTGCAAATGAAAGTACTGCCACGTCCTACTTAAGAAATAACATGATTCAACTCATTCATGCGCTAGATGGAATGGAGCTTCACGACAAGTCAAATAGTGATACTCCAGCCACGTCAAGAAGGAAGCAAGGAGCTACTGCATCATCTGTAAAAGTTAGAAGCCAAGCATGTGCAAGTGCCGTTGACCTCAACCAATGAAGGTCTGATTTGGACAGCAGAGAGACGCCAATCGAAATGCTCTACCACGAACTATATGACAACACACACACACCAACTTAATCCTAAGTCTCGCCCATCCTCGTACCAGCAATTGTTGGGATAAGGAAAAGCAAAGCAATAGAGTCAGATGATGATGTTGCTATACTAAAGGTAAAGGAATGGGGAAATGACAACTCATATCCCTGTTCGAGTCATTTAAAATGACAGAGAAGAATGATGGATCGTTGAGTGTTTCGCTTTAGCCACTGTAACAGAGGACGGAGGATAATGTAAACAGAAGAACTGTTAGACAAAATAGTAGAAATTCATTCAAATAATTTGTTCTTCATGTATTACTACAAAACAAAGGACTGTCACAAAGCTTTTTGTGCACAAAGTACCCGCTCTGATCTTGGAATGATGCACAAGATAATCCCTACATCCTACACCGTAGCCAAAATCAATTCAAAACCTTAAGGAGTTAATGCAAGTACTTCCCCTGTCAAATTGCCGCTCCCTGCATCAACAATGACAATGGAGATTTCCCATGCGGCTTCATCCCTCCCCAGTACAATCGATCACTCCAAGGAGGCATATCAATGAGATCAAGTCACTACAGCATTGATACAACTGCCACCATCATTTTTTTTTTCCATGCTAATGTGCCAAGAGAAGGCAGCTTTGACAACAACCCAACTTCAGTTTTCCTTCTTCCTTTTCACGCAAAAAATGACAGAAAGAGTGGATTTGATAAACTCTTATGGAACTTCTAAACTTCTGTCTCCTTAAGCTCCTCTTTCCTCACTATAAAGACAATCCGATAGAATTCATATTCACGCCATAGGCTATGAAAACCAATATTTCAACTTGACTCCCCTGCGACTCTAAGCTATAATAGTCCTCCACACTTAGCGAGTTGTCTTCGTAAACCACCAAAAAAAAAAAGGAAAAAAAAATTACTAGAGGAAGATAGAATGCAATTGAATATGTAGACATACATATACGTGTAGACGTGAATGAGAAGTTGCTGTTGGGTTGTAATGAATCCATCTTCGCAGCTAGATCACCAAGTAGTTGAATCCTTTGGGCAACTTCTTCAAAATTCCATAGCTCTCTGTTGCCACTCGTGTAAGCATCCAACGACCTTTTCCTCATATATAAATATATATATATATATTCTATATTCCTTCCATGATGCTAACATCAATGCCTGACATTAGGATCGGAGACTCCTTTTCTTGGATCTATTGTTGATACAATAATAATAACAATCATAATAGAACCAACATAGATAATCTATAGGGTTGGGAGTCACAAATATATAAATGAATATATAAAAATATACACAAACTCACGTACAAGTTATAATAGGGCATAGATTAGAAGAAGAAAACAATAATGGTCCCACGCAATTACCGACAAAAATATATATCTATGTATATATTCATAATAAACAACAACAACAACAACATAAAGCAATAACATGAAATAAGATGAAATAAAAATGTGAGACATTTACATAGATTTAATAAATTGTATTAATACATATATCAAATGCCCAAACGGAAATCATCATAAAAAATTACACGAAAAATTATATGAAATCGACTATTAGTTTGCGAAAACGGATTTGAAATGAGGAAGTTATAATTTATTGAAGTTTGAATACCAAAACTGCAAAGGAACAAACTATGCTATAGTATAGATATACAATTTAGCTTAATTGAATTTATTCTCATATAGTGTCATTTCCTTACTACACCCAGGTGATTACAAGTTGGACACTAAACTACTAGACGATTATTAGGATTAGATATTGCTATGGCAGAGTGAGTATTTTTCCTATAATTATTATACTTGCTTGTGCTTGTAATTAGTTGCTCTTGAGATAATTATTAATATAAATTAAATTGTATGGAGAATTGGGATCTATACATGTGGATAATATTGTTTGATGTTTGATAAGTTACTTTAAATAAAAGGGAATAAATTGCTTGCTGAATTTTCATTTAATTGTTGATGTGAGTGTTGTAGTTAATTGGTTGATCACACCTAATGAATCTAATTATTAGTATACTACGTTTGCAGCAAAGTCTATCGGTTGATTTGTATTGCCAGTGACCGCAAGTTAGCTTTGGGAGCTATAGGATAAGTGAGGCCAGTGTTGAAAGACTACTGTTTATTTAAGTCCCTTTATGTAAAAAACTCCAGTATGATATGTACAGTCGTTATTGGCGACTTATCATGCAGAATTATTATATTCATAAAAACCTATACATGATAATCAGTGTTAAATTAATTTAAGTTGCATAATAAACTGGCAAAACTCAATAGAGTCCTTAAGTAGTGAATACGCTCATACATCGTTTGAGACATCCTTGAGTGATAGGGGTGTCATTCCTAGATTCCCACACTGTTTTATGGCGGACTGTTATGCATAAAGTACCCTCTGGGGCATGACATATAATTTTTATAGCTCATAAAAACGTCAACTATAGGTATCATACGGGTATTTTATCTCTACTAGTAATTAATTTGTCACTTCATTTTTAATTTTTGTTGTTTGTTACTATTCATTTATCTGTACTTTTTCTTACACTACTCTTATACCTATCTTGTCATGCCCCAGCAGGTACCCTAAACGTGACAACCCACCGTACGCAATATTAAAATTTAAGAATGACTACCTCAGTCACTCGAAAGCTTCCATATCGGTACAAGACGTACATTCACATCAAAGGAAGACCGGTGGAGTAAAACATTTTAAGATATTGGCAACGAAACATACAAAATAACACTTAATATAATTCATTGAAATATAAAAGTATTACAACTTCTAAGGGGCATTCCCCCATAATTCTCATAACAACATGGTCTTACTAAGAGAAATAACCAGAGCTAGAAGATTTTAGAAAAAATCTACTCTAAGACTTCCAAAACAGAATTCCTCCAAAAGCTTCCAAAAATAAAGATTCTACCCGGGTGATCAAGATGGTCTTGGGTGTAAAAAGATAATCCTACAATATCAAAAGTCTATAGGGGTATAAGGATAACTAGCTTAGTGAGATATTCCTTACGTAAAAGCTCTCATAACAGGCAATTAACCAAATTTAGTAATCAAGCATATGAAATGCAACAACCATATGATCAAATAGTACATACGACTATCTGTTTTCTTATGTGTGATGGATTTACCCCTCCATCGGTGGTTAAGGAATGCTTTGAGCTGGGCCCCAAACGACCTCCTTAAAGTTGCACGCGTCTCGGGGTTCCAACGAACCATACTACTATTCCCCGGGCTTTCCTTACCCAAAGCGATCGATCCGGCTCGGCTACAACTTGAGACCGTATTTCCCGAACGTCCTAAACTCTCAAGATTGTAGCAAGGCAGCTTACCTTTCCAGTCGCACACTGAGAAGTAGTAGCAAAATTTCGAAATGATATTCTAAGTGATATGCATGAGCAATTTATTATATGGGGATTCCAATATGACATTAAATCATTTAAAGCGATCATGCAATAAATGCACACATAGTAGTACATACATACAAACAATTATATCAATCACAGATCGGGTTCCGATATACTTATCGTTCATTGATCGCACATAACAATTCACATACATAATTCCCATAATATCCCACATGCATATCAATTTTATCTTTTCCTAACATCTAGTGCTCTATTCTACAAGCACATACGTGAATACATAAACGTAAATGAAACTTACTCGTCCGTAGCATTCTTCTAGGAGTCAAAGTAATCCTCAGGGAAGAGAAGATCTCGGTCCTCAACATCTAAACAAAAGAAATACCCGAAGCAAGTATTTCATCCAAGATTTACTCAAAATCTCTAATTCTATCTTATTGAATTCGTCAAAAATCGTATGAATGGAAATCCCAACTTAAAATTACCATAACTTTCTCATTTTAACTCGGAATTTCACATATTATATACCGATTTCTACCTACTCGAAAAGATCTATCTATTTCTAATATTATTTTTATCAAAAGAAGTTATTTGGGTCTCGGAATATTGTTGTACAGATTTGATGCGAAAATTCCAAATTTCAAACTCAAGTTTTCAACTTTTCTTCATTCAAGAATTCTTGTACAAAAATATAGATAATTGTATGGTTTGAAAAATCCTTTGAATACATATATATAGACTCAAACCATATGCATGAATTTAGTGGTGTTGTCTCAATAATAATTTTGCAAAACAATGTGTCTTAAAAGTGAGAAAAGCTAATACTTGAAAATCTCCTTTTTAGTTTTGTTTGGAAAATTTGTTTGTAAGTATTTCCTTTTTTTAACTCCATTTCATAATTTTGAGAATAATTACATTTTGAAAAAGAAATTTTAATCTTTTAAGATTCTCATAACTTTATTTCTAGTGGTTTATATAACATAGTTTTTCTAAATATTTTATGGTCATATGTTCTAAAGTTTTTCTAAAGTTTGATCTTAAGAATACTATTAATGATCTTATAAGTTATTTATTTATTTATATTTCCTAAGTAAAGCTTATCCTTAGAAAGGTTTTTCTTGACAATTTTGTAAAACTTGTCTAGACTTTAGTATTTTAAAGTGTTGGTAGAAAACTTTGATAAATGAGTTTAAGAAAACTTTTGGTTAGACAAAAGATTAAGTTTAAAGAAACTTTCTTATTTTATTGATTTGAAAAGAGAGTTTGTAATAACTTTACTTTATGTATTTCTTGATAAAATCACATATAGTGTTATTACTAAAACTTGAGCTAAACTTATCTAATCTTAGAAAATATTTGTTAAGATAAAACTTTAAGTTTTTATGGAAAAATTATTCCTTATGTGACAAAATATATTTTTAAAGAGAGTTCTTATTTTTATTACTTAAGAAAACTCATTTTCATTATGGTTGAGACAATATCAACATGTTCATGCATGGATGAGAATGTGTAACTATGAGAAATGTAATAAAAACAACATAATAAGATGAATAAAATAAGAGCATAAAAGTAAGGTCAAGTATTGGGAATCTTAGCTTCATCAAGGTATCATAGGATTAAGAATAGATTAATCCCAAAAGAAAAGAAAAGCAAAGAAAGAAAATTGTCTTGACTTGATATGGACAAGTCTAAGACTAGAAAGACTAGTCTTAATAATTGCATGAAAACAAGTAAATAAATAAATTGCAAGACATAAATAAATAACAAATGAGTTTATATGCTCTAAATAAATATATATACATAATATACATAATACTTTATATAAGTTAGATTACAACAAATAATAATAACATAAAGAAGAGAATAGAAACATGAACATATTGTTGCTTCTTTAACTTTCATGAGTCTAAGAAATAAAAATTAAGCTTAGGCTAAGTTGTATGAACATGATGAATGAATAAGATAGATTTTTACCTAAGGTTTATGTGTTTGTAGAAGAGGAATGGAATGGTTTGTAGTAATATATGGGAATTGGTTTTATGGAGAAAAGAGAGATTTTGAGAAAGATTTTGAGAGAGGGATTTTATGGAGTGATTTTGGTGGAGTTTTTGTAGGAAATGAATTGTGTGAAAGAATGAAGGAGAAATGTGGTATTTATAAAGTTTTGGAGTGGAAATTAGATGTAATTAAATAAATTGAAAAATAAAACAAATTGTGAGTGATGTGAGAGAGGGAGTGGACGGCAAGGGTTTGAAAGAGAGAGAAAAATTGATTAAATTTGTTGTTTTGTAATCAAAAGAAATAATATATAAAGTGTAATATGATTAAAGTTGTATAGGGAAGGTAAATTATAAGGTATAGGTATGGTAGAGTGTAAGAATATAGTGTAAGAAAAAGTAGAGATAGATGAATAGTAATGAATAGTAGAAAAGTACTATGAATAGTAGACTAGATAATTAAAATACTAGTAGTAAAGAAAATACGCGTAATTAAGCTATATCTGATATTTTTAGTTACTGAAAAATTCAAAAACTGATATTTTTGAAATCCTTATATTTTTACGAGTCTATTGGTGTTGTCGGAATATTTTTACAATCTGATGCTCCAGGGCACGATTTTTGAAAACTGATCTTGTTCGGATCCGAAAGACACTAGAAAATTATGAATCTGATATTTTTAAACTTTCCTATATTATTACGAACCATATTCCACAATTATCTTAATTTCGTTTTCTAGGGTTTAAGAACACGGGATTGTCGGATCTAGATTCACTAGATTAAACATAGAACTAGGTTAACTTTAGGGTTTTGTTTTGACTTCTGGTTCTTAGGGTTTGCTTATATTATCGCAAAATCTAGGGGCTTACATATCTCTTCTAATTTACACACCTATTTCTTACACTTACATTACCAACACTACTTTTTACTTAACTTTTTTTTATACTTTATTATACCTTTCTACTTAAATTAATTCTCTCTCTCTCTCTCTCTCTCTCCCCCCTCCCTCCCCCCACCCTTATGCATCTACTGTCGCTTCCTCTCTTCTCTCATATTTTATTTTCTTTTTTATCTATTCTCACACTTTTAATCCCCTCATTTTTCCCTCTATAAATACTACCTCCCTCATTTACTTCCTATATATTTTTTCCTCATCCTAACAAAACTCTTGGAAATTTTTCTCTCTTCTCCCTCTTCGCTTCTTAAAATCATGCCACCTCTCTCTCTCTTAGCCTCTTTCATTTTTCAGTTCTTCTTTTATGTAAACATTAAACATCCTCCATATATATTATGTACATGTATGTGTATGTCATTAAACATTTCCATAAAAATCCCCCATGATGCATATGACAGGGAATGGAAATGCAAAACAACACATTGTTCATATCACAATGTTCATGTTTATGTTCATGTTCATATTCATAATATGTTCATCTATTTCATGTTGCTAACTTAACTTTCTATACGTTTATATATATATATATATATATGTAGTACTTATAATTTTTAGAGTCTATTGCTCACTAACTTAACTTTATTTATGTTATACACTTATTTATTTATGCACTCTATTTATTTATTTGCCTATAAGACTGCTCAATTTCTAGTCTTGGACTTGTCAATAATCAAGTTTGAAGGAGACTAATATAATTCAAGTCTCAGGGAGCCTTGAAATAAAATCTAAGACTCTCATAATTTTCATATTATCTATTTCAATTTTATGAGACTAGAAATATTTCATGTCTCAGAGAGCCTTGATGAAATCTAAGATTTCCATATTTTATTCTTTATGCTTGTTTATTTCATTTATTTACATGGTAACTGAATATATTTTGAGTCTTGAGAGTCTTGATAACAAGTTAAGACTCTTATGTTTGTGTTTTAATATCTTCATGTTCTTGTTTATTTATTTCTAATTTTTATATTTTTGATATAAGTCCATACTATTAATTTCATTTCTATTTTAGGCTCATCCACATATATGCTCATAGTAATATTATTACCATGCAAAACAGAATATTTCCAAAAACATAAATGTTGATAATTATTTGTTATGCGAAAATTTTCCTAAAAATCTTATTTTTCAATACATGAGGAATCTCTCCATCATGAATAAAGATTTAAAATAAAACATCCATCTAAATTTTCAACATGCCAAGACTTAGTGAAATTTTAACAAATATCACTTAAAGCAATTTCACCATAGAAATGAAAAATCCATATTTAGTAAAAATAATTTTTTAATGAAGTTTTAGAAATAAATATGAAATATTCAAAGGCTTGAATTAAATGTCAAACCACGATTTTTTTTAGGCTTCATGTTTACAAAAAATTTTCAAAAGAGAGGATTTTTGCTACAAGTAGTTTACATAAAGATTCATATTTTGGAAAATAATTAGTTAAAAGAAGTCTTACTATGAGTTTAAGATATTCAAAGATGTGCATTAAAAATAAGACCATGATTTTTGTTAAAATTTATACTTACAAAGATTTAGAAATTTAGATTTTTAGGAAAATCCAAAAGTAAATTTTGAAACAAAATCAACCTCCTAATTTCTTTTTTTAATGTCGTGACCCATGTAATGTATGGGATAAAAGTTTATAACTTGAAATTCTTTTATAAAAAACACATGAAAACACTTTTCATCAAGAAAGAATATCTATGACAAGTCATTTACCCAAAATTTTCCTTAAATACCAAAACTTAAAGAAGTTTTAAAGAAAATACAACTTAGAATAAGTTTTCTCCACCAACACTTAAAGTTCCTATTTTGAAAATAATTTGAAATAGCCATGAATTTCCTAATTTATATTTTAATGTGTTATTGAAATGATATATGATTTTGAAATGAGATTAATGTGCATGAACAATATAATTAGTGCACGTGTTGAATATGTGTCATTTTGTATGTGTATAGTGCAATGAAATTAATATTATTGTATTATATATTAATGTGTGCATAGTGTAATAAATGTGTGTGTCTTTTGTAAATTAATATGTATGTGTTATGTTTAGAATTAATAAAATAACTTGTGAATTGTTTAAGAATTGATGACATAATTTTTACAAATACTTTTTAAGCCCAAATTAAACTCAAATGCATTCCAAATGTAGCCAAATTAACCCTAAGTCAAACATACCCCTAAAGTCAAACTTTGGATTAGTATTGACCTCAATTTGGATTAATTAGATTCTCTTTTTGGCAGCCCATTTTTCATCCGAATTTCTCTTATTTCTTTTCTTTCTTTCTTTCTTCCTTCCATCTCAAAACCCTAAGCCCTAAACCAAAATCAACCACAAGCCTTTCGATTCAAAAATCACTCCAAGCCAAAGCTTAATCATATAAGTTAAATGCAAGCCTAATCTCTTTGTTTTATTTTTTTTCTTGTATTTGGATGTCAAGCTTATGGTAGGATTAGTAAATGCCTATTGAGTTGATTTATTTATGTATTGATATACGTTAGGTTGTGCTTTGTTATTGTGTGAGCTTAGTTAAGTGTTAAGAAGTTGTAAGGATTGTTGATAGGTGGTGGAACTAAATTGAGTAGTTGAAGTGTGGAATTGAAGTGTGATTGGTGTTTGAATATTATAGTTAGGTGTTTGATGATTAGAAGTAGAGTTTATGTTGTTTGGATGTGTTTAGGACATATAACAAGTTTTTGGAAACTTAGAATAAGTTTGGAGAATTTTTGAAATGAATAGATTTTTCAAAGAAACACAAGGGAAACAAAACATTTTCATATTGGTTTAATTTTAAGTGTACGCCAGCATCTGGTACTTCAACGCCATCGGCGTAGAGGTGGTGTTGAAGGTGATCAGAACTAATTTCTTAAAGCCGCTTGAAATACTGTTGCTTTCGCAAGAAAAGTTTGCCAGTGTTTATTTGTCAAAACGTACGCTGGCTATTAGGGTTCAAACACCGCCGGCTTAGAGGCAGTGTGGAATGAGAACAGAATCATAATTTTTATCGTCGGGCTTAAGGCCGCTGGTGTAGGATCAAAAGCCGTCAGTGTACATGGATACGTTGCCGGTGTTGAGGGTATTCACGGGCGTGGACCAACCCGTGTAACTCTCGAAAATTTTTGAAAATTTGGAGTTGTAGTGTGGCGTAGACTGAAGGCTACCGGCGTATCCTTGAACGCTGCCAGTGTTAGTGAGTGTTGAGCTTTAATGCATTGTACCGGCGTGTCCCTTGCAGTTTTTATTTTCAAAAACTCTCTTCGAGATTTCCCAAAGCTTGATATATGGTCAATTAAATAATTGTTAAGTATTGTATGATGTAATAAGATGTTTAAATGCTCTGTTATGACCTTGTAATAATTTATTTGAATTTCTTTGATTAATTATATTTGAAACTAGTTAATTAGTGCTTAAACTAAATAGGAAATTCAATATTGTCTTGAATAGTGATAGAATCTCGCTTGGCCAACCCCATTAGTTCCCAAGCTATCTCAAGTACGCGGTAACTTGCTTGTTTCTTTGCTAGGATAAGCATTAAATCAAGTTACTCTAAATTAAGAAAATTTTAATAATTGATGATTGTAGATTGTCTTTTTATGCCGTTGAATATAGTTCGGAGAACAGCACCTTGCTAAGATTGGGGGCATGGTACTTTTTCATTATTGGATAGATTTATCTAAGAGATGTAAGTATCCGAGCTACTTATATCAACCCCCTGAGCGTCGTGATGCGTTACTCAGGATCCCCTAATATTACGGGCTATATCGGAAGGTGGGGCCACCTAGTCTGTATGAACAATAGGGACTACTTAGGGAGACGGACATAATACTAGATCCTTGTTGTCCGGAGTTTGAATACTCCCATGATGTATGACTAACTGAAGATTAAATAATAAATTATTAGTTGTTGCATTTTGCATTTAGCTTAAGCATGTGTGAATCACTTTGCATTTGCATTCGTTACTTGCATACTAGGCCTTTGGCTCGTATTTTAACATTTCAAGTGTGAATCCACGAGTTTTACATGAGTATGGGTTTATGGAACCGATTTCGAGGATTTCCTTGATGATTTGGAGGACTAGAGATGACCTTAGACTTGATGGAATCCAAATTTTGTATAGACTAGTTATATTAGTCTTGTGATAGTATTAAAAGTTTTATTGGATTTTATAAGTAGTTTTGTTAAGGATTGTAAAAAGCCTTTGATGTAATATATGTATATATATGTACTTAGCTATGTATGACTTAAGTTTATTTCCTTTGTGAAATATGATAATGGTGTAATGTGTTTTGTTAAAAGTTTTGAAAAATTATGGTTTCTATTATATTAACTATGTGGAATTAGATAAACAATTCCTCAAACGATTCCTCAAACCATTCTTTTAGACAACCTTACATATAATCCTACAAGTTATATGTGATTGGGAACTGTTATCGCTTATTTTAATTATAGGGGTGATAGCGGGTCCTTACATAATTAACTAGAAGAATTTTACTATAAAAACAAAATATTCATAAACTCAAAATAAATATAAAATTATGATTTTTAGTTAAGTATTCGTATTGACAAAAGTCAAGAGTTGAATGTTTATTTAAACATCCAAAAGTGATTTTGCAAAAAACTTAACTTTTCTACCCTTCATGAATGTTGTTTTTATGAATTTCCTATTTTGAGCAACATCACTAGGATCATGTATATAATATGAGTTATTATCATTATTATATGATTTCTAAAGATGAAAATATTTTATACTTGATTTATAAAGTCCAAATGAAGTAAAAATTTCAAAAATTGAAAACAATAAGTATGGAACCCACTGCATGCATTTTGTACAATGCTATTCCGAGACCCCCAGAGACTTCAAATAATTAAAATAACATTAGAAATGGATAGAGAATTCAAAGTAGACAGGAAACGACAACTCATATGCGAAATTCCAACTTAAAATGAGTAAGTTATGGCCATTTTAAGTTAGAACTTCTATAACTGGAAAAATGACACGAATAGAATAACTAGAGTTAGAAATTTGAATAGAGCCAATATGAAATACTCATTGCGGGTATTTCTTTTATTTAGGTGATGAAGAATTTGACGTACCTTTCCCCAAGGATTACTTCGACTAAGAATCGTACTATGGACGAGTGAGTTTTTCATTTACCCATTACATTTCCTTGCTTATACTTGTAAGTTAGTGGGATTAGCAAATAGGAAAAGATAAAAATGGGGATTTGCATGTGAAAATTGGATGCGACATGTGATGTTTGATGAATAAAGAATAAGCATATTGAAATTTGGATTAGTGATTAAATTCTTGCTTTATTGTGATTGTTCATATGAAAATTGTTTGGTCGCCTTAACTTCGAAATTAATATTATTCAGAAATTAATTACTAAAATAAATCATGCATGATATGAAGTGAGTTTCATTATACATTTCGCTACTATTCTTTATGTGGGGAAACGAAGTGTTGTAGTGGTGGCCAATAGTTACTGGAAAGTTTGCATGTGCATGTAGGAGCTAAGAAGTTTGCACAGACATGTAGGAGCTGCAAAATCTACATAAATATAATGGTTGTATGGGTCGTTAACCACTTCAACCCCTAACATAGATGGTGTAAATCCATTCTGCACATGATTTCTAGTTAATCATGTGCACTTGTTTGTTCATATGAATGCTACATATGCATATTCTTGCCTAAATACTCATATGAACTGTGGAAATGTTTTTGCGGGAGGGAATTATCTCACTAAGCTGGATGTAGATTACCTCCTAATAGTTTATTTATGCAGAAAAATCATAAAGTTGGGACTAGGATAGGAACCTAGCGCAGAGCATATCAAAGATCAAATCAAGATAATTAGAGGATTAGAATATCGATGGACTAAACTTAGTTGAGAGAGAAGACTTAAAACTTGATTTATTTCTCTTTCTTAACTTCCTTTCTTTATCCTTTAGTAATTTCTTCATAGTTAAAAGATAGAATTAAAGCTACCTTATCTTATTTTTTGGTAGGGCATCTGATTCTCTACGATCTTTGTGATTTATAGAAATATTGGTATCTAAAACTATCTTTCTATATATATATATATATATATTTGTATAACATATTAAGAGAATGAGTAATTAGAGTCTTGCAATCTTTGATTTGTAAGGCGGTCTTCATATTATGGGTATACATGTGATATGATGACTTTAGAATAAATCTATTAGGCTCCTATTTAGGGTCATGACATATAACAGAGTTAAGTAAGGTACCATTTATGACTCCGAAAAGTTCAATATGTATGAAAATTAGATTTTTAAAGGTTTAGGTACCTAATTGGATTTTTTACGAAATTTTGGATGCCAAATGTGATTATCCCTAGTTTTTTACATTAATTTCCACTACTTATTTCTCCTTTTATACAAGTATTTTTCTTTTTTTTTTAATTTTAAAGAACTGTTCATGACTTTAGCATCCTTATTTTTTTTTAATTAACCCTTTTATCAAGGTTTTTTTTTTTTTCATATCTAATTTGATTCTATATATATATTTTTTGACATCGGTACAATAGTGCGTCGTTCGCTAGTGGCGGTACATTGTGTATTTAAGCTTAAATTGCCATCTCAATAATATTATTTAATAATTTTCTCTCAATAGTCCCCAGAGTTATTGTTGATGATATTTTAGAAATATTATTTATGATATCTTTCTTATTTGTATTACAAGGTATTTTTTTTATATGGTTATATGGTTCTATATGTAGATAGTTTGTATAATCTCATCTTATTGCTCTAACTATTTATATATACTTTTTTCCTCTTTTAATTACTATCTACTACGGCTTTTTTTTTTTTTTTGGACTAAATACTATCTACTACAGCTTAGAAAGGAAAAAATAACACTAAATTCATCACCGCAGAAAACTAAATATTCATTTTTTTTATTATAAAGATCTTGACAAAATTCTTCTTTATTTATTTAACATTTTCCACAGTGATTTTGATTATAAAAGATAAAACATAAATTTCAAGGCTAATATTCGAGAATTCCCAAGTAATTCCTTGTTTTCTTCGTGAAGCTACGCTCGCAAATAGTTATATGACATCACGTGTAATTAGCTGGAATCACACCTTAACCTTTAGCATAAGATAATCTAGAACATATTTAATAAATTTTGATAAACGTAAAATATACTTATATATAATATACAAATATATATATATATTATATATATATATGCGAAACGCAGATATAATGGTAAAAGGAAATTTAAAACGTAGAGACGTAGCCATTAAGATTAAAAAAAAAATTATACGTCAATTGTTTTTAAAATGTTTAAAGAAAGAATATTGCACAACTAACTAATACATTAAATATATTTATTAAAATAGTCCAAAAATATGTTAATTGCATCTAATTTACTTTATTAATAAGCTACTGTTGCATGTAGAAACAATAATGAACATATCAGTTAAAGAATTTTATATATATCAATGTAATAATCAAGGATAATTTAAACCAATAGTATATGAGATTTAAGAAAAATGATAATTTAAGAAGATATATTATTTTGCATCAATATATGCCTATTTGAACCTTTTTAGTTTCTTAGGTTTTAATTGTAAATCTCCTATAAAAATAAGGCTGTAACAGAATTCAATCCGTAAGCAAACTACTTGAGTTCAACTTAAATTTTATTTAAGTTTGATTTGAAAATAGTCTAGTCGATTTGCACTAAAGCCACCCGAGTCAAGTAATTTATTCAATCAAGATTAAACTTCATAATGTTTAATTACCTCGTGAGCCTAATTAAGAATGAGCCAAGTATATAGATTGATTAAGTTTGAATGAAATTTGAGTATTAATATTTCTTTAATTAGAAAAGAAAATATTTTTTTAATAATTTAGGACTAAACAAACTTAATCGAATCAAGCTCGACTTGAAGTAACTTGAGCTTAAAATTTTAGACCTAATCGAGCTCAAGCTTTAAAATTTCAAGTTGAACTCGAGTTTGAGCCCAATACTGCACTATCTGAACTCAACTCATTTACAATCCTACTTTTATTCCTAATTTATAGATCTCAACATATGCTAAATTAAGATGGACCTTAGCTATTTAATTTATATTTACTTAGTTGGCAAGTGATTTTTTAGTGCCGTAAAAACTTGTTAAGAATAACACGTTTATGTATTGGTCTATAATGTCACTAATATGTACATTATTAATGGTCTAGGATAACATTTACACACACAAACCAAAATAAAGATATTTTGAAAGTGATAAAAAAAATTGAAATATAAATGTTAGAAATTTAATAATATTCAAGCCCACTTAACATTGATCTCAACTTGCCTTGGAAAAGTTTCCAAATTATACTTATACCTACAAAAAGTTAAGCAAAAAAATGAGAGTTTTAAAAGTACATCCTATCAATAGATTCAACTATATACAAATAAGGCATCAATTTAGTCCATTTTCATTGACTTATTATTCTATCAAGGTGTGAGATCACATTCCTTCAAGGAAGTAAGGAACAATTTGCTTTATCCATGAATTCCTTCAACAGAGAGGGTATGTAAAGCTGCATAAAAGTCGAGTCAAGATAGTATAATACTGAATTTGAGTTTGGGCTGGACTTGAAATTTCAAAGCATAAGCTAAAATTTCAAAGCTCGAACTCAGCTCGACCTTTACTAAGCCTAAAATTTTAAGCTTTGAGTCCAATTCAAAGTAACAATACATAAGATTAATTTACCAATATTTTAATTCTAATTAAAATAATATTAATATCCAAATACAATTTTAGTATAATTAATATTTATACTCTACTCAAACTCAATAAAACTCTACTAAACCTATGAGTTAATCGAGCTAAATATATAAAGTTCAGACTCAACTCGATTAATTACTCGAGTAGCTTAAGCTCGAACTTAACTTGACTATTCTCAAATCCAACTTGAATAATTTGTGAATCAGCTTGATTTAAGTGCAAGTAACTCTATAAGTAACTCACTTTTTAAATTGCTTGGTTAAGCAACTATATATTAGAATCATGTACCTTGGAACTTACATTGTTGATTAAGTAAAGAAACTTGTGTTATTGATTGAATGAGGTTGCTTGATTTGAGTTCCATGCCAAACAATCCTAATAAATATGGCCTAATTCCTCTTTTAATAGGTCAAGAAGTAGTGGCTAATGTCCATATGCATTGTCTATGACTAATAGCTCAAAAAATAGTGACTAATATTAAATTTTTCAAAACCAAACTTTAGGTACATAATTAAACTTTTTATGGAAGTTTAAGTAGCATTTTTTTTTATTAACCTCTTTCTAAAAGAAACAAAGGTTAGCACACAATAAAGTATCATGAAACTGCAATATTTATTAATATATAATTAAGCTGCAACATTTATAACTATATGTTTATTTATTTAATTATTTATTTTTGTAAGTACTACCATATGTTTATCGCAAGAAATGAAATGTAAACGCCTAATCTCGGTTAGACAAAATTTCTTTCATTTCCGTCTCCTTACATCTCAGTCGATTTACGAGATTGTTGTTGATCCTTAACTGGAACCACGAGGATTTAAGTTTTTCCCGTACCTTTATGGTCTTTGCTTTCCAAAATTCAACTTTACTTTTTACCTCTTGCAGATTGGCTTCCATCTTAATCTCTAATGCCGCTATTTATCACTCTTTCTCAGGAGTAATATTTAGAGGGAATGGGCACCTTTTGTCACTGTAATTAAGTACTTGCAATCATCATTAAAAAAAAACAATCGTTTTATCAGGAAACAGAACTTCACTTGGAGACAACGTTTTCAGGTTAAAACAGAATTACAACCATCAAGATCTTAATCTTAAACCAATCATAAGTCATTTTTCATATAATTACTACAAACTAAGGCCTTCATTACCACAAATGCAAATTCAATGTAATGAGCAAAAACAGAGGGAAAAAAAAAAAAAAAAAAAAGCCTCAACATCCTTGCATCAAAGTAGTTGCAAACAGAATAGATGTTCTTTTCACCTAAATCGGACATGCGTCAAAGACTAAAAGCTAAACTTCCATATTATTTAACAAAAGACAAAAAAATGTAAAACACCAAAAGCAAAAAAATTCCCACATAATTAACATATTAAAAGCCCTGAAACTAGAATAATTTTATTGTTCTTTGGGGCAAATATATGCAATAGCTTGGGTGCTTTCAGTTATCAATGAGAAGATGCACATCCTTACAATTAAAATTCATCCAAAGATGGAAGAATACCACACCTTCAATTGCCTTTGCAGGTGTCCTGAAGTACCTGTTTCCACCCTTTCCAGATCTCTTACCCCGTCGCAACTTCAGCGAGCTACGAAATTTGCCCGCGCAGATCATATTCAACAATGAAACCAACAATAAAAACATAAACTTCTTGATGCACTCAGTCATATGACATACAACATCTACTCATCACGGCCTCTGTACGAAAATAGTATGGATTGGAAAATTTATTCTTGATATAGCACTCACTAAACTTATTCCCAATATAAGTATTGATGGCATTTTTAATAAGACAACTTCAAATTTGTATTATAGGCACTGTTCATAATAGCCTTTGAGAATGCCGATGTTCTAAAGAAAGCCCCGTTTCCAACAGCACCTCCTTTAGAAAACACACTTCTACTACATGCATTGTTAGAAACAGCGGCATCAGTACAATTGTTGGAGGCTTAAGGAGAGGAAGCCTCAGTTGTTGAAACAACCTTTGAAGAAAAAGATTTGGATATTTTACTGATATGAAACTTTTACATAAATACCTATTTAAGATATACAATTAACAACTTTTTAAAAAAATTAGCATCTTCAACAATTAGAAGAAATAGGGGACAGAGATAGAGATATAGAAATTTATAGTAACAAAAACATAAACTTATTGAATTCAAGAACATTGTATAGAGTATCAAATTGGACATTAAGAAGAATATGATTAATAAGAACAAACAAAGAAGAGGGAATTTTAGTTATTGCAGAATTTGTAAATATAAAATTATTAAGTATCACCACTATTAGGAAATTAAAAGAAGAAAAAAGAAAGTTAGTACACATTTGGTAATGACTGTGGTAGGTGTAAAAGGACTTGTAAGAAAACAATCAAGAGAAAAATTATTAGCAATAATTATGGACAAATTTTGGACAAAGGATCACATAAAACCCATAGTAGGATCAATAGAAGTAGATTTGAATGCAGACAATTGAATATTTTATTGTACATTAAATTACGTGACTAGTATCAACAATATACAAAAGTTAGAAATAGGGCTACAGGGCAAAGGATATGAATAACATTGAAATGAGCTAACTTTAATTTCTATTTAATTTCCATGTATATGTTTTATTTTTCTTAATTATTGAACTTTATAAGCATGTTGATTTATGAAAGTCATGTTTGATAATATTAATATTGGAGTAGATGAGTCGGTAATAGCGTCGGGATTAGATATGCATTTCCTAAGCTGAGACACATGAAAAACATTGTGAACACCTGACAAGCTTGGTGGTAGCACCAATCTATAAGCTAATGGCCCGATTCATTCCAAAATTTCATATGGTCCAATATATATTGGATTCAATTTGCTCTTACTCCAAATCTAAAAACTTTTCGCCGGGGATATCTTGAGAAACACATGATCTCCAAGTTCAAATTCCAAAGATCTTCTTCTCAAGTCGGCATAACCTTTTATATCGGTCTTGAGTTGCTTTTAATCTACGCTTGATCATTTGAATTTTATGCATTGATAAATTTGATGAATTAGATTAACTGACTTGTTTTGATATTGCTATTTGATTATTTTGGAATTTAACTATTGTTGCTTGTAGTCTATTTGATTTGTGACTAGCCAACACTAATTAGATAGATAGGATTAGAGATACCCGGAAGCGATTGGATAATCTGTACAAGCATATCTCCAGTTTTTGGAAAAGATTTGTCATAGGGATTTGCATGTTTTGATAAAACTCATGAAATCATGTGCTTTATGTGATTTCAATTACAATTTTAGGTCACTTGGTTGTGCTTATGATTTTAACTAATATAGTAATTTTAGTGTGAGTGGATTATGATTTACTTGATGATTAAAGATAAATTACCTTGGCGGGATGATTTATGCTATAATTTGAATTTTGCTAATCCAAAAGGTAGGTGAGTTCTAGTGAGTTTGGTTAAATCCTAAGTAATCAATTTCAATATCAACTTAATGTATCAATCCAATTCAAATAAAAATATAAGTGTATTGTTCTTGATTGTTTTTAGCATCTGCTAAACCTGGATCCCTCATTTGTGTTGCTACAGCATTCGGTTTGAAGTGCTCACAGTTGCTCATTAATTTAGTTTTTAGTTAAATCACAATCTAATAGCTTAACTTAAAACCTCATATTTGATAGCTTAGCTTAGGGAAACATTTGAATACCTAGTACTTAGCCATTAACTCCTTGTGATTCGACCTGGTCTCACTAGCAATTTTGCTGCATACGCACCTGATTTCTATTGACCGTTTATTTTTGTACTTATACATAGTGTTCAAATTAAAAAGCATACTAGCATATTGGTTTCAGCAATTTATTAATTTTTGACATGTCAAAAAAACACCCGGTAGGGTAGATAGTATGCTAGATCAAACAAAAGAAAAACACCAACTCACTTAAAATAATTTCCACCATCCTATATATTCTTATGTAAAGTAGGATACTTATATTTCCAAACTAATAACACGAGGAAGAATTTTATTTGGAAATTCCTCTTATCTTTTTTTTTTGTGCAATCAATGAATATATATACAAATCAAGCAGCTAGTGCTGCACAAAATAAGTAAGAACACTTAATTGATTATGTACGTAAGTCTTCCCATGCTTAACTTTCCTACTTACATCATAACCAAGCATATCCAAAATTTCAAAATTTTAATATTTCGTACGAGGGACTTAAAAAAAAATGTATCAACTTCAAAGATCGTTAGGCATATTTAATAGAATTTACTTCCCTTGAAATGTTCTCAATTTGCTAACTGTATAGGTGAATGATCTTGGCCCTAGAAGCACATATTACATTATGAAAAATAACTTTTGAGTTTGATGATTTAGAAATAAAAAAGACCGCTATTTTTAAATCACAATAAATTTCAATGTTCAATATATTATTTTTTCAGTTTAACTTGCATACATAGAAAAGTTCCCTAAAGTTCAGTTTTTAATATTCTATATGGCATTTGATGGTGGTGGCACATGTTGGAGAAATGGTGATGGTGGTGCAATGTTGGTAGAGTTTTAATAATACTATGATGGTTGTGGGATGGTGCATGATTAGTATTGCCATTAGTAGAGGTGGCCACAACATCAACAAAATTTATATAAAAAAAAAGGTTTTAATGTAGTACTAATATGCTGCGTGAATTAATTAATGTTAATCAATTTCAAATAAGAATTTAATATGTGGATAATTTTTCTAAAAACTTCCAATCACTGTTATTTGATAGAATAATATTATTACACATCCATTACTCATTCGAACACGTGATGCATTGTAGTAGTGCATGGCAATAATGAATATCATTAGAATCAATCCACTAGTATAACACATGCTATTAAGGTGATATATCTTGCCTAAAAGAGACTATAACTCACTTTAGAGACATAGAGAGGCGAGTCCACTTCCCTCATAAACTCGCTTCTCTTGTTTTGCAATGTATGGGGCCATTTAGAGGTGAGTTTCACCTCAAATGGCCTTTTTTTTTTTAAAAAAAAAAAAGGCAATAATAAATTTGATTAATTTAACATACATAATTAATATTATAATAATTTATACATATTGTAATATTTATAAATATATATTATTAATACTATATATTTATAGTTTATATATTATGTATGCTATTAATATTAAATATCTATATATATAATTTTACTTTTAAATTGAAACATTGAATTTAACAATTGTAACATATATAGATTAAAATATATTAGCAAAGTAATTTATAAATTAATGCATCTCAATCCAAAATCCATTGAGCACATAACTAAGAAGAATATATAAGTCCTATCATACATATCAACATTCATCAATGAAAATAGGAAATCTAATAGCTAGAAATGAAGAAAAAGACAACCTAGCACCTTTCACTTGACGCTGTTGAACTCGGGTTAATGATCTACCAAAGACTATCTATAATGCAATGGCTAAAATGAATGAAGTGAATGAATAGTAATCATAAGTAGGTTATAGTGCAACATTGTAATAAGGTGGTTGCTACTGCTGTTGAGTAGAAAACAATGTTTGGAAAGGACGAAAATGAGATGATCCCAATGGTAATGCTATGGAGGGGAATAGGTAGGAGATGGGATTGTGCACCCCATAAAGCAACTAGGGCCAAGGAAAGTAAGCTGGTGCTGGAGGTTGGCTCAAAGGTTGGGAGGAACTACCTAGGGATCCAATTAGTGGTGGAGATGGTAGCTAAGCGTATAAGGATGATTGGCTAGGCTACTCATAGTACTAGTAATAGTATGGCAATAGAGGAGGAGTTGCCGATTTAGATGGTATGAGAATAGACTTAGGTAGACTCAAATCTACACTACTAGTTGGGATACTCTTGGGTGGTGGTGGCTGGGTATAAGGCGGCCATGGAAAATATGCCATTGATGGTCATGTAACTAGCTCCTTAAAATCTTGCTCTACAACCACAAGTCCATCTAGTGTCCTATGCTCATTGCTACCACTGAAGCTGACAATGGACTCGTCACATGGCTACTCATAGCAGGCATGTTTATCCTGCTTGATCGGAGCATCAAATCCTAGGCCATGCTAATATCTAAACATTTGGTCTAACACCTCTATCATAATGTCGATATCATAGTTGGTCCAACTAGCCACAACTTCCTCCTATTGCTTCCTTGCAAGCATCTTCTTCTGTTTAAAATAATGAAATTGTTACCCAAGGGTAATAAATATAGTTCTACAAGATTAAAATATGTTTACTCATCAAATTTCCTACATAAGTTCCTTAGCCTCCTCTAATACCCACCAATTGGTAAGCTAGCCATCTTTTTTTTAATGTGTGTCCACCAGCAGTTTTAGATAATGTATACCCCTAAAAAAGAAAACAAGCATAGTTGCAATATCAATATATATTGTCTTTCATGCATGAAATAGAAAATAAACATTGTAACTTACCTTAGCAATCCTATGGCAAAGGTCGGATTCGTCTTAGTTGTGTGCATAACCTTTTGCTTCTTCCTATTATCCTATTAACTTGAGATCCATGTTGCAAAAGGAATCGAGAAATCATTTGGTACCTTTCATGTTGGAAGTTGTTTGTGGACTAAGTTTGAAAATTATGTAACTTAGTTTTTGTATTGGATCCAATCCCTCCACTCCCTTGTGCTTGAATCCAAATGGTGGCTAGCTCGCTACTGCTTCTCTGCTGCCTTTACTCTCATTGTAGCATGCAAATGATAATGACATTAACTATAAAACTTGCTGGCTAGCAAGTTGATGATAACCCAGCAGTTCCTTATGCTCTGCTAATTAGTGGATGACACAAACTTTTATTATATATTAATATAAAACGATATCATAAATGAAGATCTACTATTTAACAAAATAATGAAAATAACATAGGATTAAAATTATACTGATCATGATACAATGGATGACACTTGTCTCCGTCTGCTTTACTATTTCTGTCTTTGCTGTCCATGTCATCCCCTTTAGATCACCTATATTAGTAGTTAAATCCTCTAAAAGTTACTGATCATCTTGGTCTTCAAATGGTGGGTACACCCCCTTTACCTTTGCTTACATTATCAGGGACCTCATCATCATTATCGGTTTCACCCAACAATGAACCATTGGAAAGTCCACCTCGAGTATGTTCATGCCACTTGCTCACCATAAGTTGATACTTGATCATTTGAATAGTCTACCATGACATATTTAGGTAGTATCTACACCCCCTACCTTTGATTCATCACCACTTTGTAAAAACTCCCTAACTCCATCTATATATATTCCCTTAATGCTAGGTTATGCATAATGTGCCATCTCTGTCTTGACAACCTACACTTTCAATTTACTGATAGACATTACTCTACTATAGTAACTTGTCTCCATATTTTCTCTATACTAAATGCCTTATCAATTGTGGTTGTAAACATTACTTATTATGTCATTAGTATTTAGTAGAGATGTTAAACTTAGGTTGATCTCCTAGTTCAACTCGGTTGAACTTGACCCTCCTTGTGATCAGGTCGGTTCAACTTAGTTTTACGTATTGACCCTTGACCTTAGCATGTGTAGGCTCAAGCTAGGTCTGACAATATTGACATTTTGTAATAAACTCAATTATCTATCAAAAAGTTACTGACCACTATTGATTACCAATTTTAGAAAATTTAGTATTGATTTAAAGTTTAACTATATTGTAAAAAATTACAAAATTAAGATAAAATAACCTATTATGTTTTTTTTCCTAACAATTGACTGTTATCAACATAAATTGTAATTTTTAACTCATAATAAATTAATTCCTTAAAAAAACCATTAACATAAATTATGTGTATATATTATATGATAAAATCCTCTAAATAATTAGAGAAAATCTAGAATAAATAAATATTTATGTATATATTATTAGTGAAAATTCAATAACACCATAATATCTAACTATCCTTAGTTGAATTAATATCTAGATGGTTATAGATTTTTAAACCAATACAAGATCAAGAGAAAAATATATAAATTGTATAAGGGGGTCCCAAAGGTTAATCAAATGAAGTAGTTACAACCCATCATAGAAGATGCCACATATTTAATGTTATTAGTCTCTCCTATATATGAATGAGTACGAATAATCTAAATTTGAGACCTTCATATATGTTACACATGAAACTAAACTTCAATGCCATTAAACATTATATTATAGTTACAAATAATGTGGGTATTAGGTATGAAATATATAGAGAGTAACAATGAGTGAAGATCTAATTTATTATTCACTCATTAGAGAGTCGGTATCTAGGGCCATCTGATTAGATTATGGTGACTATAATTTGATTATAACAAGTTTAATGAGTTAGTTTATCTTTGAAACTAAGTAATGATTGAACATTGATAAGGTTACATGTAATAGTTCAATTATGAAATTATTTGATAAAGAAATTTAATAATCACGCACTATCAGTTCATATATATATATTAAATTTTTTTAACCATCGAACATATTGATATCTTAAATGAATTTATCTAAATGTTGATATATTTTAGTGTAATTTACCTATTATAAATTGAGCAATTTTCACAAAGTTGGAATTTGAAATTTGATTACACAATTAAGAAATTTGGCTATCTTAAGAATTTTAAGATTATTAGAAGGTCAATGGGAGAGCTAATGTGTTACCAATTTTGTATACTGATGATATCCTTCAGGTTTAGAAAAGACATACTTACCTTAGAGTCTAGCAAGACTTGGTAAGATAAGTGTTTCTCAAAAGATTTTGGAGAAGTAGCCTATATCTTTATGGATTAAATGATAAGGAGAATATCAAATTTGATACCTGCATTTACACAAAAATTCAATTGGACATATGAACTTTTAAGTAGCCAATTTAATATCTAATCAAACTTTTTGTTAATATTTTTTAATTACGTCCCTCATACTATTCGCTGAGATGGAAGAGCTATCCCATCAAGCTAGACGGTGTTAAGGAAATAATATAAATTCAATGACAGATTATCTTTTCCACGTTAGGAAACAAAGCAAACAATGTTAAGGAGGTAGTAAAAATAAATACCAAAAGTAAAATTAGGTAGACTATTGTCCACTTCAAAATTTAGGTACCGGTTGAATTTTCATATAAAGTTAAGTATCAAAATTGACTTTTATACTAAATTATATTGAGAGCGGCCTCACAGACTACTTAGTCTAAGTTAAAGCACGTACATTAATATAGTACTAAATGGATTCAATATATAAAATTCCAATAGGAGATTTCTACCTATGTCACATAGAGTACATCTCTTTAAGGCGATGAATCATAGACACACAAGTAGAGAAGGATAAAATTTAAGGTGTTTGATATACTTCAACAATAGGGTCTATTATGTTTACCTTGATATATATGCAACTAGATGTCTCTTACGTGGTGAGCATGACAAGTAAATATCAAGTTGACCTAGGTGGGGTCACTACCTTCTTCTTGTAAATTGAGGACTAATTGTAAGAGAAGAATAGAGAATCTTTTCTTGATCTATAGTGGAGATGAAAATCTGGTAATTAGAATGTACTAATGCTAGTTTCCACACAAATTAGGATGATCTTAAATTGTAGTAAAGTTATGTATTTTTCTTAATTAATGGAGTTGTTTGTTGAAGGAGTTTCAAACAAGTGACAATTGTAGATTCTACAATTAAGACCATGTAAATTACACTTCTAAAGCAACTAAACAAGTCGTTTGGATAAAAAAATTTTTCTTTGAGTTCGGATTGTTTCTGAGCATTATTGATCTGTGTACTCTATATTGTGTTAACAATGCAATTATAGTTTAGGTTAAGAACTAAGGTCTCACTAGACGTTTAAACACACCTTTAGATACTTTATGTTCTCAAAAGCATTATTCAAAAGGGTGATGTGTTGGTTTACAAAATGACAATAAATGAAAATATTATAGATCCACACGTGAAGGCCTTAATACCTCAGCGCAACCATGAGACCATAACCACAAGGCCACTATTTCAACCATGGTTTGTCTATAAATTACACTAATTAGTAGGAGGTTGCTTTGATAATATCATTTACAATTTCTCAACCAATGATAATAAATAATCAAACTAATATGAATGTCGAGTCTTCTAATCTATTTGAATTAAGTCTCTTATTAAAATTAATTTAATATTCACTACACTCTTTTTATATACTACTACCACTTTTTACTCCCATTGCACGTACGTTCTATAATTGCTTATCGACCATTTTCACCATTACCTGGTTTGTAATAACTAACGGCACCACTTTATCTAGAAGATCCTAAGGATTTTTTAGTGTCTTTCATTTAAAGAAGATCAAAAGTAACAAAAGGGGAATAAAAACGGATAGATCAATTGCTAAAAGCATGCGCATGCCTAAATTAAAGTGTTCAAATTCTCCTGCTTTAAACGAAGGTCGGACAAATTACAATAGCCCACATGTCTTTTGGCCATGGTAATGTATCTCGTATGATGACAGAGATGGATCACATTGATTTAGCAGCTGTTCGTCCATTAATGGCCATGGGCACATGTTACTATCGCTGCCGCGATCATTTAAACTCCCGACAAAATTGCTTTAGGTCACATTCTTTAATAAAATCATGACAGCTGGTACCAAAATCAATCATTAATCACAGCAAAGTATATTAACAGCAAAAAGAATCATGTATGTGATTCCCTCCCCCATCCCCTTTTCTTGTCACCTTCCACCTTCATAAACATCTTCCATTCGATAATACGAGCTGCATCTTTTGATTTGTTCAATCATATTACTTCTGGCCCAAAAAAAAAAAAAAAAAAAAAAAAATCGTATATTACTATACATAAATTTAAAAAAAAAAAACAGAAAAACTCGAAATTCTTATCGACCTTTTTATTAAATAAAATAAGAGATCATAAGACGATATATAGATGGGAAATCAATTAAATAATATTATCGAATTAGGAAAAGTACATTTTTAATTCTGAAAATTTTATTCTTGTTGTATTTGAGTGGTCATCCTTTATTTTTTCCAATTTGAATCTTAACATTTGCAAATGTTAACAAATGAGTCATTTTCTTAAGGTTATTAACTTTTCCATTAATTTTGGACAATTGAGGCATTTTGATTGGTTAAAAATTATTAATTAAAAAAATAATTAAATATAATATAAAACCAAATTTTTTAAATTAAAAAATAAAGTAGGGATTATTTGAAAGGGTATCACAAAAAAAAAAAAAAAAAAAAGAGCAAAGCTGTATCTTTAGTTCTCAATGTTTAACCCTTTTTCTATTTGAAAATGTAAAATAAGTGTGAACTTCCCAGGATGAAAAACGATCAACAGATGCAGAGAGAAAAAGATTTTGAATGTTTCGTATATTTGGTTAAAATTAAAAGAGTACAGAAGATGCTATTTATATACAGGGAAAAAAATAACAAACAAAGAACTAACAACCTATCCAAACTAGACACGTGTACAAAGAGAAACTAACAAATAAATACAACTGTAAGGAAAAACAGCTGTCATAATTTAACATCCCCCCCTCAAGTTGGTGCCATACAAAGGCCCAACTTGGACAACAGAAAAGAAAAAGAAGATACAGAGGGTAACTTGGTGAAGAAATCAGCAATTTGATTAGCTGATGAAATGTGATGTACAGTAATGAAACCACGGGAGATGAGATCTCGAACAAAATGAATATCAATATCAATGTGTTTGGTTCGTCCATGAAGACAAGGATTACGTGCAATTTGGATAGTTGATTGATTGTCACAGAAAACAGAAATTGGCAAGGAACAAGAGATACGAAGATCTCTAAGAATATATGAAGTCCATAATAATTCTTTGGACATAGCTGCAAGACTACGATATTCGGCTTCAGTTGTGGATGTACTAACAGTAGATTGCTTCTTGGATTTCCAAGTAATAAGAGCATCCCCAAGAAAAATACAAAAACCAGACAACGACTTTCTATCAACAGTGGAAGACCCCCAATCTGCATCAGAAAAAGCACTGAGACAAAGAGAATTATTTTTGGGATAATAAAGACCAAGATGAATTGTTCCTTTGAGATAACGCAATAGATGGACAGCAGCTTGATAATGATGAACACGGGGCTGCGAAAGAAATTGACTAAGCTTATTAACTGCAAAAGCAAGATCAGGCCGAGTCAAGGTCAAATAAAGCAATCGACCAACCAAACGACGAAACATAGAAGGATCATCAAGAAGTGGTCCATCTTGTTGAAGCAGACAACCAGAAGGAAGAGGCAAAGACGTGGGCTTACAAGCAGTAAGACCAGCATCATTCAACATATCCATAATGAATTTTCGCTGATGAATGTACATACCAGAAGAAACAGAACAAATCTCAAGACCAAGGAAAAACCGAGCTAAGCCAAGATCCTTAATAGTGAAGGCTTGATCAAGACTTTCCTTTAATGAAACAATAGCTGCAGAATTATTTCCAGTGACTAACATGTCATCAACATAAAGCAAAACCACCAAGAAACCATTAGCATCATATCTAGTGAATAAAGAATGATCACTAGAAGATTGTTTAAAACCTTTGCTAAAAAGAAAACTGGAAATTTCTTTATTCCACTGTCGGGAAGCTTGCTTAAGCCCATAAAGTGATCGTTTTAATCGACAAACTTTAGATGCCCAGCTAGAGAATAACCTGGTGGAGGCAACATATAAATTTCTTCATCTAAAAAACCATGAAGAAAAGCATTGTTAATATCAAGTTGATGTAAAGGCCATTGATAAGCTGCCACCATTGCTAATAAAATTCGAACAGTACTGAGTTTAGCAACGGGAGAAAAAGTATCGTGATAATCAATCCCTTCAACTTGAGTGTATCCCTTTGCTACTAAACGAGCTTTGTACCGCTCTATAGTACCATCAGGTCTGTACTTAATTTTATAAATCCATTTGCAGCCAATGGGTCGTTTTCCTTTAGGTAAATCAACAAGTTCCCAAGTATCATTATTTTCTAATGCTTCTATTTCCTTTTTCATGGCAGAAATCCACTCATCATGTTTAGCAGCTTGAGTAAAAGTGACTGGTTCATGAGAATTAAAAATAAGAGCCATAGAATCCACAAACTCCTTTGGATAAGTAGAAAACGCACTTGCTATAAACAAAGGATAATTTGAAGGTGGAGAAACAGGTGTGTGTGTAGAAAAATCTGAAATGGAATGTGTGTGTAAAGAGTGAATGTATGAATCAAGCCACTGTGGAGTCTGTCGAGTGCGAGTAGACCTGCGCAAGTTTTGCTGATGCATAATACTCGTTTCTGTGATAGGAGCAGTAGACAAAGATGAATCAATAAGTTCATCACTTGACAAGGACGGAACAGGACAAACAGTATTAGACAAAGTGTTTGGAATAGTGTTTGCGAATTGTGTTTGGACTGTGTATAGGAAGGAATAAAACCAGCAGGAGGATCACAACTGAAGTGGCAAAAGGAAAGACAGTTTCTCGAAAAATAACATCACGACTGACAATGACTTTTCGTTTGGACAGATCATACAATCTATAGCCTTTTTGACCAAACACGTAGCCTAGAAAAATGCACTTAATGCCTTTGGAATCAAATTTATCCAAATGAGGAGAATGATTTACAGCAAAACAGAGACAGCCCATAACCCGCAGATGATCATAAGAAGGAACTTTATTGAACAAAAGTTCATAAGGAGATTTCCAATGAAGCTTATCCATAGGCATTATGTTAATGAGATATACAGCAGTGAGAATACACTCACCCCAAAAAGATTTAGGTAATTGACCTTGAATCCTTAAAGCTCTAGCAGTTTCAATAATATGTCGATGTTTACGTTCAACACGACCGTTTTGCTGAGGAGTATAAGGACAAGATTTTTGATGAATAATTCCAAAAGAATCTAACAAAAATTGACACGAATGAGAAACAAATTCTGCCCCATTATCTGATCGCAGCACTTTTGGAACTATTCCAAATTGATTCTTGATTAGTTTGAAGAACTTATCAAGAAAAATAACAACCTGAGATTTAGAACTCATAAGATAGACCCAAGTAGACGAACTATAATCATCTACAATCGTAAGAAAATATCTTTCTCCTCCAATAGAAACTGTAGAATATGGTCCCCATATATCAACATGTATTAAATCAAAAGTGTGAGAAGAAAAATGAGACCGATGAAAAGGCAATCTATGAATTTTAGATTCAACACAAACATTGCAATCTAATTCAGATACAGTTGACTTAGAATTAGGAAACAAATGTTGCAACTTCGACATGGAAGCATGTCCCAGCCTTTTGTGAAACATAGACAAATCGACATTGACTTTATTAGAAGCAACAAAAGTGTTTAGAACAGTAGACGAAACAGACTCAGTATTATTATTTGCATCAATCTTGAGCAAGTATAACCCACTCGACTCCTTTGCTTGAATGATATCAACCTGACTAGCTTGGTCCTGAAAGACACACGACGAAACATCAAAATGAACAGTAAGTTTACTGTCTTTAATAATGCGATGAACAGACAGCAAATTAAAGGAAAAATCTGGTACAAACAAAACATTATTCAAGGATAATTTGGAAGTGAGGCGAATAGATCCACAAAGTTGTACAGATTTAGTTGAGCCATCTGGTAATTTTATGTTTAATGGACAAGGAAGAGTGTGTATATCAAAGAGAAGAGAATAGAAAGGAGTAATATGGTCCGTGGCTCCTGAGTCAATTATCCATGTACTAGTCAGATTACTAATTCCACTAAAACAAGCAAGAGGTGAGATATTACCTGAAAATCCAATAGTAGACATAGCTGCTGAATCTCCAGCTTGCCTTTCAGTCATCATTTTCAAAACTTCATGACACAACTGATGAACAACTTGTGGATCAACAGTTGAAGCAGAATTCGAGACCCCTGCCCCTGCAACCAACGATGAACCTTCTGCAGACATATCCAGAGGAGTGGACAGTTTACTAGCAAAACTGTAACCATCAGATTTACTATCAACACAATTCACAATTGGATTAGTAGTTTTATGTCCAGGCTTTCTTCCTTTGTACCAGTCTGGATACCCAACCAACTTGAAACAAGTGTCAATTCCATGTCCTTCAGTATTACAATGTTTACAAAACAGTCGCTTTCCTCTTTTTCTTTCAGCAAAATTTCTCGAGCCTTGCGTTCCGGACCAATTAGTAGATCTATTAATCTGATAAGCTGAAGCTCCCATATCAGACGGAACACTAGAAGTGATGAGTCTTTGTCTTTCTATTTGTTGAACCAAATAGTAAGCTTTATTAACTGTTGGTAAGGGATCCATAGAAAGGATCTGATTTCTTACCATTTCAAAATTCTCATTCAAACCCATGAGAAATTGAATCAATCTAGTTTTGATTCAAATTGCTGAATTCTTTCTTTCAATCTACAATCACAAGCGTCTGCCTTCCCACAAGTACACGAAGGATATGAATGTAATGCCTGCAATTCATCCCAATATTTCTTCATCCTATTATAATAGCTAGCAACAGATTGATTCAACTGTTTCAGATTCCCAATTTCATATTGTATCTGAAAAATCAAAGGACCATTACTATGTCCATATTGTTCCTTGATTTCATTCCACAAATCAAAGGCAGACGAAGTAAAAACATATTTGAGCAATATCCTTGACTATCGAATTCAGAATCCACATTCGAACCATATAGTCAGCTCTTTCCCAACGAAGTAAATCCACTGATTGCAAATTGATTTGATTAAACTACCATCCACAAAACCTAACTTCATCTTAGCACCTAAACCTATTTTAATTGAACGTGCCCAAGGCAAATAGTTCAATCCATCAAAAACTATATTTCCAATTGCCATGTTAGGGTTATCAGATCCCGATATGTACAGAGGATCGTTGACAACAGCTTCAGCACTATTTCTATCAACTGAGTTATTCATATCTATGAAATCAAGATCACATCAACAGACTGTAAGAAATGAACCGAAGAACAGCCTTACCGTGACCCTTCGTACATGTTCGCCCGAAAAAAAACTTAACCCTAAGCTCCGTTATGACTATGGAGCTCTTGAACCAGCAATTTCCGGCGAGATTAGGCAGCTACATCACCAGAAACACCAGACTTACGTAACGAACTAAATCCGAGCTTGATACCATGTGAACTTCCCAGGAAGAAAAACGATCAACAGATGCAGAGAAAAAGATTTTGAATGTTTCGTATATTTGGTTAAAATTAAAAGAGTACAGAAGATGCTATTTATATACAGGGAAAAAAATAACAAACAAAGAACTAACAACCTATCCAAACTAGACACGTGTACAAAGAGAAACTAACAAATAAATACAACTGTAAGGAAAAACAGCTGTCATAATTTAAAATAAGTTGTGACTATAATTATTAAATATAAAAATTAATTTTTATATATTACTTATGGTACAAAAGTAAAACGAGAACAAAAATTTAAAGTCAATCAATTGAGAAGATTAACAAAAATAATCGAGGGCTCATTAACTTGCCTTTTACTGATGATTCATTATTTTTCATATAAGTATAAGTGAATTAATATAAGAGGGTTAAGAAATCTTTTTTTTTTTAATCTTTATTGTAAAATCTTTGGAAAATTGATTAATTTTGCAAAATGCTTTATTTATTTATGCAAGAATACTCTCCAATCTATCGAGAAGATTATCCTCTTTTTTTTTTTCCAAAAATAAGCCTGATAAATATTTGGACAATGCAGTAGCAATTAATAGCTCTTAAGAGTCGAACACTACATTATTGTAATTGTCTTATTCTCCCAAAGACAATGGCAGTGGAGGTGGAGGCATTCTTGAGAAAGTTGTTTGTGTAGATTGTAGTAGGGTAATGGAAAAATTCCTCATGTGTTGTTACTGCACTGACTAGGGAAAAAAATGACTATAAATCAAGCTGGTTAATTAATCATATATAGGAATAAATAAGTGCATCAAGTTGAAGTAACATATAATTATTAAATATAAAAAATAATTTTTTTGTGACACCCTTTCAAATCCCTCCTTTATTTTTTTAATTTAAAAAATTTGGTTTTTTATTGTATTTAATTTTTTATAAAATTTATCCTAATTTATTTATATATTTTTTTAAATTAATAATTTATGACTAGTCAAAATGCCTCACTTGTTCAAAACTAATGGAAAAGTTAATGGTGTTTAGAAAAAGGAGTTGTTTATCAATATTTGCAAACGTTAAGAACTCAAATAAAAAAAAAAAAAAAAGGATGAGGACTCAAATAGGAAAAAAAAAAAAAGTGAAACATTGAGGACTCAAAATATACCTTTCCCTATCAAATTTTATATCTTAATATATTTACAGATTTCATCCTTTTCTATTTCGATTCACAAAATATAGCACACAATTAAACATCTTGTTAATGTTCATGCTTGGTCTACTTCAGACGACCTCCACATGATAAGTTGTTACTTGAATTTGGATTGGGTTTTATCACTAGACAAACGTTAAATTAAGCTTTAAGTACCACATAAGAATAATTTGACCACATTTTGCTTAAAAAAAAAAGAAAAATATTATTTTTCATTTAACTATTTATGATAAACAAAAATAATAAAAAAAGAAGTAAAAGAATATATAATAATACATCATCATCATCAACAAACAATTACAGAAACCTAGATTTCATCCCATCTTGAAGAGCGTATTGTGATTTGTGTGCAACATGTCAAAATACTTTATATATATTTATAAGTATTTTAATAAAAAAGTAATTATTGTATCCTTACAATTTTATGCGCATACATATTTTACGATGAAATCCTATAAATAATTAGGATATATTGGGAATAATAGTAAACATATTACATATTATTCGAAAGAGTTTCAGGGAATCGTAATTTGAAATGCTTATGACTACCTTAGTATATTTATAGCTATTTAATCCTTACAGGTTAGAAAATCATCAATCAACTAATAAACCATCTAAAAGTAATTCTATTCAGTTAAGTAGATAAAATAGTAGCTAATTACAATAATGACTCTTCAATTCGACTTGCAGCTTTATTTTACTTCGTTGTTTAGTTAATTTATTATAATTTTAATTCATTCATAATATAATTACACAAGAAGGGTCCCTATGCTATGTAGTAGTAGTAGTATAGTAGTAGTAGTAGTAGTAATAATAATAATAATAATAATATGAAAACACAAGCACAAAATTTTCCTTTTTCTGGCCATAAAACCACATTCATCAAGGGATAAAATTCTATGGTAGAAAGAAGAAGAGGGAAAAAAAATTTGTCGGTTACCCCCATTTTTTAGGCTAAAATTCTATCGTGGTTTACTGCAAATTCCGTGTAATGGCTCCCTAATAGGATATAAGAGGAATTATTAGACCACACCGGAGAGTGGGGGAAGAAGAAAAAGATGAACATAGAAATATAAGAAGTTAAGGGGAGGGGTGGGAACCTTCTTCCCCAATCTGAAGACTAAGGAGGATTAATTTTTATTATATTTCTTCACAAGTGTTGCTTCTTGTAAAAATATCTCTGTAGGTCTAGCAGAAATACGGCACTTCATCGGTATTTAGGGACACTTTCCAAGAAGTACATACAAGTATCAATTGAGTTTTATATCAAAGTTTTAGCGCTATCACATTCTAGTACTAGTTTTGTTCTTCCTTTTTCACCTTTTGATTATATATATATTTTTAGCACCATCATCTTGATGGCATTCCGTTCCTAATTTTCTACAAACTTCTTGTTGAGATATTCATGTATACATACACTAGTGGATACAACTAGTGTATTATATTAGTGTTTGAAAAATTGTAAATAATTGAATAAATAATTTATACATGATGTCATCTGAAAAAATTGCAAGACCATTCGAAGAATAATAATGCAGGCTACCTAAAATAACTTTTCTCTAACCATAATAATATTTTACTTTTAAACTTATTTCATTGATATCTTATATTTATATTAGTTGTCTTATAGCTTAAACATCTGATCAGTGAATCGAGTGAGAAAGTTTTAATACACAACTCTCATATAATTGACGAGGATATGCCTCATGTGACCTAACAACAAATGGAAAAAGTTATTTTGTTGGAGCCTGGAGGCCAGCGGCATGCGTAAAAGAAGAGGAGGGAATGGGAAAATGAATTATTCATCCCAATCTTTAGTGAAAGAGGATTTTTGCTAATAATTCACGTGGAACAGACTGATTCTAAGTTCACGTGTATCTATTTATGTGGTGGGTGACCATTAATTATATTTTAATATATGAATATAATGATATACAATTTCTAAAATATCTATTACCAAATAATTACACTATTGATAATTACATACCTTATATATATTATATGTGTCCATTAAATCTTTTCTCCTTAGTAAAACTTTATTAGGAGCGATGTATCGGAGGGGGTACGTAACTTGTCAATTTTATTTCTATAACATCATTTTATTCTTTATTTATTTTTATTTCCTTTGCATTTTCGTAAAATCTCGATCAATCGAAATAGAGATAAATGCAAAATGGCACGTAAAAGTATGGCAAGTAATAGGTGCGAATAGAAACAATGGAGCTAACCTTTTGAGGTGGGGCAGTGCATATAATTTTGAGATCTCTCTAGGTGCTGTCGTTTTTGGTCTAATCATCACATGCCACTGTTCTGGCATCTATATAAAGGGTAGTCCAAAAGAAGCAAAGCATCCTCGTTCTAGTGTCCCATAAAAAAAAAAAGTCCATCGCTCATCGCTCATTAGTATCATACCTCTTGTTCTTTCTAACACTCCTACGTCAAGATGAACAAGGAGCAGCTCCAGCAATGGCTAATCAATTACAAAGTCAAAATAGGGGCCAATCCTTACGTTGTTGAAAATGGTAAGCTCTTGCACCTAACCAAGGATATTGGGGTTTCAATGAGTGGGCTGCATTAACATATAACCTGAATGTCCTAGCAAACATGGTGATGGAAAAAAGGACATGCATAAAGAACTAGATGAATCAGTTGACACCTATGTCAAACATCTAGAGATCCTAGCCAAAATTAGGCCACCTGATGCCCCTCCATGTCCTATTGCTCCACCTACTTGGCTTTTACAATGTCTTGGTAGTAAAAATCCTGGGTATATACCATGTCCTACCAATACGTATCCTGGATATACCCCACAATACTCTGGGGTCAAAAGCCAGGATATACTGCCATTGCATCTCTGGATGTCTTCCACAGCATCCTAGTGCACCATATCCTGGGAATCAAAATCCAGGAATTAATGTTGGAAGCACTCTTGCACAATATCCTTGTGCTCAATATCCTGGGAATCAAATCCTCGGAATTAATGTTGCTCAAACTCCCGGTGCACAATATCCTTCTGCACAAAGTCCTTCTATACAATGTCCTACAGGACCAAACCCCACAAATCAAAATCCTGAAGTATTGGTGGACAATATCTTATTACACAACGTCCTGGCATACAATATCCTAGTAATCAAAAGCCTGTAATTAATGTTCCTTTGATTCCTGGTGGACAGTATCCTATTGCACAAGGTCCTTCTGTACAATGTCCTGCAACAAATCCCCCAAATCAAAATTTTGGAAGCATCGGTGCACAATATCCTCTTCCACAATATCCTGGTATTAATGTTGCTCAAACTCCTGATGCACAACAACCTGGAATTAATGTTACTCAAACTCCAGGTGCACAAAATCCTGGAATTAATATTGCTTTGATTCCTGTGTGCACAGTATCCTATTGCACAAGGTCCTTCTGTACAATGTCCTGCACCAAACCCCCCAAATCAAAATGCTGGAAGCACCGGTGCACAACATCCTCTTCCACAATATGCTGGTATCAATGTTGCTCAAACGCGGGTGCACAACATCCTGGAATTAATGGTTGCTCAAACTCCTGATGCACAACGTCCTGGAATTAATGCTGCTTTCATTCCTGGTGCACAGTATCCTATTGCACAAAGTCCTTCTGTACAATGTCCTGCACCAAACCCCCCAAATCAAAATCCTGGAAGCACCGTGCACAATATCCTCTTCCACCTATCCTGGAATTGATGTTGCTCAAACTCCTGGTGCACAACTTCCTTCTGCACAGAGTCCTGCTACACAACATCCTAATGCACAGAACCCTTTTATACAATATCCTGCTGCACCAAGCCCAGTAAATCAAAAGCCTGGAAGCACTGGTGCACAATATCCTCTTCCACAATATCCTGGTGTACAATATCCTGGGATTAATATCGCTCAAACTCCTGGTGCACAACATCCTGGAGCACAAAGTCCTTCTGTGCAATGTCTTGTTGCACCAAACCCCACAAATCAAAACCCTGGAAGCACCGATGTTCAATATCTTATTACACAATGTTCTGATACGCAATATCCTGGGAATCAAAATCCTGGAATTAATGGTGCTCAAACTCCTGGTGCACAACATCCTTCTGCACAAGGTCCTCCTACACAAAGTCCTTTCATACAATGTCCTGCTGCACCAAACCCTACAAATCAGACTCCTGGAAGCATTGGCGCAAAATATCCTATTGCACCATGTCCTAGCATACATTTTCCTGGGAATCAAAATCCTGGAATTAATGCTGCTCAAACTCCTTTTGCACAGTGCCCTGCACAATGTCTGGCCACTCAGTATCCTCCACATCAAAATCCTGGGAATTTTTGTGCTCAATGTCCTACAGATACCACAGGAAATGCTGTTGTACAAATACCTACTTCACAAGGTCTTGATGCACAATGTCCTACCAATCAATATCCTGGAAGTAATGCTACACAATTGTCTGCTCCAACCGTACAAAATCCTGTGACGTGCCTCTACCCTCCAAATCCTGTAAATAATGCACAGGCAAATCCTTGCTACCCCACTTGGGATCCATGTGCACAGTCAAAACTGGAAAGTCTGATGCAGAAATTAGATGATTTGGAGAAGGATCAGAAAATGGTTGATGATGAATGGTGAGTAACGGTAGTTATGGGACCTTAAGGATTTCAGAAAATTAGCAAATGGAGATTCCATTGCTACATTAATTCTTACTCTTTCTGATAAATTAGTTAGAGATCAAGTCCTATGCATCTTGAAAGGTTTAAACGATATCAAATGCGAACTTGGCTCTAGCTAGTCAGGATCTCGTCTCAAACTCTGGCCGGATTAATCGTATGACAGGTGCGTACTTTATGCCGAGAGTTTGAGATTTGATAAAAATCATTTGGCAGGGTATTAAGTGTTGAATGTGAGAATTGATGGAGCGAATTTTATTCCAAGAAGTACCGTCATGATTGACAAGAATCAAGATGGGATATTCAATGCACTCCTTCAGTTATTGTACTACTTTGTTTTTATGATCTTTTATACCTATGTATAAGCTTTATGTAGTCCTGATGTGTGCTAGAATAAAGGAGATTACTCCTGCCCCTTGTTTCCTACAAGCAAAGGGAAACGTATAGCTTTGTAATGTTTGTGTAATGTCTGTATTCTCAATAAATGAGAGTTTGTTCTCTGGTGGGATTAAGTATTATTTTGGAGAAACAATCCTGTTCTAATTTCATTACAATTTTATGATTTTTTGCAGCTAAAACAAAAAAGAAAGAGATAATAGACATAAAAGGATATATTGCAATGAAAGATTACAAGCCATGTTACATATCAAACTCTTGTGTATTAGCAATACTAATCTCAACAGAGCCAAATGTTATTTAAAGAAGTTAAGCACGAAGAACTTCTGAAAATTAAGAAGTAAACTCTTTTAAACTATGCGACTCAATGTATAAAACAATAGCAGAGTTAATGTGTTATTTGAATTAATGATGACAGCAGTTTATAACCAATTGTTATAATTGCTAATTTATAGAAACAATTTTATAATTAATAATTATCTATTGCAATTATTTTTCTTATTATATCTTAAATTTGAATATCATAATGCTTCCTAAAATTTGCGATAGGAATTGGTAACCCATCATTTGAGCCGTTCGAAAAATTTGATGGTTTTGGGTATAGATTTGTTTTAATTGCGATAGGTTGTTTTAATGGTCTTGGGTATAGATTTGAGCCGTTTGAAAATTTTTGAACCGATATGTTAAAAAGAGACTATGGAACTATTAAAATTTTTTGGTTTTAATATATGATCTCATACAATTTATATTTCAGGTAATAAAAATGCTACCGAAACAGAGATTCTATTTCCATCGAAGTTTCAACTAATTTCAAATATTTTATGATAAGATATTCAATGAAGTTCCTACTTTCACTTTTAAGTTTGTATATGGCAATATATAATTAAGGCATATCCAAATTGAATCGGAAAACCATATTCCAAATAGCCTAATAACAGAACTAATCGGATTCAGTCATTCAGTGGGAACAAGCAATTCTAGAATATATGAAAATAAAGCATGGGCTACAAAACGTTTTGGTTCAAGCAATGGTGTCCCTCTTTTAAAGGAATAATTAGACTGTTGTCATGGGGACGAACCTATTAAATAATCAGGGAAGAAAACATGAAAGTAAGATGTAGAAGGAGCATTCCAGAAAACAGTGAAGGAGGACAAAGAATGTGCCCATGAAGACCTTTCCTTTCTCATTTTTCATGACTTTAATTTAACAATATCATCGTTCGTTGTAGCGATCATGACATCATGCTTATTGATGCCAAAAGATGTAATCGGAAGACAGTCCAGGAAAAAAGCTTAGCCTTTGGCGAAGAGAGAGAGAGAGAGGAACTTAGCTAGCTGATAATTATTTTATTTGTTGCATGTAGATATACTTACAATGCCAGTGTCTAATGTGTTTATTGTGTTAGCTCAACGAGAAAATTCGTAGGGATTTTCATATCTAAATACAATGGAGGTGCAGATCAAGATATTAAAAGTCAAGAAATAATAAAAATATATTACATAATTGTGATTTTAAAATTTTAGATTTAATTTTTTAATTAATTTATATTATGATGGGTTCGGGTTACCCATCAGGTTTTTTTTAATGATCCGAATCCGCCCCGAAACCCTATAGGGTCAGCAAGTAATTTTCCAAAACTGTCCTGCAACCCTATAGGGTCTGACCCTATAGGGTTTTTAACGGTTCGGGCAGGCTGGTACTTTATAATGACCCGCCTCGATTGCATCCCGAGTTTAAATAGTTGTAGCTGTGATAGTAACATGTCCTCATGGCCATTAATGACGAACAGCTAGTAAATCAATTGATCCATCTTTCATCTTATGAGATCAATTATTTTGGCCGAAGACATGTGGGCTGTTGTAATTTGTCCGGCCTGTATTTAAAGCAGGAGATTTTGACTACTTAGGCATGCATGCTTGAACATGCTTTTGCGATGGATCCACCCCTTTTTTTCTCTCCCTTTTGTTCTATCTAAATTATAAGATCAAATAAAGATTCTTCGGATTTTCCCGATGAAGTGGTGGCTTTAATAATCATAGGATACATGGTATCCAGTCATAGTGAACGCATAGAATGCATTGTGTCTATGATGATTGATTTAGTGTATTCCACTTTACTTTTGGCATTCACTTTTACAATTTTGATATTTTTCAGTTAATCTCGTGAAAATATCATTAAATCATACAACATATTAGTTTAAAATCCATGCCTCCTTTGGATATTAATCTGATTAAGGATAAATTTAAGATGCTATAATATCATTGAACTCTCAAGAATATATTATATTCCATGTATACCCTAATTATTCATAGGATTTTATCGTATAATATATATATAAATATTATAAGTAGAAAATTACATGAATACAATAAACACACTTTCTTTTAATAATATTTAATTAATATATAATTTTTTTTTTTTATATATTGTGCATAATCACAATAACATTCTTCATGATGGGATCAAATCTATGCTTGGGTATTTTGTTGACGATGATAATTTACTATTATAGAATTTTTTATTTAACATTGATGGTTTGACCAAATAGGTTAGCGATTTACTCTCTCATTGGTGTTGAAGGACATTTACTTAATGATCTACATGCCAAGAGAAACTAATTATAGAAGAAAATTAGCGATTTCTTGTTTTAGATCATAGAGAAACTAATTATACAGACATTTAAAGGTATTTTAACTGATCATTTTCTACATCAATCCTTAGAAACTCCCTAAATATTAGTAATTTCAAAGTGATACAATGAGCAGCACTCTTCGTTGCTACTTAGCTCTCGTGGAACCAACGAAACAAAAAAAACCTTGGTAGAACTATTAGTCTTTTGTATAGAAAAACCAAACATTAATAGAGAACCAAAATACTAATATGTGTGGCTGTCTCACTTTTAAAAAAATATGCAATTATGTAGTTCGTGTAATGCATGATCGTTTTAATTATAAAGCAATATTTATTAATCAGGCTTATGGTGATCACACATTACACACAAACGTATATCATGCTTTTCTCAAGTCATCAAACAATTTGTATTATCACTTTTATTACTTTAGTTTGTTAATACAAATAAACAATTCATATCACATACTCGTGAAACTCTCACATCATCATATTATTATCTTTGTATTATAAATGCCACTAGTTATAAACACAAATAATGTAATAGATCTGAGTTACTCACTTACCATCCTTACTAAATTGTCATAATATGCTACTGGAAGTCCAAAAACCGTTCTAATTTTCCTATAAAATGAGATAACATATATCTATCACTATAATATTTATTTATATAATGATATTAATGGTATTCTTTCAGGTCGTAGTTATCAATTTTAATATATTTTTATTTACTTAGTTAGGAGCCTTAACTATATATAAGTTATATTTTTTTGAAAAGTTGTAAAATTTATATTTATAGAACAGTTTGAATCTTATTTAATAATTCTATTATTTAGCTTTTATGGTTTATGTAGTCTTTTTAGTATGTCTATCTTAAGGTAGTTGATATTTATTATCTATTATTTATTTTCATTTTGCTTGTCTTGATCTTAATCGACATCTATATTTATTTAGGGCGTTTTCTTTATCATAAATTTATTTAAGTTTCTCTTTCATTAGTGTCCGTATTGATAGTAAATTTTTATTATTTCTCTATTTGTCAACCTTATCTGCCTTATGTTAATTAAATTTTCTATTATTTATATAATTACATTTAGTATTTAGTTTTTTAATTATTTTTCTAACATATTTATAGTTTCCTAGAGTTTAAATATATATCAAATATTTACTAAACTTAAATTTTATTTCATCTGATAATTATAGAGTTTTTGTTGAATAGTTCAGTATTTTATTATTGTCATCATTATTATGTTTACATCTTTCTTTAGTTTGATCACCTTATGGTCACTAATATTTATTTTCATTGTATTTTTCTTGATCTTATTTCATGTTATTATCGGTTATCTTTGGGAATTATGTTATTCTTAATTATAACTCATTCTCATTTTTCATTTCTTATATATTTACTTATATAGAATAATTATTGTACAATTATTATAATCTAATCTTTTTATCTAATATAAAAAAGTGTTTCTTAATTGTAATAATTGCTAAAGTTTAATACTTAACAAATATTTAAATATACTAAAATATTTATTTTTAGTTATAAAATTTTCATGTTTGTTTATTCTTCTTTATATATATATATATATATATATATTATGGTTACGGACGAAATAGATTTTGTTCAAGAAAATTTTGCACATACACCGGCATCCAACACCACCACCGTTGAACCTTAAGCTACCGGTGTTCGCACGTAATGAAGTTTTACGAGACTTCATTTCATTGTATGTTGGTTGGAAGGCTGCCAGCTTATCCATGTACGCCGTCAGCGTTCGCGAAATTTTATGTGTAACAAAAATTTTACGTAATGTTATTTCAGTGTAAGCTAGCTCGAATGCCACCAGCTTATCCCGTGTACATTGCCGACTTTTGCATGTACATCGCTAGCATAAGGCCGGTGTAGGCTGTGTTCATCAACTTATTCATTTTTCTTTGGTTCGTAATTCATTTTCTTTGTACCATACATATATTATACTAGTGTTTAAGCTACTTCTAAGTATTGTTCCATGATCTCAACCATTGTTCATGGCCTATCAACGCATATAACATCTTATAATCATCATAACTTGTGATTTCCTAGCTTCAATAGCATGGTGCATAAATAGGGTTTTAAAATTAGATATTACCTTGCTTGAGGCTATTATGGTGATGCCGAACCCTTCTCCAAACTTGATACGAATCTTAAGTTAATAAGAACAATGTTTAAGCTAATGTCTAACACATAAACTAACTTTAAACGAATTCCACTTACCTTAATTTGTTAGTTTTCTAAGTTGGTTTCGTGTCTTGTTGAAGCTTGTTTTATGAAGTTGTGTTTATGAAATTTGAGCTGTGGTTTTGAGCTGTTTGGTGCACAAAATATGGCTGTTGAAGCTATATTTATGTGTTTTGTTTCATGCTCATTATGATGGTATATTTTATAGATGTAGAAGCAATAACTTGTAGAAAGATTTCCAACCAAGAAGAGGCAAATTCCCCACCAAAAACTTCTTTGCTTGTGCATGATGTCTATTGCATTTAATGAGTTGCTTACTTGGAACATTTCAATTGGTTTAGCCATCTATTTCCTTGAATTTATCAACCAAGTTTGACCCTTTTATTTGCAAGTTTTCAACTGCTGTAAATTTGAGATCTTAGTCATGTATTCAACCCATTTGCATCGAATTGTGTAATAATATTATTACTTTTATTAATTAATTATTTATTTATTTTAGTTTTTAGGATAGTTTATCAAGTTAAATGGGTGTATATATGTTAGTTATTTAGGAGTTCTGTCTCCAAAAATTTATTTAAAGCTTCTATAAATTTTTTAGATTCTCTTTAAATTCAATTTTGAGTTTAAAATTGATGGGATTAATTATTTTTAAGATTTTATCTCATGCAATTACAGTATTCTAAGCTTAATAGGCCAATTTCGTTTTCAGTTTCTAAGAACTTCAAAATTCCCTAACTATAACAATGGTGTAATCCACACATTTATTTTAAGTCTAGATTATTACTTACGAATCTCTTTTTATTATTATCGTGTATTTATAACACTAGCGGTTCATCATTTAGTTTTCATTTTATAGCCAATTCGATCTATAGAGGGTTTTTCTTTTATTGTTTTTGCAATGTAAAGCTACTTTTATTATACCTTGAGTAACTTGCTTAAGATACGAAATCTTGTCTTTGCTATCTATTGCGGTCAAAAAATTTTCTATTCAGGTTTTTAGACTATAAATGAGTTTATTACTACTCATTTTATTCTAAGATGTTTATTGGGTTATACATTTATTTTACAGTTACTATTCTGTTCATTTTACTAGTTATAAAAATTTTGGGGTTACCTGGTTAAATTAGGATTTTATTCTTAGTAAACTCAAAATTTTCTAACTATAATACTAGTATATCAAATATTTAATTAAGTTCTAGATTCCTTAGCACTGATCAGTTTTTAATCTTTTTGCATATTTTATAATTCTAATGGTTTATCTTTAAACTACCTTTTTATAACCAATAGGCTCTAAAAATTAATCGTTTTTTACTATAATTGAAATTTAAGGTCAACTATGATTATTTGTTGAATTATTGATTCTTGTCATAGAATATTATCTTTTACTACATACGAATTATTTATCCTATTTATTAATAATAGTAAATTTTTTAGTGCTATTTTACAATTTTAAAATATTAAAGATAATTTGAAAATCATTGTCTCATTATTAGAATCTTATTTTTCTAAGTATTTAACTTAAGAAAACTTATTTTGAATTTTACAGTAATGATCGGTTTATCATCGATCATTATTTTGTTCAAAGTTATGAAAGTCATAATTTGCATTTTGAAATTTTATTGGTAAGGATTTTAATTTTTCTAACTATAATCAAATTTGTTTACACTTTAATATTTTTAATAATTTAAAATTGTGAAAATTAGGAGTGATTTTTGCACTTCTATTATAGTTATTTAAGATTCTATATTATATTTTTAGTAATTATTATAATCAGATTATATAAAATTAGGGGGATTACATTCCTCTTTGTGTCACCATGAATAAACATTTGACACGTGTGATGAAGTATTTACTTTATTTTAAGTTTTTTTTCTTTATTTTTTTAAGTTTATCTAACATGTGTAAGATGTTTATTTATGTGGATATAAATGGAATAACATTTTGAAAACAGAAAACATATTTCCGATTGGCGGGATGGTTGGAGTGGTAGTGATATCACAAGAAGGTAAAATGCCATACGGATGATGGAAGTGAACTTAGTATCTTGTGAGGACAATATATGGTAGATATTAAGCTAACTCAATTTGGAACTTCTATACCATGAGGGAAAGAAAAGAAAAAAAAAAAAAAAACTAGTCATATTAGTTTAGCTATTAGCTCCTTCTAGACTTTGATGTTATAATATATTTGTATGAAAGCTATTTCATAATTTTTGTACTACTATTTTGTACTATTATTTAATAATATTTAAAGAATGATGATATGCCATCGGTATTTTTTTGACATACGTGTTGGACCAACCCATCTACCCAGTATGACATCATTAATATGATTTCAAAAAATTTATGAAATTACCTAGAGAGCCTAAGAATTAGGAGCTTCTTAACTAAATATCACTTCCATCATTCTTTGAATATTGTTCATTATTTGGACATTGAGAATTATCAATCCTTTCAAACTTAATTATTATAGTCATGAACTAAATAGGCTCTGTATTATTAAGAATTGTTTAGATTGTTCAATTTTTATTTATATTTGTATCTCATTTGTATCTCATTTATATTTAATTTATATTTGATCTGTTTAATCCGTTTATGAATAAAAATTTGTTTTGTGGCATGCCAACGAATAGAGCCATAAAACAAAATATATTTCAATCTAAATCTCTAAATACAAGTAAATATTTTTGAAATGGCATTTATACTGAACAATTTTGTGCAAGTGACAATTGGTAGCCATTAGTTAGCTTGTGCAATGGGATGAACAATCAAATAGGAATACAAGAGTCCTATCATATCATTCACTGTAACTATAGTTAGCTAGCTCTTAAATTTCCTACTTCTTTCCAATGGATGTTTCAAAAACCGGCTCTCTCTTGTGGTTAACGTTTATCACATGTAATTTTCTGCATAAATAAACTTCTCACAAAATAACACACACAGGAATGCTTCAATTTTAAGCTCACGGGCCATAGTGATTATCGTAAAAATGGATTAACCAATTTATTGATGAACATGAAACCGTAAACCCCCATGCAATGGATGGACATTAGGGCTCAGACCGCATGCCTATTTGAAGTTATTAAGATTAATCTTGATGGGTGTTCATTTCTAAACATGTCAAGGACACGAATTCCAGAACTAGAGAGCAGATAAATAAAAACTTGCTTATTATTACTGGCACTCTGATACGATAAAGACAACATAGTCATAAGGAAGCGACGACACACAGCACATCATCCCCTCATGCTCTACATCTAATAATACACACAAAATATATTTAACTTCAACGCATTCTTGTCATTCTGGACATCACACCAAGCTTCATCAAGCATCGATGCAATCTTCGGGATTCTCTCTAAGCTTCCTTGACGTTGAAGAGATAATTTCATTTGATTTCATACATTATTGAAGTTAGGGATCGGAGAGAACATTATTATTCATATGCTCATAGTAAAATCCCTCCTCCTCGCTTCATTAACAATGGAAACTCCATTTGCCAATAGTTATGCACCCTTTCTTTTCGCCTTCTTTCTCTGCGGAATTAAATGTCATCTGAATCCTCCTTTTCCTCATCCTCCTGTTTTAAGGTGACAGCAAGAGACCTGGGCTTAAAACCACCAGCAGGAACAGCATTAGGATATATAGAATAGAACATGTTAAGCTTTTTCTCATATTCATCGATCCTTTTACGAAGATATTCTTTTTCTTTCATTAAGAAATCTCCTACGCGGTTTTCATCGTAAGTTACTATCATCCATTCTCTCCAGCCTTCAATGGGAGTATTGATGTGCAACATCTTGAGTTTAGTGTCTTCCTCTAGCCGAGGATTTACCCCAATCTTAGCTTTAATGTCAGCTAAGAATGTTTGAGTTTGGGTTTGAGTAGGCATGGTTGAGTGTTTTCCTCTTTTTTCTTCAAATCAAGCTTGCTATGTCTCTGCAATTTGTTTAAAAAAGAAAGACAAATTAAGATGAGATACTGGACATAAATGAAAAAGGCAAACAATAAAGCCAGACCCCTTACTAGACAGAAAATGCGCACACACCTTTCTAGTTTAAGGATACTCACGTTGTTGATGGGTGTCTTCTCTTCAATTTTTGGTGACCTTTATATAGGAGTTCTAGGAGAAATTATTCACATGACTATAAAATATAAACGATAACGTTCGATGATTGGGATGCCACAAAAATTTTCTTGATTTGTCCTTTTGTTAATAATTACTGTTTTTCTTTCCCATTTTTAAAGGGTAGATATGAAAGTATTAACTCAAAAATCAAATTTTCTGGGTAAAAGTTTTGCCAAAGAACACGTGGATTTGGCATCATGAGTGTTGTAATTCTATAGACTTCTATTGAAACTTTTCCAATTTGACTTTGTAATAATTCACAAGGAGACAACTTGAAAGAAGAAAAACAAAGAAAGAAAGTGATGCAGTGGACAAGATAGCAAATAATTATTTGGAAAAGTGGTATAGAATTTGATGATGACAGTTTTGTAATTTTGAGGAGTTTTGGATTTTGACCAAGCGAGACCATAGTCTGAAGGGAATCGATCCAACGAGTAAAACTCACCGCTTTGCTCGTGACCCATGCCGGTTTTCGGCCAAATTCCTTTGTTTAGGCCGTCAAAACCGCGTTTTTACTATTTTTAGTAACTTTTCTTTATGTCATATCTTTTCATAGGATATTTTATTTTATATGCCGTCTGTAGCATTAATCTCGTCCGTTCATTTATTTTCGCCCTAGGTATTATTTAGATAGGTTTCCTTTTTTGGTAAAAAAACATATTATATTTTAGGGTTACAGAACGGGCAAACATATGTTATTTTGAATGAATTTTCTTTGAGAGTGTTCTCTCTATATCCCAAAATTCGTAATCTTGTGTAGATTTCGACTTTTGATGCCAAATATCTAGGTATTCTCAGAATCAATAGATATTTGAAGATCACATGCCGGGTATTCGTGCGCGAATCAACGTCTTACGATAAACCCTTTCGTATTCCGCTGCGTCAATTGGTATCAGAGCCGCGTTCGCTCTTGGAATATCATGGCGCCTCGCAGATTGGTTAACCAGCGACGTATAGATGAGATTTATGAGCGTGACAACTTAGATAAGAGGATTGGAGCTATGCTCGATGAGAGGTTAGAACAGAAGATAGGACAGATGATCGATCAGCGACTAGATGCTACAGTAGCACAGATCACAGAGAAGGTGGAGGCGCTTGCAATGAATCAGAATCGAGGTAAAAACCCCAACCCTAATCGTAATCGTAATCGTAACCCTAACCCTAATCTGAGGGTAGGTGAAGATTTTGAGGATGATGATGATGAAATGTCATTTGCCATTGAGAGCTTTTATGACGAATCACCACGTAGGAGTGGTAGGCCACGCGTTGAGGAAGATTACAGATGCTGGGAGATGGGGATGAGGACTGAGATTCCAGAATTCCATGGTACTCTCCAACCGGAGGAATTTTTAGATTGGCTGGCTACGGTAGAGGAGATATTAGAATTTAAGGGGGTTCCTGATGATAAGCGTGTGCAACTGGTGGCAACACGATTTCGTGGTAGGGCCACAGCATGGTGGCAGCAGACGAAATTGACACGCTTGAGATTGGGTAAGTCGAAGATTGAGACGTGGGAGAAGATTAAAAAGAATCTATGAGCGACCTTTTTGCCATATAATTTCCAGAGGATTATGTACCAGAGATTGTAGAATCTGAAACAAGGCAGCAGATCTGTTGATGATTACACCACAGAATTCTATCAGTTGGTTGCCAGAAACGAAATTCAGGAGATGGAGGAGCAGTTGGTGTCTCGTTATATTGGAGGACTACGGTTGCAGCTTCAGATACTATCAATTTGTTTGACCCAGTTAATGTATCTGCTGCACATCAGAGGGCTTTAATTGTCGAAAGACAACGGCGGTCTGGGAGTGGGTATATGGCAGTGGGATATGAGTAGTGGCAGTAGTGGTGTGAATCGTTCAGGAAGTGGGGTTACAGGTAGTAACACCCGGGCGTTTCAGTAAACCTAATACTGATCGTCCTAGTACTAGTGGAATAAAGTGTTTCAAATGTGGTGAGGTTGGGCACCGACAGGCTGATTGTAGGAAGAGGGGAAGAAAGCACTTTTTGCTGAGAATGAGATGAGGAGGAGGAGGATGCTGCGGATTTCTTTGAAGCAGGGTGATGGTGAACCAGTTTTTGATGAGAGCATGTTGGAGAAGAAGTTGTGACTGGTGATGGCAGGGAGAATCTAGTAGTCCGGCGATCTTGCATGACTCCCAGAGTAGCTGAGGAAGAGTGCTCAGAAGCAATATTTTCAGTCCACATGTACCATTTTAGGTAAGGTGTGATTCATGATTGACTCTGGAAGCTGTGAAAACATTGTGTCTACTGAAGTTATACAGAAGCTAGGCATTGAGTCTGAGCAACACCCGAAACCTTATAAGTTGGCTTTGTTAAAAAAAGGGGGAGAGGTAACAGTTTCCAAGCGTGCTTTCATTTCTTTTTCTATTGGTTCTAAGTACAAGGATGCTGTATGGTGTGATGTGGTGACAATGGATGCATGTCACTTGTTGTTAGGAAGGCCCTTGCAATTTGACAGGAGCATAATGCATGATGGACGAGCTAATTCATATAGTTTTGTATATAAAGGGGTGAAGATTATACTGTACCCAAAGGATTCCACAGTGACTAAGCCGACAAAACAGGGTGGTAGTAGTAATTCCAGTATGTTGTCCTTAGCCAAGTTCGAGGAGGAGATAAAGCAATCTGATATTGTTTTTGCTTTGTTGGGTAAGGAGGTTAGTGGAGACGTGGAGATACCTGGAATAGCAGTTCCAATAGTAGAGGAGTTTCGGGATGTATTTCCTGAGGATTTACCAGAGGGGTTACCCCACTGCGTGATATTCAGCATCATATCGATCTTGAACCTGGTGCAGCTTTGCCAAACCGACTCATTATCGAATGAGCCCTGCAGAACATGAGGAGTTAAGGCGACAGGTTGAGGAATTTTGACTAAAGGTTTCATCAGGGAGAGCTTGAGTCCATGTGCTGTCCAGCCCTCTAACACCAAGAAGGATGGCTCTTGGCGCATGTGCGTGGAGTCGTGCGATTAATAAAATCACTGTCAGGTATCGCTTTCCTATTCCTCGCTTAGATGATTTACTTGATCAGCTTAGTGGTGCGAGGGTATTTACAAAATTGGATTTGAAGAGTGGATATCATCAGATTCGGATTCGAGTCGGTGACGAGTGGAAGACGGCTTTTAAGACAGGGAAGGGTTATATGAATGGTTGGTTATGCCATTTGGTTATCTAATGCGCCCAGTACTTCATGAGGGTGATGAACCAAGTCTTGAGGCCGTTCATTGGTAAATGTGTTGTCGTTTACTTTGACGACATATTGATTTACAGTGCTAATCAGAAGAGCATCATGAACATTTGAAGGCTGTTCTTGGTGTATTACGAAGGGAAAAGTTTTATGCAGCCATGAAGAAGTGTGTATTTTTCACATCTGAGGTACTTTTCTTGGTTATGTGATTTCTAGTGAGGGCCTAGGTTGATCAAGCTAAAGTGGTGCTGTTCAGCATTGGCCTAGACCTGGCACGCTCACTGAGATTAGGAGCTTCCATGGCCTTGCATCTTTCTATAGGCGCTTCATTCCACACTTCAGCAGCATTATGGCCCCCATAACAGATTGCATGAAAGGAGGGAAGTTTGTGTGGACTGAAGAAGCGGATAAGGCCTTTGAGCAGATTAAATGCGACTTACCACTGCCCCGATATTAGTACTTCCAGATTTCACCAACCTTTTGAGTTACATGCCGACGCATCAAAGGTAGGGATTGGTGCCGTGTTGAGCCAGAATAGCAAGCCAATTGCTTACTTCAGCGAGAAGTTATCAGGGTCAAAATCTCGATACACCACTTACGATGTAGAGTTTTATGCTATGGTGCAAGCAGTTAAGCATTGGCGACATTATCTATTCACAAGGAGTTTGTCCTCTATACTGACCATGAGGCTTTAAAGCATTTGCACAGCCAGGACAAGGTCTCGGCTAGACATGCTTCTTGGGTGGCCTACTTAGAGCGTTTCACCTTTGTTGTGAAGCATAAATCTGGTATTACGAACAGAGTCGCTGATGCATTAAGCAGACGTCGGAGCCTTCTAAACAGAATGAATATTGAGGTACCTGGTTTTCACTCTTTTGCTGAGTTGCTTGAGACTGACCCATACTTTGCTAGAATTTTGGCAACGGTTCGAGCAGGAGAGAAGTCTGAGTATCTGCTGCAAGATGGTTTTCTATTTAAGGGTAATCAATTATGCATCCAGATTGCAGCTTGCGTACTTGATCATTAAGGAACTGCATGGTGAGGGACATATAGGTCGAGACAGAACTTTGTTGGTGCAGGCATCTTACTTTTGGCCAACCATCGCAAAGAGGTTGAGCGTTTGTACACGTTGTAGAATCTGTCAAGTGTCAAAAGGGTCGGCCACGAATGCAGGATTGTATATGCCCCTTCCAATTCCCTCACAGCCGTGGGTTGATGTCAGTATGGACTTTATGATAGGATTACCAAGAACACAACGAGGTAATGATTCTATCTATGTAGTTGTTGATCGATTCTCTAAAATGGTTCACTTTATTCCTTGTAAGAAGACTACAGATGCCGTACATGTGGCACAGTTGTACTTTCGCGAGGTATACCGATTACATGGGTTGCCTTCAAGTATTGTTTCTGACAGGGACACTAGATTTCTTAGTCATTTTTGGCGAAGCCTATGGAGAATGGTCAACACTCAGTTGAACTTCAGTAGTGCCTACCATCCGCAAACAGATGGGCAAACTGAAGTGGTGAATTGGTCATTGGGTAATATATTGAGAAGTTTGGTGGGTGAGCATGTAAAGAGTTGGGACAAGAAATTGAGCCAAGCTGAATTCGCACACAACCATGCAATTAATCACAGCACGGGATTCAATCCATTTCAGGTGGTGTACTCTATTATTCCCTGTGGTCCACTTGACTTATTACCACTACCAGATAAAACCAGAGTCCACAGAAAAGAAGAGGACTTTGTCCATAATCTGCAGGAGGTTCATAAATCCGTGCATGACAATCTGGAAAGAGCTGCAAGCCGATACAAGATGGTTACTGATAGAAAGAAATGCCATGTGGAGTTTGATGTGGGAGATTATGTTTGGGTTGTCCTTACTAAAGACAGGTTTCCTACTAGTGAATACAATAAGCTTTCTGCTAGGAAGATTGGTCCAGTGGAAAATTGAGAAGATCAATTCCAATGCTTATCGGTTGAAGCTACCTAGCCATATTCGCATTGCGGACGTATTCAATGTTAAACATCTCCTTCCTCATGTTGGTGATGATTCAGATGAGGAAAATTCGAGGGTGAATTCTGTCTACCCCAGAGAGAATGATGCAGTGGACAAGATAGCAAATAATTATTTGGAAAAATGGTATAGAATTTGATGATGGCAGTTTCGTAATTTTGGGGAGTTTTGGATTTTGACCGAGCGAGACCATAGTCTAAAGCGAATTGATCCAACGAGTAAAACTCACCGCTTCGCTCGTAACCCATGCTGGTTTTTGGCCAAATTCCTTTGTTTAGGCATTTAAAATCGCGTTTTTACTATTTTTAGTAACTTTTCTTTATATCATATCTTTTCATAGGATTTATTTTATATGTTGTCTGTGGCATTAATCTCGTCCGTTCATTTATTTTCGCCCTAGGTATTATTTAGATAGGTTTCCTTTTTTGGTAAAAAAAACATATTATATATTCTAGGGTTACAGAACGGGCAGACATATGTTATTTTGAATGAATTTTCTTTGAGAGTGTTCTCTCTTTATCCCAAAATTCGTAATCTTGTGTAGATTTCGACTTTTGATGCCAAATATCTAGGTATTCTCTGAATCAATAGATATTTGAAGATCACAAGCCGGATATTCGTGCGCGAATCAACGTCTTGCGATAAAACCTTTCGTATTCTGCTGTGTCAGAAAGAGGGGGCGTTCTGGAAGAGACTGGGCAGGAAAAAGGGATTTAGAAAGGTGCTAATGGGGATAAGTCATGTTACTCATGCAACATTAAATAATAACTATGGCAAAAACCTATTATGAAGGTGGTAGATTTTATTCTTAAAAAAGTTACCTTTCGATTTTTTTTCTCTCTCTAAGCCGCAAAAATTCTCTGAAAAAATTATTATCATCAAAATTATGAGACGATCGTACGATTCTTTGAGTTTGTATTTTGTATTTTTTTAATTAAAATGAAAGTAAAATTGTATAAGTGTAAATTTTAAGTAGAATTATAAATTTAAATGTATGATTTTATAAATTTATAATTCTACTAGTTTTATATAATTTTATATGATTCTATTAATTCTATGTATTTCAGTAAATAGTAAAATCATCTTTTTCCTTAAAAATTTCCCATTTTAAGATAATTTCAACCTCAGTAATTTTCAGTTGCAAAAATCTTGACCTTTTATCGTATTATTTGCATTTCACTAGCACTGTTTATATATATATATATATATATATATATATATAAGAAAACGATCTTCTTTTAAACCCCATGTATCAAGCTTTAAATAATTATCATTACTCAAGATTGTTACCTTCCTAATGTTGAGTTGTCACCTTCTTGTAACATGAACTATCACTCCCGTAAAATGGCTCGCTACCTTCATAGTAAAATTTATCATACCTATACGTTGTCATCCCTCCAGTAGGTTTTTTTCATTCTCTCCAATATTATAATCTGGGCCCCCGTCATTCCTAAATTGTTATCACCTATTAGTTGCCACTTTGTCAACTAATTAAATAAAATTTGTTAATCCCATGTTTAGCCTGTACTCTCCTTTTTGGATATGTTTCGTCCCATACAAAGTTTATATAGTCTAATCTTTATGATGTAAACATTATAATTATATATATCATACACACAATGTATACAAATATGTATCATGGCATATGTTAAAATATATCATACGTTTATTGTTGAAGCCATTTCTTCAAAATTAATCTCAAACTATATATTTGTTAACTGTTATTTTCATATATAGATAATATATGTATCACTATATATAACCATTAAAAATATTTATCTTGTACTACATATATATGAACAAATTAAAATATATTATAATATGTTATGTTTTTTTTTTAATGTGTTATAATGTACCATAATACGAATGTCACATTGTCTAAATGTGATACAATTGTAGAAGTAGTGTATCCCATATGTTTATGTGATACAAGTCAAATGTTTGTATTGCATTCACAAGATACGTACATGACTTGACTTTGTTAGTGTCGCATAAAGGATATGCGATATAAGGATTTTTATACAAGTAATGGAAAAATAATAATATTTTATTAATATTATAAAAATGTCACTAAGATGAAAATAATATTAAAAATAGTAAGCTTAAACTCGTCTCTTGAAGAGACTCGTTTAAATTATACTTATCTCTCAAAGATAGGAGTTTTGTGTCTTCTCCTACATAACCCCACAAAAAAATAAAAATAAATAAAAATTCTCTCTTTAACCTCTCAACTGGAAATCCTTTCTCTCACACAACTAAGTTACTTACACTAATCAGGTAAGAGATAGAGAGATGAAAGTGAGAGTAAAGGTGTTGCAAGCTTTGTTTCAGTCTTGGTAGATAGGTATTTTTAACTTTATCTCCTTCTCTTCATATAATTATCTCTCTCTCTCTCTCTCTCTCTCTATGTAATGCATTGTCCGTTGCATTAAGAGATAGAGGGAGAGAGGGAGAGAGAGAGCTAATTGATAGATTTGATCCACATATGAATTTAATTGCGTAATGTTATATACACTTGTTTTTCATGATTAAAATGTATCTTGTAGTTTTACTTTTTGTTAACCCTGATTGAACTCAGTTTGATCTCTCGTTCCCTGACCCCCTAGCATGTTCGGGTTAAACTTCCTATCTGTTTCTATCAACACTGAAGCTTGATTTATGTGTTTTAGAATAATGTGATTAAACAAAGCAAAGGAAGGAAAAGTTTAAGGTAAAAGGAGACAAGAGAGAGAGCTCCACTAAAAGGTTAAAGCGAGAGAGAATTTATTTTTTTCTTAGGATTGAGATGAACTCGTCTTATAAAGAGAGGAGTTCAATGCAATTCAAACTTGTCTTTAAAAGAAAAAAAAAAAAAAGCCTAATTGCCTATTTTTCATATTATTTTTATCATAATGGCATTAATTGTAATTTTTACTAAAATATTATTAGTTTTTTTTTTCTTTTCTCATTTTTATACCTTGTTATATTAATATATGGCACATGCGATATCATTTAAAAATTAAGTATTGCATCTTTGTTCTGTGATATACATTTGTAATTTTATATTTATTTTTGTATAATTAGTATGTCGATAATTTTATTAAATTTTTTGTATCAATAATTACATACCATCCATTTTCCACTATTACTGGATGTCATGTATCCTATATCATTAAAGCCACCACTTTTACTAGAACATCCTGAGAATTTTTTATTGTATCTTTCAATTAAGAAGGACAAAAGGGAGAGATAAACGATAGATCTAGTGCTCAAATTGTCTTGCTTTAAGTAAAGGTCGGACAAATTAACATTTTAGGACAAAAGTACACTAGGTACCATTAATTGGTTACTTTGCATCCATGGCAACTGGTGCCAAAATCAATCTATTTTAAAAGTCGTTCATATTATCAGTAAAAAGAGCTACGTATATCAAAGTGATAGGAAAGGAGGAAGGCTTGGAAGAAATTCTTCCAATGGATATTATGAAGGAATATGCTAATAGGTTTGACACAATTTATATTCCAAAACATTAAGGCGTTAGGTTAATAGTGTTTCCTCTTATAAATTATTCATATAAGTCTCATATTTCCCATGTGGGAGTTTTCCAGCCTCACACTTGCATTTTAACAAGTCTCATCCTCAAGTATGAGTCTCCACAATGGATATAAGTCTTACTCCACCTTAAGTGTAAACCTCATGATCTTTCCCTATTAAGGGCCAACTATGGGAGTTTGTCAACTGAACTGTCAACTCTAATACCAATTCGTTAGGAGAGGAGGAAGGCTTTAAAAGGGAGAAATTCTTCAAACAGATCTTATAAAGGAGTACACTAATGGGCTTGACTCCATCTATAATCCAAAACCTTAAGGTGTTAGATTAATGGGTCTTCTCTCTTATAAATCCTTTACATAAGCCACATATTTCCCATATAAGATTTTTCCAACCTCACACTTGCATCCTAACATAAACCTTTTTCCTTTTTACCTTTCACTTTCATAAAACATTTAAACAGGATTCAATCGTCCATTCCATTTGTGAGCTACATCTCAATTAGTTCAATCACATATTACTATACATAAATTTTAATAAAAAGATGAAAATCGACATTTTAATTAAATTTTTATCAAACGTATTAAGATGTTACCAGTCGCATTTTAAAAAGGGAGTTATGGAGAGTTGCTTGAGGTCTCTTAATCTTTATTAAAAAGAATCGACTAAATTTTGAAGTCAATTGTGATTCAGTTGTTGCAGTTGCTTTATGATCAAAGTCCTCTAATTCTACACTCGCTTATCACAATGCGTTATTTAGGTGTAGGAGCAACCTCTATCGATTGAAGGAATTCAAGATTGATAAAGTACAAGAGAAGTGAAAATAAGTTGTTGATGAATTTGCAGGATATAGACAACACAAGGAAAAGGATGATGAATTTTTTATGCTTTCTCACAAGATCGGATGAGAAATATCCAAATTGCATAATTGGGTCCTTATAGTTATCTGGATATACTAGACGTAACCATAATAGAACATACCACATGTTTAATATTAGTGGTCTTTCCGCTATATGAATGAGCACGAATAATCTCTAAATTTGATGCTTTCATAATTGATACATCCAATGTAGAACTTTGATATCATTAAATGCAATTCATTATAGTTTTAAATGATATAGTTTTGGGTTTTAAAGTGAAGTAGATTGATAATAATATAATAATAATAATGTGTATTAGAGAGTCCATATCAAAGACCACTTGGTCAGATTAAGGTGATTCATAAGCTCCTCATTATAACAAGATTTATTGAATCTAATTTATCTTTGGAGCTAAGTAAATGATTGAACATTGCTTACATGGCATTTAATAATTTAATTGGAATATCATTTGATAAAGAGTTTTTCCCCCTCTTTTGCTAGCATTTGATAAAGAGATTTAATTAAACATAATCAATTCATATTATATATTAACCACTTTGTGATATGTTGATTCTACTTTTTAACACTAGAAACATCGATGTCTTAAATAAACTTATCTCTAAACTTTAATACATTTAAGTGTAATTTAGTCATTTATGAATTAAAGCAATTTTCACCAAGTTGGAATTTCAGATTTGATAATCAAAACAATCAAGGAATTTAGCTACCTTAAGAGCTCAGAAGAACCTTAGAATATAGATCTCTTAAGAACTTAAAAGAACCTTATGATTAGAAGGTTAACAAGAGAAATACTGTACTCTTAAATTTATATGTTGATGATATCCTTCTTCTTAGAAAAAGACATACCTACCATAGAGTTTACCAATACTTGGTAAGGTAACTGCTTCTTCATAAAAGATTTAGGAGAAGCAACCTAAGTCTTAAGAATTAAATTATACTAAGATAGATCTTTAAGGCTACTTTGTCTAAGTTAAAGCACATGCATTCACAAGGTATTGAATGGATTCAATATATAAAATTACAAGAGAAGATTTTTGCTTATGTCACATGGTATGCATCTCTTTAAAACAATGTATCATATAACACAAGCAGAGAAGGAGAGAATTAAAACAGTACCACAAGCTTTGGCAACTTGTGATTAGATATCGCTTATGTTGTAAGAATGACAAGTATATATCAACCCAACCCAAGTAAAAGTTACTATATTCTTTTGTAAACTTTGGATTAGTTGTCAAAGAAGAATAAAGGATTTGTTCATGATCTAAGGAGGAGATGAAAATCTAATTGTTAGAGGATATATTGATACCAGTTTGCGGACATATTAGGATGATCTCAAATTGCACTAAGGTTATGTATTTTTTTTTTTCAATGAGTTGTTTGTTGGAGGAGTTTCAAACAAAAGATTGTCACAGATTCTACGGTAGTGTTCAAGTAAATTGCAAGTTCTAGAGCAGTTAAAGAAGTCGTTTGGATGAAAACATTTTTCTTCAAGTTAAGAGTGGTTTCGAGCATTATTCATCCAATTTCCCTATATTGTGATAATAATGTTGATATAGCTCAAGCTAAGGAACTAAGGTCACACTAGAGGTCTGATCATATGCTTCAAAAGTTTCACAACCTTAGAGAGATTTCTCAAAAAATGATGTGTTGGTTTGCAAAATTACACTAAATAAAAATATCGTAAATCCACACATAAAAACCTTTATTTAATATTCATTACATTCTTCGTATAAACTACTATCACTTTTCACTACGATATGCGATCTAATATTGCTCATCATCCATTTCACTGTTACCTAGATCCCTTGCATCCTATAATCAATAAATCCACCACTTTATCTCAATTCTATCAATTTAGATAGAACAAAAGGAGATGAAAAAATGGATAGACCCATTACTAAAAGCTCGTTCAATCATGTATGCCCACATCATTTAAATAAAGGTTGTGAAAATTATAAGAGTCCAAGTGTCTTTTCGGCGATAGTAATAATATCTTTTTTTTTTTAATTATAATCATTTGATATCTGAGATACTATATTAGATACCAACTAATCTAGATTCGAGCCATGAAGGACCACATTGGACGGTAAAGCTCTCTCTACCTAATGCACCTACAATCCCAAGCTCGAACTCGAGAGCACTGGATAAACTGGAACAGCCCTTTACCAGCTGATTCATGATCATAGGATGACAGAGATGGATCACATTAATTTCCTAGCCGTCCATTAATGAGCACATGTTATTATCCGCAGCCGCAACCATTTAAACTTCACGGCAAAAGTGCATCAGGCACCTAACCTATTAGTCAATTCTACATTCTTGGCAGCTGGCTAAACCCATAAAAAAGGATCATTTATATCATTTTTATACCTCAATATTTCTAACATCTCATATTTTATTTTTTCGATTTAGCGAATATAACATTTAATTAAACATCTCGTTAGTATTCCTGCTTGATCTAATTCCGACAACCTTGTTATGCTGTTATTTTTTCCATTGGATTGGGTTTTGTCACTAGGCAGTTAACGTCAAAATAAGTTTTAAGCAGTAAAAGAAAAAATTATTTATCCAAAAAATTACTATTTCTTATGCGACTATTTATCCTTTAAAAAAAAAAAGACAAGAAGTGAAAAAAATATGTAATAGTACATCATCAACATCAACAAAAAATTACACAAACCGAATTTTCATTCCATTGTGATGAGCGTAGTGTGATTTGTGCACAATACGTCAAAATACTTTTTATATATTTACAAATATTATAAAATAGTGGTAAGTATTTATATAATTTTCTGCTTATATATTTTACACTGAAGTACTATAAAAATTAGGATATATTTATAATAACAATAGATATATTACATATTATTAGCGGGAGTTCTATAACATCATAATATCTAAAATTTGTCCATAATAAAATAAAAATATAATGCAAACATAAACTTTTAGATGACCATGTTGTGTGATTTAAAATCATTTTGATTCCAATGGATCAAGGAAAAAATATTTTATTTATACAAGTGAATTCTTAAAGTAAACTAAATTCATTGGATATAACCCGCCATTGAAGATACTATAAGAAGAAAACAAAACAACAAATAACAATGTGTATGCATATATTTAATATACTTAAGCCAGAATCCATTCTATTTGTCTCCAATATTTTAATCTATGCTTTTATTTATTTATTTTTTCCCTTTATCCTTTCACTAAACACAATTTTAGGAGTAGTTAAAAAACCACCCACTAGATTTTAAATTTAACAATTGCTCTCTCCTTTCTCTCACATACACCGTTTCAAGCCATATTTTCATTTTTTTTTAAAATTATTTTCCATACCACCCTGCACCTATTTAGGAGCAATTAAAAACTGCCTACTACGTGGCATTTGGTCTAGGTTCATGTTCTTGAGATATCGAGTTTGATTCCTCTTGTTAACGAGTTGTAATAGCCTTATGTAGTCGCGTTATAATAAATCTTATGACCCATCAAAAAAAAAAAAAAACTGCCCAATTTGTTTTAAGAACAATGATTTCCCCCCTCTCTCCACACGTTTGAGGATCACAAGGAAGTTGTTGTCTATTTTAAAAAATGAAATCCTATCTACACCATCAAAGCCGTAATGGTATTTCTTTTTGCTTTTTGTTTTGCTTAAGAATTATTTCGTACCTTTTTTGTTCTATTTTGATTGAGTATTGTTTTGTTCTGTACACTTAAATGCATTTTCTATTTTAGTTTTTTACCGATTGTTCTTTTTATTTATTTATTATTTTATATGAAGGTACATTCAAACACCAAGTTTCATAAAGAAAGCACAAACCAAGAAGATGTTGTTCACAACCACAAGCTTTGCTTTGTGTCTTCATTAATACTTGGCGGATATCATCACTATATATTTTTTTCAGTGGTAAAGGATCGGTTAAATTTGCTCTAATACATTTTGTGTCTTCTATAATCTTAAGTTTTCCTTTCTTACTCATGTTTGATATGTTTTCCATTATAGTGCCTTTTGTTTTATATGTATTGTTTATTGATATCATTTAGTGATATGTTCCCCCTACCCCCTCCTCAATATCTTTTTTTTTCTTTTTAATATTGCTTATCTTCCATTTTACATACTACATCGAAGTGCACTATAATGTGTTTACAATTCTTTGTTTCTTTTTATTCTCCAAATTATTTTGTTTCATGGATATGTAAAATGTATATTCATTCTAAAAATGAAGAATTATGTTTAAAGATATAAACTTTGAGTGATATTTTTTATTAGTGGGTCCAATTTAGTGGTTTTTCGATTAGGTATATAATAATTAATTGATTATTGTTTTTACACCAAGTAGCAAAAGCGGTGGTATTAGTTCTAATATCGTAAGCTCCTTCTCTTTCATCTCCTAATTTCCTTAAATAATAATCCTTTGTTCTTTATGTTTTTTTCTTTTTTTCAGTTGGAAAATGGTGTATCCATTCTGGGAAAGCAAAAATTTGCTAAAACATATAAAATTCAAGTGATTTGTGATAATGGGTATTTTAGAAATAAGGAGTATAAGTCTTACTACTGTGGCTAGATGACTATAAAAACAACTTATTAATTTATTATTGTTTTCATCCCCAAGTACCAAATTGATTTTTTGTTGTTTTAAGATCCTTTTGAAATTTGTGTTTTAAACAATAGAAGCAAGATTTTAAACTTTCTTTCTAAAGCAATTGCTTTGCAATTTTTCATAATGAGAAAGTTTTCTTAAAATTATATATTCATATAACATTTTCATAAAATTTTTAATCAGTGTGTTTGGAATTTTATAATTAAATAATGATCTTTTGGAGGATGAATTGATTCTATTTATTTGTTTATTTATTATTTTTTTTCCATAAATAGACAAAAGTATATTATATGGTTTTGAAAACTTGGTATTTTGCTATTTTTCAATGATTGATGACCATATGTCCTCTTTTGTACCTAAATGGAAAAAAAGTAGTTTTATTCGATAATTTTGTTATCATAGGGTATACATTATAATTCTATTTGTTTTTTTATATGCATTGTCGATGCCTTGACCGGGTCATTTAAGTGTATATATAGATGTATAATTTGATTAAATAAATTCCCTTACTAATGCCTCATTTGTGTTGTAGGTAGATGGCCACGTCTTCAATGAAGCAAAATAATTGCACTTAGATTTGATGTGTTATAAACTTCATAATTAATATTTACAATATATTAGAGTGTTATTTCATTAATCCTTTAATTTTTTCATGCATTTTTATATGATTTATGTTTTGTTTTTGGTTTCTTTTTCCATCGACTAATCATGCATGTAATTAGCTTCAACTATGTTGTTTATCGTAAAAGTTATTTTCTTATTTAATTTTTACACTTGCAATGGTGCATTGTTCGCTAGTGTTTGTGTAAATATATATATATATATATATATATATAATAAAATAAAAGCATAAGACAATTGTACCTCCGATCATTTGTGCTTGAAAATCAATACCAACAATTTTGAATAAAAATTGGATAAATATTAATTTGGTACTATTTGAGAATTCAATTTGGCACCAAATCTTTGAAATGGTCAAATTAATAACCAATCAAACTTTTTTTTGGCAATTTTTACCATGTCTCTAACTTCATTTTCTCAATTTACTAACATGTAAAGACAGTCTATCCTTGAGTTCTTACTACATTTTCTAATGTGTCTAGTATTGATGGATTGTATTTTCCATGTTAGTAAAAAATAAATAAATAATATTAAGTAACATAGTAAAAATAGCTAAAAAATATTTGATTGGTATTAATGGACAATTTTAGTCATGCGCCACCCAAACTCAGTCCAACCGTCCTGTAATATGGACCGACCTAATCAACTTTGGGCCAATCTACCTGGACTACCAAGACAGGCAAATGAAGAGTCCACATAGCAACGAGATGAGCTGTATTGTTTGATGGTTCGATAACCCTTTATTAATTTGGCAGTTAATGGTTTTGACTAATTGTACATTTTCGGCAAGTTATTCTATTTTACATACCTTGTGGTTCCAGTTTTTTCAACTCTCTTTTTAACATTCGAAATAAAAATCCAGCGCCTAGACTCCATATTAAGGGGAGTTAGATTTTGTTTTTTAATCTTATCCATTTATACATTTATCTATATCTTATAAGCATTTATTTAAAGTCTAACTTCATCTTATCTATTTCTATTTATAATTATAATAATGGTGTGTTTAAAGTATGAGAACTCGGATATGAAAATTCCAAGTACTTTTAAAAGAAAATATTAAAAATATATTTTATAAATTGGAAAAGAAAATTTGATTGATATATTTGCTAAAATGAGTAATTAAAGGATAAATTAGTCTAATTTTATAAAAAAAATTGGATATTTAATTTTAAGGTGGTATAAGTGTACTTTTTATTTTTTTTAATTTTATATTTTTGGTATCTGTAATGAAGGAAAGTAACATAAATCAAAGATATCCTATACATATATATATATATATATATAATATTTCTGTTATACAAAAACAAGAAAGCGTGGGAAGTCATTGAATGTTGAATTTACTAATTACTCAGGTGATGGTAATATTGGAATAGACAATTAACAGCCTCATGGAATAATTAGAGACATTACCTCGAAAATGGAATAAATAATTAAGATCAAACAACAGTTTCCTTCTAAGATTTGACAGTACTCTTTTTTTTTTTTTATTACAATGGAGAGAAGAAAATTCAAATATATATATATTATTTAAGAGATAAAGACTAATATCATTAGGTTACAAGATCATTGGCAGAATTTCAAGAACCAAGACCTTTATCTTTAATATTTTATTGATGGACTACTGTATACATGACATAGACAAAATAAAATTTAATAATTTATAGATTGTCAAATAATTTTATGATTAGAATCAAGGATTTATATTTATTCGAGTAAAAGTAAGGCTACTAAGTTCATCACCTCCTAAATCTACATTTAATTCCTAAATGCACGAAGAGTGTAATAAGTTTTCCTCTTATAATTATTAGGATAATACTTAATAATAAAAAACCTAAACGACACATTTTGGTTAATCTATAGCCATTTGACAATATCAATTATTCCATATTCACTTCCCCACTAGTGTGGCTTTAAATTAAGTGGGGTAGAGCACATCAATAGATACATTATTTTTATGAATGTCTTTTAGTGCATTAATAATGAAACTTCACTAGTATATTAAGGAACTCAATTGAGGAAATATAAGTTTTACATTTACATTTAGTACGATAATTATTAGTTGGCTGAAAGTTTCATATTAACATGTTAGTACAATTTACGAAAAAATTACATATTAAGTTACAACATGATTTATGTTTATTTTACAAATATTTTGTTTTCATTGGGATCCCACAACAAACATCATAACGCAATTAGTAATTATAGATTGATGTGTATTATTGATTGAGACATACCATATGATACCAATATATATGGAACTCTAAACCTAACTGTGATCAAATTTTATTTCGCTAAGGCTCAGACAAAAGCAACTTCACATGTTATTACTCACATTTTATTATCAAGGTTCTCACTCCTCGATGATTGATGATTGATGGGATTATAACTCTTGTGGCCTACAATAAATGACAAAAGCTACTTTGTCAAAGCCTGTAGTTTAGAGGCATACGTGCAAGAACCTGAGAGGATTTGAAAATGAAGTTTGGTTTGGATTTTACCAATAATTTACGAGGGGACAAGTCATTTCATCCCAAGTCCAAAGGCAATTTAACGGGTGATGGTATATATCAAATTCGTATGTCTCTTATTGCGTTTGTATTATTAAACATTTCATAGGACACATCATGTCTAATATCAAACAGAGAAACAAAGGAAGATGAATTTAGATAGTGGTGGGGACCAGCATTTAAGACTTCTCTAGATGCTCTTGGGCTACGTAAATTCTCACATGTTACCATTTGCTGGCATCTATATAAAGGGAGGTCCTAGAGAAGCTAAGCATACCCATGTCCTCTTTGTCTTTGTCTTAAACAAAAATCCATCACTTAATCAGTATCATACTTCTTGTTCTTTCTGATACACCCACTGCTATACCAAGATGAACAAGGAACTGCTCAAGCAATGGCTAAGCAATTACAAAGTCAAAATAGGGGCTAATCCTAACGTTGTTCAAAATGGTAAGCTCTTGCACTTAACTAAGGAAATAGGGGGTTTCAATGAGTGGGCTGCGTTAACATATAACTTAAATGTCCTAGCAAACATGATGATGGAAAATAAAAGCCTGCATAAAGAGCTAGATGAGTCTATGGATACTTATGTCAAACATCTAGAAATTCTAGCTAGGATTAGGCCTCTGATCCTGTATGTCCTGTTCCACCTACTTGGTCCATGTGGCAACAATATGTGAGTCAAAACCCTGGATCTACACAATATCCTCATCTGTATGCAGGAGGTGCTCCACAACTTCCTAATGCACCGAACCCCACCAGTCAAAACCCTGGGAATATTGTTGAACAATATCCTAATGCACAGTATCCTGGAATTCAATATCGGTAAGCAATGTTGCACAAGGTCCTGCTGCACAATACCCTATAAATCAAAATCCTGGGAATTTTCTTGCACAGTGTCCTACAAATACCACACAAAAGCCTGTTGCACAATATCCTACTATAAATCTTGGAAATGTTTCTTCATGCCCAGCACCAGCAAACCTGGATACCCGAATACGGATCATATGCACAATGGAAAGTGGAAGGTCTGATGAAAAAATTGATGATCTACAAAAGGATAAGAAAAAGGACGACGATGAATGGTAAGCGTTGGTGGAGATGGAATCTTTAGGATTTCAGAGAAATAGCAAATGGAGATTCCATTGCTATGGTACTTCCGAATCCTATAAATATATTAGCTTGAAATCAAATTCCATGCATATTGCAATTGCCAAGATCACATGGAATGTAACTTGACTCTCTTCGGTCAGAATTTCATCACACTTTCTATGCTGGAAAAGGTCGGGAGTTTGAGAAAAATCTTTGGCAGAGCAATTAGTATGAAGCATCCGTTGAAGGTGGCCATTGATGCAACAAATATTACTCCACTTTCGTATTTGGATATGCGAAGCACTCTTTTCAGTTATAGTACAACTTTGTCATGTTCTGTTATGTCGAAGTACGAGTTTCGTGTCGTTATGCTGTGTGTTAAATAAAGGAGATTACTCCTTGCTGTTTGTTAACGTTTGACTTGTGGTGTTTGTATGATGTCTCTATATATATATGTCCAATAAATGGCAGTTCTTGCCATCTAATTAGTAATCATTCTATTTTATGATTTTGATGTTGGACTGGATGTTTAATATATTGGTGGACTAGTGGTATTTTATGATGTTGGTGTGTTTTATAATAAGATATTGTCGATGATGGTTTCAAATTTTCTTAGAATAATTCTTATATTTCTTTATCAATTCATCATGATTAGAGGACAATTTACTAAATTATGTCCATTATGTTTTTATTGATATGTATAATGCTATTTTATTTATTAATAATTTGAATTAAATATATCTTTTAGACATTAACAATTTTAAATAATTGGAATAAATATAAAAAGGGCTCTATGAATTATATGGTGAAATGTCGGTGCATATGCTTGACTCAGCGATTTAAATTGTCGAGATAGCAGATGCAACGCAAATAAAGGCGGGCGAACTTGACCAGCAAACTAGGCTGCTATCAAACCCCTAAGTGGTGATATTTTAGGTTAGGTCAAGTCTAACCAATAAATCCAATTTAACGAAGTCTGGTTATAAGAAGTTTGTTAAGTGGGTTTTAAGTATCAAAATAATTAAAATTGTTACAAACGTTCTACCACAATTTTATATTTATATTTACTGTATCTTGATTTGGGAAGAGTAACTATTTTATCCCCGTTGATTGCTACTGCTAGTGTTTAATTTCAGTTCAATCATGGGCATAAAACAATGAAGAGCAAGTTATGCTCCTAAATTGAGACAGGTAACATACTAGTCTATTATCTATCCATCATGAAGGTAAATTGGAAACAGGTACCATACTAGTCTATAGTATGTTTGGCTAACTTTTCTTAGAGAACAGATATAATAATTTTTTAAATTTTTGTATAATAAATTGTTTATTAAGAAATAGATATAAATAAAAAAATTGGTAATTCTCATTAAAAGATTAAATATAGATAAAATATAGATGCAAATCATACATATTTACGCATATTTTTGATACAGATACAGATAGAGGTGGGAAAAAAACAACCGAACAATCTAAACCAAAAATATGGTTTTTTTTTTTTAATGGTTGGTTGAAAATTTTCAATCCAAACCAATTCGTAAATTTATGGTTTGTTTGAAAGATAAACCAAACCAATCCGTAAAACGAACAAAACAGTTTTAGAAAAATATAATAATATTTTACTATATGTTTATATGATTTCATTTGATATTTATTATTTGGTGAATATTGATTAAAATCAACTTGTTCATTTTTATTTTGATTTTTTTAAGCTCATGATATGTATTTTTTTGTTGATGATAAACTATTGTTTTTTTCAATAGCTTTTAACTTTGTAATGTATGGAATTTATTTATTCAGTTATAAGCTCTTAATATGTATTAATTGTTTAATATATTTTGTCAACGGATCATTTTATTTGTTGATGAATTTTGTTGATAGATGATTTTTTTATTTTAGCTAAACTTAATTGACTTGATAGTTTTATTGAAAAATATAAATTATAACTTACCATGTATTGGTTGGTGAATGTATTTTATTGGTGGATAACTGATTTTATGGAGAACTATAGCTTAAAAGTATGATGAATTCATAAAGTATTTTGTTGTGGTTTATAATAAAAACTTTGGAAAATGATATAAATATTTAAGTATTTACACAAATATAAAAAAACTAGAACAAAAAAAAACTTTTAGTTAGATTTTTGATTTAATTCGTAATTCAAACCGAACTAAACCGTTATTTAATGTTTAAAAATTTCTAATCGAACCAAACCGTTATTAAGAGTTTTGGTTTGGGATGAAAAAAAAAAAACCCTTAAATTATGGTTTGGTTGGTTTTAGGAAAATCGAACCAAACCGATCCGTCTCCACCCCTAGATACAGATACAGATGAAAAACAGACTATCCATCATAGATTGTAATAATTATTTTGTTATTAGGAGAAAACATAATAAATATTTTTCTTTTATTATTATAATATAATTCTTCACTTTTATTTCCATATCAATTAGACAATGTAATAGGCATAGAATATCTTTTACAATTATATTACAATATTATTAAATTACAATTCAATTTCTCTTTTATTTTATACGGTGAAATCAATGGGATTGGGTTTCTTAGGTCAAATCATCTATCTTCAGCCAATCTATATATATCACTAGTCATGCTGTATTTTGGTTGATTTTTATTATCCACATTTCATCACGTACTGTTGCATTCTACTAAAGATGGTAGGGTGCGAGTGTCACCAGGTAATAGTGGACTAGCTTCTATCAATAAGATGGTTGGGGTGAATGATTTGGTTAACCGATTTATTATCCTATTTTTTGAACCAAATCAAAATGATTAGTTTTCTAATATCGTAAACCTAAAATGGTTCATTATTAATGGTTAATCGTTTTTTTAGTTAATATTTTTTGTTTTTAAACTTCAACATAAGAGTTGATTAAAAATGTGGTTAAATATAATTTTTAGCTATAATCATGAAAAATTAAACCCTTTTGTTTCGTAGTTACATTTAAAAATTGCAAATAAACAAATCAAATAACTACAAAATCAATAAATCAAGAATATCATTTTAATACAACATAATATAAATTAAAACTTGATGTTTTCTTCTTAATCTTAATTACAACACAACAGCAAGATAATTACAATGTAGAAGTTTCAATACAACATTTCTCAAATACAATAGATGGTAGGGTTGTTATCTCAGTGTGTGTGTCTCTCTCTCTCTATGTATAATTAATTATATATATATATATCTATATTATATATATAATATTTATAAAAATCAAATCGGTTAACCATTAATCGTCGATTTTTATGGTTATAAATCGAAACGAAGTCGAAAATAGAAGAAAATAAAAAACCATAATCCTTAATTATTACCAATATACTGATTAACTATATCTTTTAAATTAATTTTCTGGTTTCAGTTCATTTTTTTTTCATCTATTTTTTTCACATTCCTACCAGACACACAATTAAAGCATCCTTTGTAGATATATTTTGGTCAGAGACTCTTACCCTCTACTCCATCATGGAAGTGTAATTAAGAATTTGAAACAGTGACACTATCACACAACTAATGCCTTATAAATTCTATACTTTAAAGGTTTTTATTTTATAAGTGGAATAATCTTGTGGTTTTTCAATTTTTCATTTTTCAAGTATAACAATAATAACCGTTTCTATCCAAAGAATTGATATTAACCATTTATATACTAAATCACGATATTTAAATTGTAATTTGATTTCGTTTATTTTTACATATTATATATAGATAGAGAGAAATTTCAATAAAACACAAAGTGATTACAACAAGCATAAACCACTAACTTTATTTAAAGATTTAAAATATAAATTTGATAATCTCATATATTAGTCAAATTAATTCGTATTTGCTAATGATATTGTCTAAAAATCAACTTTACGGTATTCACCATATGCTGAGAAGTTACAAGGTATTCTAATGTGCAGAATCTATAAAAATTCTGAGATCGGTTCAAGGTTGTTAGACCTTGTATCATATTTAAATTACAATATCCAAAAATTTAAAACCAAAACCCTATTACGTTCAAAACCAATCTAAAATGAACATCCATATTTTCCTATGTGCCGGTATCCCGGTAGGCATTATCATTATGTGGTTTCGAATCGAAAATCAAACCGAAACCATAACTAGAAGTTCCAGAATTAGAATCGAATCGGTTAGTCGGTTCTAGGAGACAACTGATTTTCCACTTCCTCAACTAGAATCATGAAAACCAATAATTCTGATATGTTCTAATACACACACACACACACACATATATATTATATATATAAGAAATCCAAGAAATAGTGATGTAATATTAAATAAATAATTTTTAATGTTTAAACTATTACATATAAGTAGAAATTTATTACTTATTTAGAGCATTTAATGTGCTATTAATAATAACTAAACAAACAAATGTACCTGAGTAAACATATTTGATTTGATTTATATAGACTTCTATAAAAATAAATCCCTTTCTTTAACAATATATGACTAATTTTTTTCTTGAAATCTTTTTTCTTGTATTTTTTTTAGCTTGTAATGTATATAATTACTAACTATATAATTAAAGCTGGATATATAGCATATAAATAAATACACACACTAATAAAAAAAAATGAGTGAAACACTTTAATGCTTTAGATCTAGTTATTATTTCAAGTTTATTTTTCTTAATAAAATTATATTTTATATTTTTATTTTGACTTTAAAAAATAAAATATAGCAGTTCCATCTTAGAACCACCAGTTTTAAAGAACAAGATTGAAACCAATCCTACAATTTTAATTCTGATTTCTCAATTTTAAGCCGATGGTTCCGGTTCCGATTACAGTACGATTCTACAACTGTGATGATGGCTTTGTTCTAGTCCCACTTAGTCAGAGAAAATATCCATGTTATGGGAGGCCTGCTAGTAAGTATATGCCTTTGCCCATTAATGTACTGGTTGCAATCCAAAGAAGGCTAAGTATACACTATCGACAAGAATTACCATTTTCCTCAGTTATTATGAACACTTCGACATTTGACAATCATGTATATGGTTGGACCAATCATCTAGCACATGAATTTTTTTTCCTCCTTTTTTTCTCCATGATAATTTTATCATATATACCAAATACAACTCTAACAGAATTTTCTTTTGTTAATTTTCTGTTTAAACGATGATATTTTGAGACAAATTTGATTGCATTGAATTGTTATTCATAATTTGAGTAATGAATTATTATTCAATTTTTTTATAGTAAGAATTCCTTATGAAATTGCTATTATGTTCAACTAAGCAGTATAATAGCTCATCATAAGGAATAATGTTATAATGTAATAGCTATTATGACAAAGTGAAAGAGCCTATAGTGTAATATGGAAATAAGTGTAATTAAGGAGAAAAAAAAACACAATTAGAGATGCAACTAAGCGGATTGTTATAGATACCCGACCCGTCCAACCCATTAAAAAACATAATAGGTTTAACCTCGTACGTTTTAGGATCGGGTTTGGGCATTCCTTTAAAACTATATAAAGTTTAGGTTCAGGTTTTTTATATAATATAACACCCTTATAGGAAACTCAACATGACACATAAATCCTATAAGGATTTAGTCATTGCCTCACCATTAATAATTTACTTCTTGTGAAATTGCTTATAGATGTGAAGAAAACTTATGAGATTCAATTTTACGTAGATATTGTTTTTAATATATCTAGTTGTTTTTTTTTTTTTTTTTTGTAAGAATACCATTATAATATACAAGGGAATTTTTTTTTTAAAGGCTACAAATGTTGTTTATTAGGTCATTATAGGGTCACATTCGAGGAAACCTAAAACCCTATAAAAGGGTATGGACATAATAGAAACCCTATAGATTTAGGGTCGGTTTAGTAAACTTTATAGGAAACCAAGGTGGGTTTGGTTTTATATGACCTATCAAACTCGCCTTGATTGCATCCTTAGACACAATCTAGTGAAATATTTTAATTCTAAATTGTTGTTTCAATTTTTTGCATATTTACATTTAAATTCAAAACAAGAAAAAATTCTTTCGAGCTTAAGGAAAAAGTTGACTTTCTATAACTTTTTTTTCATATAAAAATTGTTTCCTTAAGTAACTAGAGTATCTACTACTTTAGAAAAATTCAAGAGTCCATCATTTTTAAATGAGATTAATCTGGTCAATTCTAATGACTCAAACTGATACTCAACTGTAATTGTACTACTAAATACTCAATATATGAATTATTATATATACTTTTTAATGGTGAGATGATTGACTGCACGATCCCATTAAAGGGATTGTAGAAATTTCCTACTATTGTCTTGATGCCTTAAATGTTGTGATTTTGTGTAGTAAGCTATGCCCAGCTTGTTTTTGGATTGGTAGCTAATTCACTAATACACTGGTTATTATTATTATTATTTATTGGTCAATGATTAACTACATGATCTCATTAATGGGGCTGTAGAAATTCCCTAGTAAATGTTTTGAGTTTGTAAGTAAGCTCTACGCAACCTGTTTTTGGATTGACAGATAATTCATTAATATGAGCTATAATCTCTGTAGAGAAATAAATTTAGGGACAATGTAGTGAATACTACCTAAACTTTTTGATATATACAGTTTACAACTTCTAAACTACTAATTTAAAAACTATTCGAAAATTTTCAAGCCACCATTCATACACCAGTTAAATCACATAACGACTATTTATATATAGCCATTCATGGTGCAACACGTGTCATCTAATTTAGGAAAAAAAAAAGATAGAGAGGAGGAACACATACAAAAAGCAAATTCAATTCTCTCCCCCTCTAGTTTTTCTTTCTTTAAACCCATATTCTTCCTTCTCTTTATAGCTTTCTTTTCTCTTTAAATCATGCCATTATCCACCCAAACAGCCAGTGACCATCTTTCCCAACACATTCGACTTTCTCTCTCTATCTATTTTCTCTCTCAAGGTCGAACACCAAATCAAACTCATCATCCATCACCAAGTCACCACAGCATCATGTTCCTCACCAAGTCATCCATCATGGGGATGATTCAGTCGATAGAAAAGGTTGAAGGTCAAGTGGTTGCTACGATGTCGGAGGCAGTGGAGATTAGGAGATGGGAGATTGACAATCTATGGGTATGGGTTCGATGTGCCGTGGCTTCGAGTCAACTCAGTGATTTAGGTCTACTGTTACTCGGTGACTATAAGGTATTCGATATAAGTCTACTGTTACGAAGAGATAGAGATGATTTTTTGAGAGAGAGAGGGAAAGCGGATGGGTTTAGAGACAAAAAGTATTTCTTAGAGAAAGAGAGTCGTATTCTCTAGGAAGAAGATCCAATATTTTTCTTTTTTTTAATCTAAATTAGTGTAAGAAAAGTTTAAAAGAGAAAGAAGAGAGAGACAATGGAGAAAAGTTCTTTTCCTTTTTTTTTTTTTCATTTTTCCACGTGTTATGCACTCATTGGTTAGATGATGTGACAATACAAATAGCATTAGATGATTAAATCAAGTATAAACGACAACTAGAAAAAGTTTCATTAGGTAATAAATTTAACAGTTTAGAAGTTGATATAGTAAATTGAATTTTTTTAATTTTCAGTACAATTAATGACATTATCTCATAATTCTACAAGAACATTTTATAGTTAATTTTGAATATTGACTTTGGATTATATATATATATTTTTAATAATTTTAGATAATATCCTTAAAAGGTTGTCACATATAATTATTGATTGAGATTACAAGAAAGAAAATAACATAATAATAATGTTATAAATATGTTGAAAATCCAAACAATTTCAATCATTAATATATAAATATATAAAAATAAGGGCGAAAGAAAGCAAATTTTCTACAGATTTGATGATTTAATGGAGAAGCAATAAAAAAAAAAATGAAGCATATGATTAAATTTTTACTAATACTTCTGACACTGTCTACACTGGTAAATTGCTTCTTTCACATCAGAAAATAGAGAAAACTATATTAGTGAGACAATAAAAATAACCTCAAAAACTTTGATTAATTATTAAACTAATAACTTAAAAATTCAAGTACTAAAAAGAGTTCTCATATAAAGTTCAAGAACCAATTTAACATTTTCCCCATAATAAATGAATGTTACGTATACCTGCTATGGTTAGGACGAAAGTACCATTGTTACTAACGTGGCATCCCGATATCTTCATGCACATTATCCTAAAGTGGAGCCACTTGGAGATGATGATGGGTAGATCTAGGAGACTCTTAACTCATGGATGTCGGGGATACCTAATATCAAATATGTATATATTATATATGTGTGTTCGGATAAGTTATTCCTATGTTTTTTTGGGCTTAAATGAAAAAAATAAAATGATTGATATTTGAATTATTTGTTCACATGTGAATGTGTTGAAGTTAGATAATGCCATATTGGGCTCCAACCACTCATTGATTCTTTTTTAGGTTTAAATGATAGTCCAATGATGTTTAATCTTTTTGTTATGACGTGGTGGTTGATTATGGGGGTGAAACTAGTGAAGATGACTATCTAGCCAATGATTGGATTAGTTTATTTATCCTTTGAGATAAAGATGCCCTATACATATTTGATAATGGTATTGGTGCTTGTTTTACAAGGATTTTAATGTAAGACATAGACCTAATTATATTTTAGGTGTGGTTGTTTATGTGTGTTTGATGGATTCTCTTTTAAGCCATCACTATGATGATCTAGACAATATTTAGTGTGGTATCAATTTTGTGATTTATGCAAACTCCTTATGACTTGATAATATTGGAGTTGCCTAACTATATATGTTTGATTTGAAGTTAATGATGGAAACTATTGTGGTTTATTAGTATATTCTGAGCCTTAGCATGTCTCCAGTAAATGCAGACATGTGGGACCATAAATGATCCTAATTTTAGAGCATTACACTTAGAATAGGATCATAAGACCAGTTTAATCTAGGATGGGTACGGATCAGTTTGGTTCGGCTTTTCTTAAAACCAAACCAAACCATAATTTATTTGTTTTTTTTTTATCCAAACCAAACCATTAAGTAATTGGTTTGATTCGGATTATAAATTTTCTAAACCATTAAATAATGGTTGGTTCAGTTTGGATTATGATTAAATCAAAATTCTAACTAAAAATTTTCTTTATAGTTTTTTTACATTTTTATGCAAACTTAAATATTCATATCACTTTACAAAGTTTATATTATAAACCAGTAAAATACTTTATGAATTCATCACACTTTTAATCTATAGTTCTCTACAAAATTAGTTATCTACCAATAAAATACATTCACTAGCCAATGCATAGTAAGTAATTTATAATTTTTAATAGAAGCATCAAGTCAATCATCTATTAATAAATTTAGCTAAAATAAAAAATCATCCATCAACAAATAAAATGATCCACTGACAAAATACATTAAACAATTAATACATAATAATAGTTTATAACTAAATAAATAATTTTATACTTTATAAAGTTAAAAAATTATTTAAAAAATAATTCATCATCAATAAAAAAATATGTCATGAACCCAAAAAACAAATTTAAAAATGAACAATTTGATTTTAATCAATATTCACCAAATAATAAATATCAAATAAAAACATATGAACATATATAATCTTTAATCAATCATCATAAAAAAAATAATAATCTATAGTTATAACTTATAAGAAAAATATTATTATAATTTTTTAAAACGATTTGGTTAAATTTTACGGATTGGTTTGGTTTACCTTTCAAACCAGACCATAAATTTATTAGATTGGTTCGGATTGGAAAATTTTAAAATCAAATGGTTTAAAAAACTATATTTTCAATTTAGTTTGGTTCGGTTGGCTTTTTTGCCTACCGTTAGTTTAATCCCATTTGTTGAATTACCATAAATGACCCTTCACGATTGGCTTAAATGATTAAAGAGCCTAAATGTTAAGGACAGGAGCTTCACCCCTACAAAAGTTCCCATGTGACACTCAACTATCCTCATATCATCATTTGATACTAATCTAGATGGCGAGCTAGCCATATATTCCATGTTTTACCCAAGTCTGTTTCAAGCTCTAGTGCCATTGTTGAGCCCCACATTCTCATAAGGAGCCATCTTGGCTCTACTATAGTCCTCAATATATTTGGAAGGCTCCACTGATGGAGCTACGGTCCTCCATATATTTGGAAGGCTCCATTGATCAAACTAGTTTTGGTTACCTTGACCTCATCAAGTAGCTGCATTAGCTCCAAACCAGTTTGTTCTCAAAAAGTCAAACTTGCCTTCAATGTTAACCCACACTACGAACAAATATCCTGTTGATGTCAATCATAACATTATAAACCCAAGTTAAACAATCCTATAAGACTCTTAACCCTCAGACCGTGACATTCTTCACCACTTAAATTCATGACATCATCGCCATGAGACAAATTTGCTACCACCACCCACTCTCTCAAGAACTCAACCATATCTCCATATTCATTGCTAATCTACCTAAGATCATCTCACAAGGACTTCGGACTTCTACAAGCTTCCTCTCGCCCTCACCCCTTTCTCCATCCTTCGAGATCACCTTTTGTTTAACTGACCAGCAACAAGGTTTGAGCATAAATTCTTACTCTAATCCCAATTCACAACACAGCTATCATCTAGCAATGATGTCCTCTCTCTAGTGGTCGCTTCGCCTGAGTTTCATCCACATGAGCTGAATTGACAACAAGATTAAGGAAAAACCTTGTCTCCACGACTCATGACATAGCAGCCCTGTAATAACAATGTCCTCCCTCTGGTGGCTGCTTCTCCTAAGCTTTACCCACACAAACCACATCCATAACAAGAATTACCCACTCGTTAAGTACTCTAGGTAGCATTTAAGCAGTCTAATGAAGCTGGAAACTTTGGCTCTTATACCAATTTTCATGGGATGGCAGTTTCACTCCTTAAAGAGCTCCCATGCAGTGCTCGATCATCTCTCATTTCATCATTTGTTACTATTCTAGATAATGAGCCAGCCATATCTTCTTTATTTTACCTATGTCTGTTCTAAGCCCCACATTCTCATAAGGAGTGCCTTCTTGGCTTTGTGACAATCCTCCATGTATTTGGGAGGCTCAACTGTTACAACTAGTTCCAGCTTGTTTTGGCCTCATAAGGAGAACGGCATCAGCTTCCAACTAGTTTGTTCACGGGAGGCTAAACCCACCTTTAGAGCTACACACTATAAATAAACCTCTTGTCGATGCCACTTACAATACAATACACTCATTAAATACTCCCATAAGATCCTCAACTGTCAGACCATGATACTAAGGACCTAAAGGAGTTACAAATAAATCTATAAAGGTTTCATCCTATTGATTATCAAACTTATTGAACGGATGTCATAAATGGTTAATCTCATCGCCCAATCAAACACCAAAATTTATAAATGGAGGCCTCCTCTCACTCTTGAAACATTATGTGGATTCATAGAAAGGCTATTAAATTGCTAAAATCATCGTGTCAAAGATCAAACCTAGCATTTGTCAGATATTGATCAAATAACGATTAAAAACATTTAAAAGTTATCACATTATTCTACAAGCCGTAAAGATCATTTGATTTTACCAATATATTTTCAATCACATCCCTCTAAATATAATCAAGGAACTTCTTGAAGCCATTCAATAGGCAACATGTGCTAGATAGACCCACTATAGCAAACACACGCATGCACACTATTATTTTTTCATTTTTTTTCAAGAAATAAAAACGAAAAAGAAACGGGCATTAGGATAAATATACATATATAGAGAGAGAGAGAGTAGAGCTAGAGGTCGCATTGCTCCTTTAGTTCCTTCCGGAATGTCCGCATGCAATGCCTTCCTTTTTCCTACTATTTTTTTGTTATGATTGGGGATCGATCTGTCCCATGCAAATTATTACAACGATCCAATAACCATAAAAGATATGGACAAAGCGTGATCAGTCCACATCCTCCCGCAGCTTCTCACAAGTGTGAGACTAATTTTTAGCTATTAAACATAGGCCAGAAAAAGTCATCCATGCACTTTGATTGTGGGCGGTCTTTTAGTTGTCGGGACATGCAATAATGCTACTAAATTATTGTTACTAATTTATAGCTGCTGTCATATTCATTTCATAAAGTTTGAAAGTGTCCCAATTATTGGTGCATTTCTTAATTGAAAAATGAGATATTGATTATATATAAAAATGAAAATGAATGTGACTACATACTAATGGGATGCAGTACACGTTGTCTGTATCAACAATCAATATAATAACTTTTTGATCTACTACTTTCTAATTCTTTTTATTATCAGAATCTCAGATTAATAACTTGTTCTACTTCTATTAGATTTAGAAAAAGCAACCCAAGATTTGTAGAAATCTTCTTTTCACCGTCTTTCGACCTTATTTTATGTTGTTATTGTATTATGTGATTAAGTATATTTATATTTCTTATATTATGTAACTATATGCATTTAATATTATTATTAAGTTAAGTTAATTATGGTACACCGATATAAAGCTAAAATATATTAAGAACAGATATATTATCGGAACTTATAAACTGCACTTTAACAATGCCAAACTCTCTTTTATTGGTATATATGTATTGTATATAACTCAAAAACTAGTCAAAGTGTACTTTGGTGAAGATGTAATCGTTTTTATTGTTTATTTATTTATGTTTTTTTAATAGCGATTTGCAAGAGTTTAATGGGTAAGAAAGTACACTTGTGAGTTTGTATACATATCCCTGCTCTGATAAAAAATTTTAGAAATTATTTGCAATTTTTTCATACTAATTAAAAAATAGAAATTAATAATAATAATGCGTTCAAATTTTCATGCAAAGCACAATATTAAATCTTAAAAGAGATAATAATACACTATCATGTCCAGAAACGTTTCTGAAATCTTGAAAAGAGAAAAAAAAAATAAAAAGATAAAAATTGAAAAAGAAAAAAAAAAATCCTTAAGTGTATAACTTCAAAAGAAATAACTACTTAGGTATTTTTGCAAATCTAATATGAAACTTGGCATTTTAAACATTCTAATCTTTAGACCTTATTTACTTTTCAAACTTGGAATCCAATTCTATAATTCAATTAGCAAAATTTAATTCCTTAGAGTTCCATTGACAACCTATTATTTGGTAATGTAAAAAATAAGGTGGATGAAATACTGTTACGATTTTCTTTTTTTTTTTTTTTGTTGACTTAGTGTGAACATTAGAATTATAAGTGTGAAAAAAAAAAAAAAAAGATGCTCATGAAGGGCACGGTGGAGAGAGAGAGAACAATGTTAAGAAGCTAGTAATGAAGTTTTAGAAAGGCAAATGAAATTTTACTAGGGTAAAACATTACAAATAAAATTCTTTGTAGTATTAAATTCATAATTTTTTTTTCTTTTAACTACCAAATGATGAAAACCGATAGTACAAAACATGTCAATGAAATCATAACAACTAACCACTTAAAATTATTATAAGAAATTAACTTTTAAAGAGAAATTCTACGATGAAAAATTAATAGAAAAATTTTATTATGAATAGAATCAGCAATAATAATTTTAAAAATAAAATTTTAGTTTAAAAATTAAAATTTTATCTTTAAAATTCAGTTTGTAATAAATGTTTACAACTAATATTCTTGAACGATGCGAGCAATCAAGTACTGTGATAAAAATAGGGATGCATCATTGAAGTGTGCCACATTAGTGAAAGGTATCCTTAACGGACCACAAAAGAAGCAAGGAGAAAACAAAGCATATTGTTACATCACATCAATAAAATAATGGACATTGTTAAGCTTAAGATCCCTCTCGACAACGCCACTTTTGTCCATTAGCACGTACTCCAATTTTTTTGAGTTCTATATAAAGGGAAAGATCGGGAAATCGAAGAATGAAATAAAAACCAAAACATTTCTGCTACCTTCATCACGCTTTCTCTAAAAACCACGACCGTCTCAACTTTCCTTAAGTACTTAGTGTTCCTTTTTTTTAGTATCTCTGGTTTTCAAGATGAGCCAGGTACAACTAGCGAATGTGCGTGCCAAAATAGGTGCTAATGCTAACTTGGTTTCAAATGGTAAGTTCTTGCACCTTACAAATCCTGTTGGAGGCTTCAATGAATGGTCTGTCCTAACATATGATCTAAATCTCATGGCAAAGATGATAAAAGAAAATATGGATTTGCGTAAGATACTAGACGAATTAGTAGGTGAATATGTCAGGGTATTAGAAACAGTAACCAACCTAAGGCCTGTAATTGACAATACTCCACCAGCGCTCCAGCTAATTGAAGATTTAGAGAACAAAATTCGCGATTTGGAAAATCGTGGAGAGGATGATTGGTGAACATGGATCGAAACGAATGCACTTTAGGATCATGGATTTGGCAAATGGAGATTCCATTGCTAAAAAACACTTATTAAGCCTACCTACCTATGGTAATGAGTAACCAATAAAAATAAAACGGTGGTTTGCTGCTAGTATCATACGCTGGACAGGGCTGCAGGTTCATGGACTTAAGAAAGTTTAAATGCTTGGCAAAACAAGTAAGTTTCTACTTTTGCAGCAATATCTAGCTACATGGTGAAGTCCAGACCTTCAGGATGATCTCTGAATGTGTTCCTACAAGCTCTAGCTGCTATTTTTCATGTATGTTCCGATGTATCACATCGATGATGTCCTTTGTGTGGTTGTGTTCGGATGTTACGATGAGGGAGATCACTCCTCCCTAAATAATTATGTGTTGTGCTGTTTCTTGTACGCTGTGGTTATCTAATGAATAAATGGTGTCTTTTGTTAAGATTTCATTTAACCTTTAGCGTAAAAGTTTATACATTTAGATACGTTGTTTTTGTGTAGCATCAAACTATGCGATAAGATATCAGTTGCGTTGCCATTCCTCAGCATAAAATTTAATAATATATTTAATGGGTTCTTTTCTTTTAGTTTTAATGAAGTCCATTCCACTAAATCAATATGCTTCAGTCGGCTACGATCATGCAACTGAGGAATCGGAGGTTCAAAATTCAATGTGAAGTATAGAAAACTCCCTCTTTCAAAAATAAATCCACAATACATTCTAATTTCACAAAGGATACTATACATGAAACACTCGGACTCGTAATAATACGATGAAGGCATACATGTATAAATAAATATATGTCAAAATTCATGAAATAGAGGTAATATAAAATTGAGGAAAAATTGTAAATAACCCTTTCAATACTTTGGTGCCGACCCTCTTGAATTTTGAAAGTGTATTTGGGGATCTCATAAATTTTTAATATTTTGACACTATTAAGAACGAATAGCATTTTATATGTATATTTTAAAAATTAAAGAAATAAATTTGCATATAGATGAAAATTTAAAGATAAAATTCACACATGTAAAGTAATTTGTAATTTCTCATGTTTTGTTCTAACTAAATATTAATTGTCTTTAATAGTGGTAATTTTTTAATGTTTAAAGGGTTAAAAGTGTGCCTGCAAATTCATAAATGAATTGGCATTAATTTGCAATTTTCCTAAAATTTATATATACAATCTGCAAGTGCTTAGTGCACTTATTGTATATTATAAAAACAAAAGATGGCAGTTTGGAAAACAAATCTAATCGAAAATTAAATGACGCAAAAAACCAACTGTAATAGAGGAATCATAAACGTATCACTCGTCAAGGGAACACGGACGAGAAACATCAAGGTCAGGTCTCTGATTTTACCACCGGAGGAGGATAGTCATATATCCTCCCTTTAAATCATCGATTTTTGAAACCCCTTCCAAATTGTGTCTTTCCAGCGGCCAACCTTTTTCACAAATCTTGGTAGCGAAAATTTTCCATCACCGTTTCAAGAATGATCATATATGAATCCAGAAAGACGAAAGAAACCTCAGGATGTTGACATTATTAATAGTGAAGAGAAGTATTTGTTTTTATTAAAATTATGATGCAAAGGAATACAAGGAATACAGTCCTATTTGTAGAGGAAGATACAACAGAATTACAAAAGATAGAGATGACAGCTAACAAGATCTTAACTAAATAGATATACAGCTATCAATATCTTGACTAAAGATATGCTTATCTTACAAATAGGAATATGGTTGAATATGTCAAATTCGGTTGCTTGATAGACATAAGCACAAGTTTTAAAACTGGATGGTTTCTCCAAGTCTCAAAATTGGGACCAACATTCATAAATCTGCTCAGTAGATCGAAGTTCATTCTGCGTTCCCGACGCAGCAAGATAATTTGAAAATACCACAAATTCCATGGATTCCAGAATTTCCAGAATAAAGATCTTTATAATTCTAGAAATACATAGGCTAATGATATCAAAATGTAAGAATTCGAAATTTAGGAGAAGAGAATTGATGATTCTAAAATTTTTATTGAAAATATGATGACTATTTGTTTGTTTGCCCTAAACATATAATATAAACAGATTCAAAGCTACAAAAATAAAAACGTAAAAAAACTGCTGAAAAAAAATTAAGAAGTAAACGTATATGAAAGTACAATTACAATGTCATAGATGGCATTAAAAAACAAAAATGTCTATAGTAGTTATAATAAAGATAAAATCTATTTAAAATATAAAAGTTACCCATTTGAGCATCTAAATAAAGGAATTTATCTTAAAAGCGACCTAACTCACCTTTAAGAACAGTGATTTTTTTCCAATTGATCTGTTTCCTTCGAGATGAGGACCTATAATTATGAAACTGCACTAGTCAAACCAAAAACTTAATCCTCTATTCAACCCCAAGTGAAGGCCAAACGTTATATCCATAATTTCCAAGAGTAACTTTTTAATAAACTGTAAATCTCGTCGTAGAATTGCAACATTTAAATAAAAGAGAATTTAAATTATAAACCTAAATTAAAATTGGATGGACCATTTGCCTAATAACCTAATAGTAATATTGTCGTCTTCCAAGTGTTATGTTTCCTCTAAACTTCTTCAAGGGCTTTTAAAAGATAGGTTGGATATGGTCCTAATAAGTCGATCTAACTTACTTTGGCATTTCTAGCAAACACACACAAATTTTGATATATGCCTCATCACTTTTATCAAAACCATTAATTTGTTCCTTCGCAAGCGTAAAGGCTTCCTTGTTTCATTTTTTTCAAGAAATAAAAACGAAAAGAAACGGGCATTAGATAAATATACATATAGAGAGAGAGAAAAGTAGAGCTAGAGGTCGCATTGCTCCTTTAGTTCCTTCTGGAATGTCCGCATGCAATGCCTTCCTTTTTCCTACTATTTTTTTGTTATGATTGGGGATCGATCTTTCCCATGCAAATTATTACAACGATCCAATAACCATAAAAGATATGACAAAGCCGTGATCATCCACATCTTCCCGCAGCTTCCCACAAGTGTGACTAATTTTTAGCTATTAAACATAGGCCAAAAAAGTCATCCAGCACTTTGATTGTGGGCGTCTTTAGTTGTCGGACATGCAATAATGCTACTAAATTATTGTTACTAATTTATAGCTGCTGTCATCTTCATTCATAAAGTTTGAAAGTGTCCCAATTATTGGTGCATTTCTAATTGAAAAATGAGATATTGATTATATATAAAAATGAAAATGAATGTGACTACATACAATGGGATAGCAGTACACGTTGTTTGTATCAACAATCAATATAATAACTTTTTGATCTACTACTTTAATTCTTTTTATTATCAAATCTCAGATTAATAACTTGTTCTACTTCTATTAGATTTAGAAAAAGCAACCCAAGATTTGAAGAAATCTTCTTTTCACCGTCTTGCGACCTTATTTTATGTTTATTGTATTATGTGATTCAGTATATTTATATTTCTTATATTATGTAACTATATGCATTTAATATTATTATATTAAGTTAATTATGGTACACCGATATAAAGCTAAAAATATATAAGGAACCGATATATATCGAACTTATAAACTGCACTTTAACAATGCCAAACTCTCTTTTATTGGTATATATATTATTGTATATAACTCAAAAACTAGTCAAAGTGTACTTTGGTGAAGATGTAATCGTTTTAATTGTTATTTATTTATGTTTTTTTAATAGCGATTTGCAAGAGTTTAATGGGTAAAAAGTACACTTGTGAGTTTGTATACATATCCCTGCTCTGATAAAAAATTTTAGAAATTATTGCAATTTTTCATACTAATTAAAAAATAGAAATTAATAATAATAATGCGTTCAAACTTTCATGCAAAGCACAATATTAAATCTTAAAAGAGATAATAATACACTATCATGTCCAAAACGTTCCTGAAATCTCGAAAAGAGAAAAAAATATAAAAAGATAAAAATTGAAAAAGAAAAAAAAATCCTTAAGTGTATAACTCAAAGGAAATAAACTAATATTTTTGCAAATCAAATATATCTTGGCATTTTAAACATTCTAATCTTTAGACCTTATTTACTTTTCAATCTTGGAATCCAATTCTAAAATTCAATTAGCAAATTTAATTCCTTAGACTTCCATTGGCAACCTATTATTTGGTAATGTAAAAAATAAGGTGGAAAGTAGTGTTACGATTTTTTTTTTTTTTTGTTGACTTAATGAACATTAAAATTATAAGTGTGAAAAAAAAAAAAAAAAGAAATAGATGCTCATGAAGGGCACGGTGGAGAGAGAGAGAGAACAATGTTAAGAAGCTATTTAATGAAGTTTTAGAGAAGGCAAATGAAATTTTACTAGGGTAAAACATTACAAATAAAATTCTTTGTAGTATTAAATTCATAATTTTTTTTTCTTTTAACTAACAAATGATGAAAGCCGATCGTACAAAACATGTCAATGAAAATAACAACTAACCACTTAAAATTATTATAAGAAAATTAATTTTTAAAGAGAAATTCTACGATGAAAAATAATGAAAAAATTTTATCTATGAATATAATCACAATACTAATTTTAAAAATAAAATTTTAGTTTAAAATTAAAATTTTATCTTTAAAATTCAGTTGTAATAAATGTTTACAACTAATATTCTCTGAACGATGCAGAGCAATCAAGTACTGTGATAAAAGTTTAGAGGAGCTACTGGGATGTCATCATTGAAGTGTGCCACATTAGTTAAAGGTATGTTTAACGGACCACAAAAGAAGCAAGGAGAAACAAACACTACAAGAAAATTGGGCTTTAGAGACAAAAATTTTGTCTCTAAACGTGAATTTCCGTCGCAAAAACCATCGTCGCAGATTTTATTTATCAAATTATAACTACATTTTCTAATTTCCGTCGCAGATTTTCTGTCTCTAAAGGCCTGTTTTCTTGTAGTGAAAGCATATTGTTACATCATATCAATAAAATAATGCACATTGTTAAGATTAAGATCGGGAAATTGAAGAATGCAATAAAACCAAAACATTTCTGCTACCTTCATCACGCTTTCTCTAAAAACCGCGACCGTCTCAACTTTCCTTAAGCACTTAGTGTTCCTTTTTTTCAGTATCTCTGGTTTTCAAGATGAGCCAGATACAACTAGCGAATGTGAGAGCTAAAATAGGTGCTAAATGCTAACTTGGTTTCAATGGTAAGTTCTTGCACCTTCCAAATCCTGTTGGAGGCTTCAATGAATGGCCTGTCCTAACATATGATCTAAATCTCATGGCAAAGATATAAAAGAAAATATGATTTGCGTAAGATACTAGACGAATAGTAGGTGAATATGTCAGGGTATAGAAACAGTAACCAACCTAAGGCCTGTAATTGACAATACTCCACCAGCGCTCCACTAATTGAAGATTTAGAGAACAAAATTCGCGATTTGGAAAATCGTGGAGAGGATGATTGGTGAACATGATCGAAACGAATGCACTTTAGGATCATGGATTTGGCAAATGGAGATTCCATTGCTAAAAAACACTTATTAAGCCTATCTACCTACCTTATGGTAATGGTAACCAATAAAAATAAAAAAAGGTGTTTGCTGCTAGTATCATACGCTGGACATGACTTCAGGTTCATGGACTTTAAAAAGTTTAAATGCTTGGCAAAACATGTAAGTTCTACTTTGGAGCATTTCTAGCTACCTGGTGAAGTCCAACCTTCAGAATGATCTTTGAAGGTGTCCTACAAGATCTAGCTGCTATTTTCCATGTATGTTCCGATGTATCACATCGATGATGTAACTTGTGTTAGTTGTGTTCGACATACGGTGAGAGAGATCACTCCTCCCTAAATAATTACGTGTTACTATGAATAAATGTGTCTTTTGTAATTTCATTTAACCTTTAGCGTAAAAGTTTATACATTTAGATATGTTGTTTTGTGTAGCCTCAAACTACACGATAACATATCATTACTTTGCTGTAGGTTGTTTCACATCATCTTCATCTTCTTCTTATGAAACTTTTAATTAATATTCCCCACATATTTACAAGATATATAACAAGCTCTAAAAATATTCTAATATTAAATGCGGAGATTCACGTTTCTTAGTGTGTGTATGTGTTTGAATACTTCCCATTCTTCAGCATAAAATTTAATAATATATTTAATGGGTTCTTTCCTATTAGTTATAATGAAGTCCATTCCACTACAATCAATATACTTCACTAGGCTACGAACATGCAACTGAGGAATCGGAGGTTCAGTAATTCAATGTGAAGTTTTCACAAAGGATACTATACATGAAACACTCCGGACTTGAAATAATACGATAAAAGCATACGTGTATAAATAAATATATGTCAAAATTCATGAAATAGAAGTAATATAAAATTGAGAAAAAATTGCAAATAACCCTCGCAATACTTTGGTGCAGATCCCCCTGAATTTTGAAAGTGTATTTTGGGGATCTCATAAATTTTTAATATTTGGCAATTAAGGACGATTAACATTTTATATTTATTCTTCAAAAATTAAAAAATAAACTTGTATATAGATGAAAATTTAGAGATAAATTCACACATTAGAGTAATTTGCAATCTCTCATGTTTTGTTTTAACTAAACATCAATTGTCTTTAATGGTGATAATTTTTTTAAAGTATAAAAGGTTTAATAGTGTGCCTGCAAAGTTCATAGAGCAATCATAAACGTATCACTCGTCAAGGGAACACGGACGAGAAACATCAATGTCAGGTCTCTGATTCTACCACCAGAGGAGGATAGTTATATACCCTCCCTTTAAATCATCGATTTTTGAAACTCTTCCAAATTGCGTGTTTCCAGCGGCCAGCCTTTTTCACAAATCTTGGTAGCAAACATTTTCCATCACTGTTTCAAGAATGATCATATATGAATCCAGAAAGACGAAAGAAACCTCAGGATGTTGACATAAGCACAAGTTTTAAAACTGGGTGGTTTCTCCAAGTCTCAAAACTGGGACCAACATTCATAAATCTGCTTCAGCAGATCGAAGTTCATCTGTGTTCCCGACGCAGCAGGATAATTTGAAAATACCACAAATTCCGTGGATTCCAAGAATTTCCGGATTAATGATCTTTAATAATTCCAGAAATACGCAGGCTAATGCATTAAAATATAAGAATTCGACATTTAGAAAAAGAGAATTGATGGCTCTAAAATTTTTATTAAAAGTATGATTAATATATGTTTGTTTGTCCTAAGACATATAATATAAGCATATTCAAAGCTGCAAAAATTAAAAACATAAAAAAAACTGCTAAAAAAAAATCTTAAAACTTAAGAAGAAAAAGTATATGAAAGGACAATTATAATGTCAGAAATGTTTATAACAAGTAATAATAAAAATAAAAACCTATCTAAAATATAAAAACTGCCCATTTGAGCATATAAATGAAGAAATTTATTTTAAAGCGACCTAACTCACCCTTAAGAATAGTGATTTTTTTCAATTGATTTCTTTTCTTCGAGTCGAACCAAAAACTTTATCCTCTGTTCAACCTCAAGTGAAGGCCAAACGTTATATCCGTAATAACAATTTTATGTTCCCAATTTCCAAGAGTAACTTTTTAATAACATGTAAATCTAGTCGTAGAATTGCAACATTTAAATAAAAGAGAATTAAAATTATAAATCTAAATTAAAATTAGATGGACCATTGGCCTAATAATCTAATAGTAATATCGTCATCTTCCAAGTGTTATGTTTCCTCTAAACTTCTTCAAGGGCTTTTAAAAGATAGGTTGGATATGGTCTTAATAAGTCGATCTAACTTATTTTGGCATTTCTACCAAACACACAAAAATTTTGATGTATGCCTCATCACTTTTATCAAAACCATTAATTTGTTCCTTCACAAGCGTAAAGGCTTCGTTCTCTCCGAGACTTTTGTAAAAGGTGGTTTTATTATTTTAAAAGATTTAAAAAATGAAAAGAAAAGGCGCAAGTTTTGTGGTGCCGTGGAAGGCGATCCAGTGAATGGGTGAAGTAGAGTAACATAATTTTTGCTTCCACGCATCCTCAAACTTATGTACGTACTTTCTTTTCTCAAATATATAATTTATCCTAGTCTCCAAGTTAAAACCATTAACATATTCAACTCGTGTGAACACTCGCACGCATGCCCAAATAAATGGGTACATTTTTACATATTTTTAGTATTTATATGTCACTCATTTGTACAAATAATGTATTAAACCTTATACATATGGCTAAATACCATATAATATCAAGGTTGCTATCTAAACTTGAAGTGATTTTTAATTTCCCACCTAACATGTGAATTCATTAAATTTTATACCAAATGAAACATTTATTTATTAATTTTACTACTTTGTGAACTACACTTATATTTTGTCCAATGATCATTTGTCAAGTCATTTGTAATACATAAAAAAATAGTTTTAAAAAAGACGTAAGTGAATGTCTTTTGATAAATAATAAGAGCAACATAGTTACTCTTAATAATAATAATAAAAAAAAAGATAATAATAGTCACCCTTCACATTTAACTTGAAATATCTTGAAAATTTCTTACAAGTAAATAAAAAAAATATTAATAGCCAATAATAACTATATTGAAATAAAATATATAATGAAAATAATCAATAGCAATAATAATAACATTCAACAAATACAATAGGAAAGTTTAAAAAATAAATAAAGTAGCATAAAAATTAAGAATATAATATTTACGAGAGCAAGTAATTTAAAAAGCAAAAATTAATTAATATGCGTCACATGTTATAAAAAGGGTAAAAAGGACTTTAAGCAATAACTTACTTAATTAATATAAGTCAAGAGGGTATATAAGTAAATTATATCACAAACGTATAATTTATACATTTAAGGTATCACAGTCTCATATAAAAACCTTAGTTTCCTCTTTCTTCTCATTATTCCTCATTCTCAAAACTTCTTAAATATTTGTTGCTCCCAAACTCTCTCTGAGCTTTCATTAGGAAAAAAAAAATTTAGGATCTAGAGATCTACGTAAGAGAAATCAAAGGTAGAAGGTAAGAACAATTTCCTAAATTATCTAATCTCTTGATCACAATACTAATACAAAATTTATCTTAAGATAATAAGAAAAATCAAGAAGAGAGAGAAGGTGTGCTTGGGAAGCTTCCACAACAAGCAATTGCTTGTTTAGTAGTAGCAATTAAAGTTGTGTTTTTCTACATCATAGGTGAGTAATCTAGACTTATAATCTTATGTTCATGTGTTTTGTTTTGTTATTGATGATTGAATAATGAAATCATAGATTATATTATTAGATCTATAGATGTGGGAATAAATCATGATGATTTGATTTGTAAATTATAGATTTAAGGATAAACTAAGTTAAATAACATCAAATAAATATGTTAATGATGATTTAAGATCAAAGATTATATTTAAAGTTAGGTTGCACTCTACTTTTCTATAGAAAGTGAAATATTAGAATTAATAGCAAATCATTTCTAATCAAATAAGGGATAATATATATTCATATTAAATTATGGAATTTTAAGACCAATAATTAATTATTTTGTTTATGAGAAATTATTTAATAAAATAGATATAAATAATCACTTATAAGTTAATAATCTAAATAGGAAAGTTGAAGATTCTTAAATATGATAGATAATATGTAAAACCTAGACTTAAGATATATTAATAGTTGGTATATTAGGAATGAATGATAGTGTTGGTAACTTAAAACTTATGGAGATACCTTCTTATACATATTCTTATTCTGTGGATCACATGTTATCTGTTTGTAGCGAAATTTCCTACTTTAATATAGGTATGTAGTGGCTTGGGTGTTACTTGCTAAGATAGACATCCTAAAAATAAATTAATACTTAAAGACAGCCTAAACAATGATTGCTTGAGCGTGTTTATGTCATTTTTAAGATCGATCTGGGGAGGGACAACCATATGTGGCGGTATCAGCACGTTAGTTAAGCGCTTAAGCCGCTATAGTTGGCTCGGTGGATAGTTGATAAAGAAAACAATAGCAGGGTAACGTTTATTCGTATTGGAGAGAAGTTGAAATAAATGGGATCTTATGTTTATTCTCAATGAACCAGTATGGATAAAAATGAGTAATAACTAAAAAATCAAAACTTTACGATTGTTGAATCTCAAACGAGATAAATATAGATAAAGCAATGGAGCCATTCCCCCATGCTCATTCTATATTTTCTCCATGGTTGATTATAATAGGCGCACTACAAATAATCTATGTAGCATAAACATCTCCTAGTCAACGTAATTTAAAAAAAAGAATAGCTTATTCGTCTGTATCTTAAACCCCTACACGATGCTACTTATTTGATATAGAGTTAGGAGATATGGGTATCCGGGCTACTTATATCAACCTCTTGAATAGTTGTTGCTACTCAGGACCCTTAGGTTCCCCATTGTGTTGCTAGAGTTTGAGCACTCCACTATTGATTTGCTCTACTTAAGTTATAGATACAAATTGTTGGTTGTTGAATGTGCGTTAGCATAAGAATGTGTGATTATATCATGTGTATATATGTGGCTATTGTACTAGGCTTCGACTCATTCCTTTCTTTTCTAGGTGATGATAATGATGCTTATATGGATGCTTTAACTGCTACGGGTTAAATATTAGTAAGAGACTCGACAAGTTGGATTTTTAGATACATTGGATATTGTTTTGTTATTAATATGAGAGTTTAATATTTGTATTATGAGGTTTTGATGTATTACTAAGAGATTATCTGTTGTTATCTACAAAACTTAAATAAAGTTTTCTTGATCTTAAATTGTTTGAAAACTCATTTAGTTTAGGATAACCTTTACGTATAAGGCATAAGTGTTATACTTATACGGAGCTGAACTGTTTGTGCTCTAGACCCTATTTGGGGGATGACATAACCTACGTATCCTTTCATTCCACAGCAGCTTCTCATAAAACTTCAAACCCTAAATCTTCCTCTATTAATATCTCTCTTGAAAGATCAACAAGAGATCAAGGTAAGCCATTTCCTTTTCCTTTTTACAAAGTTAAGAAGAATACATCTCTAAATCTCTAAACCTACACATATTAAGTGTTGAAGACATTTATGTTTCGAGTGAACAAGAAAGATTTTAACTTTCTTGTTGGATTTCAAGGTAAGGATTGTTCAAAATGTCTCCATTGAATTAAGGGACAAAATGTATGGTTTAGCTATAATAAAACAAAATGAATATCCTTTATGTGTTAGGTTGTTGATTGCAGAAGAAAGGAAGGGAAATCAATTGAATTAAGGTAATTTGCTTTGTTTTATATAAATCTCACATCGTAGTAGATGCATTGGTCGAGCCATGGCCATGCCAAAGGCAATAAAAAATGGACATCCTTTGTGTGTTAGGTTGTTAATTGCAAAAGAAGGGGGGGACAATCAATTGAATTAAGGCAATTCGCTATGTTTTATGTATAGTAGATGCACTGACCAAGCAGCCACCATGCAAAGGCCGGGAGTGGGCTAGGCATTGCCTAGGGCACAATCGTGCCTTAAGGAGTGCCTCCGCACACATGTTGTATGATGCTATATTGAATCGATCACTTCCTCTCCTATGGTTGTAAGCTCCAAGATAATCTAAATCTTATTTAAATCTTTTTAACGGACTTTCTAGAATACCTAAAAGCTAGACCTAACACTAAAGTAAACATAAACCTAAGCAAGATAGTGTTTCTAGACATAGGATAGTAGTAGACTCCTAATGAACCGAAGAATATAGACAACCTTAGGAGTACATCTTCTTCCATAACAAGACTAATGAGTTAGTGTTGTTATATGGTAATAAGGTATTTCTAATAGTGTTGTGCTATCTATTTTGAACACTGTATTAGGTACGTCATTACCTTATTTGCTGGTTGTGCATGTTAGGTACTAGTAACTGTAAACAAATTAAGTGATTATTCGACTCTAATAATTGTTTTACAGCTTGTGCTTAATTAGGCCTAGTGGATCAAGAGTACAAGTGATCCTAAGGTGGTGCCCTAATAATCCAAGTGTGACGTTATCCCGAGTGGAGTCATACCTAGAAAGAATTCCGGTAGATTAAGTGAAATGATTGCTATTTTCAAGGTGTTAAAGAGCACCCAATATCATATATATATATATATATATATATATATATATAAGTATTTGTTTGTTGAGGAGTCATGAGTTACCCAAGTTTAGGGTTGGGTACGAATGATCCTATGCTATGTTAGTTGTTATCTTAAAATTACATATAATGAAAATGTGGTTGCTACATTAAATATTATGTTGCATGTGATTGTATGTGATAATTGTTCATGCATGTGTGCTTGTGGTTTTTGCATATTAAGCTTTGGCTCAATCCTTTTTTTTTTTTTTTTTTTTCAGAAACTAGTGAAGAGGCTATAATATTTGACTTATTAGAATATGGTATCAATGCGAATCACGAAGATGATCATAGTAGACCAAACTATCCAGTAGATTACTAGTCATTAGGTTTATGACTCCACAAGAACATGCCAAAAGAGTTTTGGGTGGAGGCGGTAGATTGTACCATTTATTTATTAAATCGATGCAAAACATCAAGCTTGGAGGATATAACTCCACAAGAAGCATGGAGTGGTTTGAACCCAACGATGGCACATTTAAAGGTGTTTGGTAGTGTGGCGTATGCGCACATACCAGTCAAAGGCGTGTGAAGCTAGATGAATAGAGCTTGAAGTTGATTCTTGTTGGATATGATGAGAGGTCTAAAGCCTCTAAACTCTTGATCCCATTAACAAAAGGATGCATATTAGTCATGATGTGTAGGTAAATGAAGAAGCCATGTAAGATTGGAATTCAATGTTGGAGATTTTTCATCAGAAGGCAAGAGATGGGATATCCACACTAATATGATTTCATTTCACATGTGAAAGAGAAAAATTTCGAATTGGTTCATGTGAAGAGTGAAGATCAAGTGGCTGACATTTTAACAAAGCCGTTACCTATCAAGTTGTTTGAGAAATTTAGGAATTTTTCTTAGCATGAAGGATGGAGATAGAATTAAGTTTAAGGAGGGGTATTGAATTACAAACTTAATTTTCTATAACAGTTTGTTGGGAAATTTAAAACTATTGAATTCTATGGTATTTAAGGCTAATTTAAGAGGAGTTATGAAACCTGTCGTGCTTCCAAATTAAGTCAATGATAATTTAAAAATATTAGGAATTTCTATACCTTAATTCTTAGTTCAGACTGGTAGCATTTTACTCTAATATCCTTCTTAGTTTTCAACTTATTTCGATGTTTTGTGATTTACTCTATCCATCATTCCTGGTACTTGAGATATACTAATGATTTAACCATTAGCATGGCTTAATTTATCGAGTTCTTAATTCATACTTTTACTTGGTTACTCCTAGTTATAAATTTGTTCAAATTTTAACAAGAGGCATTATTTAGTGTCAAAGCATCAACCAGCTACCAATAGGGCTCATCTAAAGCTTTGGTGCCACGGTACATATATAATTCATTCCATAAGTTTGAATTCCCAAATATCAACTAAGCTATGGTCCAACTAATTACTTATCAGCCTAGGATATGATTGCCATGTTAAATAGGAAAGATCTTGTAAAAGTACAACAAGTCCACTGGAGCATTTATTTAAAACAGTTTTAAGATTTCGTTTTATGGCAATGAAAGATTTAAGTTTTTTTTTTTTTTTTTGACCAAATGAAAGATTTTAGTTAAGTTTGTGCTATTTCGGCTCTTAACCACATGGCATTTAGTATTCACCTATTTTTTATTAAAAATTATTTGAGATTAATTTTCAAGCACAAATGATAGGAGGTATTACATTCCTCTTCTGCTTTTATTTTATTTGATACACATATTTATTATATGTTGTTATCTTTTCTTTTTACAATATCTTTAATGACCAGTCACATCCAGTGTATCAAGTTAACTTTAAGGATCCACTTGTATAACTAAAATATTTTTTCCTCGATTATGTGAAGTGGAAATGGCTTTAAATCACGCAACATGTTGATCTAAAATATATATATATATATATATATATATATGCATTAGATATTTATTTGATTAAGGACAAATTTTAGATATTATCACGTTATCGAGATCCTACTAATAATATGTAATATGTTTATTATTATTCTAGATACCTCCTAATTATTTATAGTACTTCATAGTAATATATGTATATATATATATTATTATAATAATAATAATGCAGAAGCATTAAAGTCGGCCTTCAATGCCAAAATGTTGAAAACGACACGGATTTAATTGTATTTAATGTTAGTTAATATTTGAAACTAACATGGATTTAAAACCGATGAGGATGTATCATTAATCTTTATTTGCATTTATTATCTGCCTTTTAGGATTCCATCTTTTGAATTTCCTTTGTAATGCTATAAATAGTCATTTAAGTTTATTTTTGTAAAGAAGACTTTGAATATTATCGAATTTTAAAACTTTATTCTAAGAGATATTATCTGAAATTGCAATTGTCTTGATAATAGTGTGATTAAGTTCATGTTTAAATTTGATCGTTGCTATCAATTTTTGTTTTAAATGCTTTCACGCTACATCAAATTGGTATCAGAGCAAGGTGAGATCCTACAAGATGTCTTCTGGCAACGATGTTGACGCCGGTCGCACCCATGACGGTGTTCATGATGCGAAAGTCCAAGGGGCTGAACAATCGGTTCCAAGGGCTATGGTGGATGCCATGTATAGGAGATTATGGTGGGTTGAGTAGCTTATCGAGAATTTGATCGAGTGGTTTGATGCCATGGGGGTTGATGCTAATAGGGGTAGGATTGATGGTGGGAGACGGCCTAGGGCAAGAGAAGATTATCATAATCCAATTGATCCACACATTCGTGCAGATAGGAGGGTACAAATCTCTGATGATGATTCAGAGGAAGATGAATTGGTGTATGGGAGAAGATAACCACCTATGGGGGGTAGTTATGGTGGAGGCCGGAACAGAAAAGGCTACCGGGATTACGACAATTATGATCAATCGGATGGTGGAGACTTTCACCTAAACGTAGATCTCCCTTACTTTAATGGTACATTCAATATTGAAGAGTTTCTTGATTGGTTGGCAGAGGTAGAGAGATTCTTTGATTATAAGGATGTTTTGGAGGAGCGAAGGGTAAAGACGGTGGCTTGTAGGTTGAAGGGGGCTTCTGCCTGGTGGAAGAAAGTGTAGAGTAGGCGGTTGAGGGAAGGAAGACAACCGGTATAGACATGGATTCATATGAGCAGCTATTGAAGGGAGAGTTTTTACCACATGATTATGAGTAGATATTGTTTCAGTAGTATCAATGTTACCGTCAGAGGCCACAAAACCGTTCATGAATACACGATCGAATTCATGAGATTGGTGGAGCGCAATGATCTCAGGGAAAGTGAAGGGAAGCAAGTGGCCAGGTATGTAGATGGTTTAAAATTACAAATTAAAGATAAGATTGGTGTAACTATTTTAGGGAATATGGGTGAGGCTAAGAATATAGCGTTGAGGGTTGAACTCATGTTGCATGAGAGGAACACTAGGTTTGATGGTGGTAATCGAAGATGTGGAGGTGAGAGAGTTGAGCATGTAGGGACTAGTAAAGTTGTTGATGATTAAGAAAAGAATGCTATAGAAAAACCTACTAGTAGTGGAGACAAGAGGAGTGAAAAGGCATTGGAGAAGCGACCTATAGAATCTAAAGAGGCCTAGAACCTAAGCAATCCATATGTTAGGCCAATCCTGGGTAAGTGCCACCGCTGTAATCATCTTGGGCACCGATCCCATGAGTGTCCCAGTAGGCGAACTATTAATATTATAGAAAGAGAAGAGAATGGATTGGTATGCTGTGAGCCTGATGGGGATGATGACTATTATGGAGAAGACTGTAAGGACTATGAACCTTCATATGTTATCATAAGGCTTATGTTGGCACCTAGGCAGGATAGAGAGAGTCAGAGGCACCGGTTATTTTGTACCAGGTGTATGATTGGTAGGAGAGTATTTGATTTAATAGTGGATAGAGGGAGTAGAGAATATCATTGGTAGACAGGTTGTTAAACAATTACAGTTGCCCATTGAGAAGCATCCTAATCCATACACCATTGGGTAGATTAAGGCTATTGAGCGGATTGATGTGCATAAGAGGTGTAGAGTGCCATTCTCTGTTGGCAAGTACAAAGATGAAGTCTACTGTGATATAGTGGCCATGGATGCCTGTCATCTATTATTTGGGCGGCCATGGCAATTCATGTTGATGCTCAACATGCTGGGAAGGAAAATACGTACAAGTTAGAGAAAGATGGTGTGAAGTACAGCTTGCTACCCCTTAAAGTAATCTAGCATCCCAAAGGCTCTAAGCCTGAAGGACGTTCCTTTTTTGCTATTGCTCAATCTAAGAAGGAGATGGAGGAGACCATGAAAGAATCTAAAGAAGTGTAGGTTTTAGTGGTGAAGAGTGTGTTGAAGGCGGAAGAGGAAGGTAGTGATGATGTCCCAGTAGAGGTGAAACAGGTATTGGAGGAGTTCAAGGATGTGGTACCAGATGATTTGCCAGAGGGGCGTCCTCCTTTGAGAGGTATTCAGCACCAAATTGATTTGTTGCATGGGGAAAGTCTTTCTAATTTGCCACATTATAGGATGAGTCCTAAGGAAACAGAGATCTTGTAGGAAAAGGTTCAAGAGTTATTAGATAAGGGATTCATCAGGGATAGTCTAAGCCTTTGTGCCGTACCTGCATTGTTAACTCCTAAGAAAGATGGGAGTTAGAGGATGCGTGTTGATGGTAGAGCTATCAACAGGATCACCATTGGTTATAAGTTCCCAATACCTCGTATTGAGGACGTGCTTGATCGGTTGAGTAGGGCAATCATTTTTTCCAAGATTGACTTGAGGAGTGGTTATCATCAGATTAAGTAAGATCGAGGGATGAGTGGAAGACTGCATTCAAGACAAAGGAGGGGTTATATGAATGGTTAGTGATGTCATTTGCTCTCAGCAACGCACCCAGTATATTCATGCGCGTCATGAACCAGGTATTCATACCCTTTATTAGTAAATTTGTGGTAGTATGCTTTGATGACATATTGATTTATAGTAAGTCTAAAGATGAGCATATAGATCACTTGAGGAATGTATTAGTTGTGTTGAAAGAACATAAATTATATACTAATATGAAGAAATGTATATTTATATCAAGAAAGTTATTATTTCTAGGGTTTGTGGTGAGTGGAGATGGAATAACTATGGATGATGAGAAAGTGAGAGCCATTAGGGAATGGCCTATTCTTAAGACTGTGACAGAGTTGAGGAGCTTCCTAGGGTTAGCCAGTCTCTATAGGCGTTTTATTAGGCACTTTAGTACTATTGCAGCTCCATGGATTGAGTGCTTGAAGAAGAGGAAGTTCAATTGGAGTGAGGAGGCTGAAGCTGGGTTTGCTATATTAAAAGAAAAGTTGTGTAGTGCTCGTGCTTTAGCATTACCTGACTTTAATAAATTGTTTGAAGTTGATTGTGATGCTAGTGGTGTTGTAGTTGGGGTGGTACTTTCACAAGAGAAGAGACGGTAGCTTTCTACAGTGAAAAACTCTATGATGCTAGAAGAACTTAGTCTACATACTACAAAGAATTTTACTCTGTGGTAAGAGCATTAAGGATGTGGGAGCATTACTTGGTAGGGAAGGAATTTGCTTTGTATTCTGATTGTAGAGCACTAAAACACTTGAGTAGTCAAAACATGATTAGTAAAGACATGTATGCTAGGTGGATCTAGTTTTTACAGAGGTTGCCCTTTTAATTAATGCATAAATCTGGGGTTCAAAACAAAGTGGGTGATGCTTTGAGCAGGAGGGTAGATGTTTTAGCTGTGATGAGTGCTGAGGTTATCAGGTTTGAACAAATGAAGGAACTTTATGCTAAGGATGATGATTTCGGTGAGATTTGAGATAAGTGTAGTAGTAAAGAGCCCTATGGTGATTACCATGTACATGAGGGGTATTTAATAGGCAATCAATTATGTATTCCACAATCATCTCTGAGGGAGAAGTTAATTAGAGACTTGCATGGAGGGGGCATGGCGAGACATATGGGGAGAGATAAGACCATTGCAGCTGTGGCTGACTAGTATTATTGGCCTCAGGTAAGGAAGGATGTAGGGAAGATTGTGCAGAAGTGTTATACCTGCCAGATTTCTAAAGGGTATTCTCAGAGTACTTGGTTTTATACACCTTTACTAGTGCCTGAGTCCATCTGGGAAGACTTCTCCATGGATTTTGTTCTTGGTCTACCTCGTACCCAACGGGGTGTTGACTCTTTGTTTGTGATTGTTGATAGGTTTTCGAAGATGGCTCACTTTATTCCTTATAGGAAAACATCAAATGCCCATGCTATTGCGAAACTGTTTTTCAAGAAGGTAGTACGATTGCATGGAGTACCCAAGTCCATCACTTCTGACAGAGATAGTAAATTTCTCAGCTATTTTTGAAGACTCTCTGGTACATGTTTGATTCATCCCTTAATTGTAGCAGCACTACCCATTCACAGACAGATAGACAAATAGAAGTTACCAACAGGGCTCTTGGCAACCTGATTAGGTGCATTTGTGGAGAGAAGCCAAGCAAGTGGGACTTATCCTTAGCTCAAGCGAAGTTCGCCTACAACAATTCCATCCATTGCACCACAGGAAGATCTCCATTCTCTATTGTCTGCACCAAATTACCACAACATGCTTTGGATCTAGTGAAGCTTCCCAAGTTAGCAGAGTATAGTATACTAGCTAAACACCTAGCAGAACATTGGTAGAATACTATAGATGAAGTCAAGGCAAAGATTGAGAAAGTCAATGCTAAGTACAAGAAGATTGTAGATAAGCGAAGGAAGCAATAGTTATTTGAGGTAGGGGATTGGGTAATGGTTTTTCTGAGAAAAGAGAGGATTCCCATGGGTACCTACAATAAGTTACAACCAAATAAGTATGGGCCTTACAAGATTGTTCAAAAGATCAATGACAATGCTTATGTAGTTTATCTTCCTACGACTATGGCTATTTCAAGAGCTTTCAATGTTGTGGATTTATATCCATTTTATTCTGATGATACACCGTTATCTCTAGATGATAACTCGGGGTCAAGTTCTTTCCAGGTAGGAAAGAATAATGCCAAAACGTTAAAACCAACACGAATTCAATTGTATTTAATGTCGGTTAATATTTAAAACTGACAAGGATTTAAAACCGATAAGGATGTATTATTAATCTTTATTTGCATTTATTATCTATCTTTTAGGATTCCGTCTTTTGAATTTCCTTTGTAATGCTATAAATAATCATTTAGGTTTATTTTTGTAAAGAAGACTTTGAATATTATTGAATTTTGAAACTCTATTCTAAGAGAAATTCTCTGAAATTGCAATTGTTTTGACAATTGTGTGATTAAGTTTACGTTTAAATTTGATAGTTGCTATCGGTTTTTGTTTTAAACGCTTTCACGCTGCGTCATATAAGCAGAAAATTATAAATACTTACCTTTTATTTTATAATATTTGTTGTTAGGGAAAAAGGTCCAATCTTTTTCCTCTTGCCAAATGGAGAAAACATGCAATCAACAAAATTGCATAAAGTAAATAACAAACACCATGATATAACGTGAAAAACCCAAAGCAGAAAAACCACGAACCAGCAGCACACAGATTCATCCACTATAAACAATATAATGGGATTACAGATTGTTGTCATCACTAGATCTATCTATCTAGTGGATCTCTCAACATCACCACAACTGATGGATAACAAACATAATCAAGATCTCTCTATCTCTCTCTAGATCTATCCTATCTAGACTTGAGAAGAGGCACCCATCTTGTTCTCCTGTTCCTCCTTAGCATCACCGTGGTGGACAACTGCTACATCACCACTAACCGGTGGAACTCCTTTCATCACCGCTTTAGGTGGAACACCACAACAATGATCTACATCTTGTCCCTCTCACGCCTTCACGATGTGAGCCTACACCTTTACCTGGTGCATATAATTTACACGCCTCACGGCATGTCTCTACACCTTCCCGGTATATATCTGAAAGACAAAATAAGGAGAATTTATAAGAAAAAACAAGAAGTCTCACATTCAATGCTAGCCGCATTTATTCCATTTCACTAGCATTAATTTCTTGCATTTATCCCTTCCATGTCTCTTCAATTACACACGTCTCCTTATTTTCCAATTCATCTAAATATATTAAATATATTTAGATCTCCTTAGTTATAAACCCATATGAGTTGGATCTACAGCCCCAATATTTGTGAATATGTAAAAAAGTATTTTGACGTATTGTGCACAAGTCACAATATGCTCATCATGACAAGATGAAATGCGGATTTTTTTTTTTTTTGGTTGATAGTGAAGATTTATTATTACATATATTTTTACTTATCTTTTTTTGTTCTTTTGTTTAGGATAAATAGTTCGATGAGAATTAGTATTTTCTTTCTTTAAACAAAATATTGTCGAAGAATCCCATGCGTGCTACTTAAAATTTATTTTAATATAAAATGTCTGTGACAATAACTAAGCTAATGAAAATAATAATAGCATACAAAGATTATCGGAATTAGACCAAGCAGAAAAATTAACAAGATGTTTAGTTGAATGCTATATTTAGTAAATAAAAAAATAAAATATAAAACATGAGATTTTAAATATATTGAGGTATAACCTTTGATAATATTATTTAATTGATATCTAATCCATATATTGTCTTATAATATCTTATTTTGTTTGATGAAAACTCAATAAGGATATCGAGTTTTTTTTTTTTTTTTCCTCCTTTTGTTATTTTTTTTTTTTTTTTAATTTATGCATAGTAATTTTTGGTTGAACAAATTAAGATGTAGTTCACACATGGAACGGAAGATGTCAATTCCATTTAAATATTTTATGAAGGTGGAAGGTGGAAAAAAAAAAAAAAAAACGATATATATGATGCTTTTTGCTAAGAACACACATGGCTTTTAAGCAGTTTGACTCTGGCACCAGCTGCCATGATGGTGGAATCACCGAATGGGTACCTAATGCACTTTTGTCGTGAAGTTTAAATGGTTGCAGCTGTGGATAGTAACATGTCCTCATGGCCATTAATGGACGAACAGCTAGTAAATCAATGTAATCCATCTTTGTCATCTTATGAGATCAATTATTTTGGCCGAAGACATGTGGGCTGTTATAATTTGTCCGGCCTGTATTTAAAGCAGGAGATTTTGACTACTTTAGGCATGCGTGCTTGAACATGCTTTTGCGATGGATCCATCCCTTTTTCTCTCCCTTTTGTTCTATCTAAATTATAAGATCAAATAAAGATTCTTCGGATTTTCCCGATGAAGTGGTGGCTTTAATAATCATAGGATACTTTTGGCATTCACTTTTACAATTTTGATATTTTTCAGTTAATCTCGTGAAAATATCCTTAAATCATACAACATATTAGTTTAAAATCCATGCCTCCTTTGGATATTAATCTGATTAAGGACAAATTTAAGATGCTATAATATCATTGAACTCTCAATGATATATATTTATTATTCCATGTATTTCCTAATTATTCATAGGATTTTATCGTATAAATATATATATATATATATATAAGTAGAAAATTACATGAATACAATAAACACTTATCTTTCTTTAATAATATTTATTAATATATAATTTTTTTTTTTATATATTGTGCATAATCACAATACATTCTTCATGATGGGATCAAATCTATGCTTGGGTATTTTGTTGATGATGATAATGTACTATTATATAATTTTTTATTTTTTATTTTCAATTTTTATTTAACATTGATGGTTTACTCTTTCTCATTGGTGTTGAAGGACGTTTACTTAATGATCCACATGCCAAGGAGAAACTAATTATAGAAGAAAATTAGCGATTTCTTGTTTTAGATCATAGAGAAACTAATTATACAGGACATTTAAAGGTATTTTAACTGATCATTTTCTACATCAATCCTTAGAAACTCCCTAAATATTAGTAATTTCAAAGTGATACTATGAGCAGCGCTCTTCGTTGCTACTTAGCTCCCGTGGAACCAACGAAACAAAAAAAACCTTGGTAGAACTATTAGTCTTTTGTATAGAAAACCAAATTATTAATAGAGAACCAAAATACTAATGTGTAGTGGGCTGTCTCACTTTTAAAAAAATATGCAATTATGCAATTCGTGTAATGCATGATCGTTTTAATTATAAAGCAAATAACTATTAATCAGGCTTATGGTGATCACACATTACACACAAACGTATATCTTGCTTTTCTCAAGTCATCAAACAATTTGTATTATCACTTTTATTACTTTAGTTTGTTAATACAAATAAACAATTCATATCACATACTCGTCAAACTCTCACATCATCATATTATTATCTTTGCATTATAAATGCCACTAGTTATAAACACAAATAATGTAATAGATCTGAGTTACTCACTTACCATTCTTGCTAAATTGTCATAATATGCTACTGGAAGTCCAAAAACCGTTCTAATTTTCCTATAAAATGAGATAACATATATCTTTTACTATAATGTTTATTTATATAATGATATTAATAGTATTCTTTCAGGTCGTAGTTATCAATTTTAATATATTTTTATTTACTTAGTTAGGAGCCTTAACTATATATAAGTTTATTTTTTTGAAAAGTTGTAAAATTTATATTTATAGAATAGTTTGAATCTTATTTAATAATTCTATTATTTAGCTTTTATGGTTTATGTGTCTTTTTAGTATGTCTACATTAAGGTAGTTGATATTTGTTATCTATTATTTATTTTCATTTTGCTTGTCTTGATCTTAATCGACATCTATTTTTATTTAGGGCGTTTTCTTTATTATAAATTTATTTAAGTTTCTCTTTCATTAGTATCCGTATTGATAGTAAATTTTATTATTATTTCTCTATTTGTCAACCTTATCTGCCTTATGTTAATTAAATTTTCTATTATTTATATAATTACATTTAGTATTTGGTTTTTTAATTATTTTTCTAACATATTTTAGTTTCCTAAAGTTTAAATATATATTAAATATTTACTAAACTTAAATTTTATTTCATCAGATAATTATAGAGTTTTTGTTGAATAGTTCAGTATTTTATTATTGTCATCATTATTATGTTAACATCATTCTTTAGTTTGATCACCTTATGGTCACTAATATTTATTTTCATTGTATTTTTCGTGATCTTATTTCATGTTATTATCGGTTATTTTTGGGAATTATGTTATTCTTAATTATAACTCATTCTCATTTTTTCATTTCTTATATATTTACTTATATAGATAATTATTGCACAATTATTATAATCTAATCTTTTTATCTAATATAACAAAAGTGTTCCTTAATTGTAATAATTGCTAAAGTTTAATACTTAACAAATATTTAAATATACTAAAATATTTATTTTTAGTTATAAAATTTTCATGTTTTGTTTCTTCTTTATATATATATATATATATATTATGGTTATGGACGAAATAGATTTTGTTCAAGAAAATTTTGCACATACACCGGCATCCAACACCACCACTGTTGAACCTTAGGCTACCGGTGTTCGCACGTAATGAAGTTTTACGAGACTTCATTTCATTGTATGTTGGTTGGAAGGCTACCAACTTATCCATGTACGTCGTCGGTGTTCGTGAAATTTTACGTGTAACAAAAATTTACGTAATGTTATTTCAGTGTAAGCTAGCTCGAATGCCACCAGCTTATCTCGTGTACATTGCCGACTTTTTCATGTACATTGCTAGCGTAAGGCCGGTGTAGGCTGTGTTCATCATCTTATTCATTTTTCTTTGGTTCGTAATTCATTTTCTTTGTACCATACATGTATTATACTAGTGTTTAAGCTACTTCTAAGTATTTTTCCATGATCTCAACCATTGTTCATGGCCTATCAACACATATAACATCTTATAATCATCATAACTTGTGATTTCCTAGCTTCAATAGCGTGGTGCATAAATAGGGTTTTAAAATTAGATATTACCTTGCTTGAGGATTTTATGGTGATGCCGAACCCTTCTCTAAACTTGATACGAATCTTAAGTTAATAAGAACAATGTTTAAGCTAATGTCTAACACATAAACTAACTTTAAACGAATTCCACTTACCTTAACTTGTTAGTTTTCTAAGTTGGTTTCGTGTTGTTGAAGCTTGTTTTATGAAGTTGTGTTTATGAAATTTGAGCTGTGGTTTTGAGCTGTTTGGTCCACAAAATATGGCTGTTGAAGCTATGTTTATGTGTTTTGTTTCATGTTCATTATGATGGTATATTTTATAGATGTAGAAGCAGTAACTTGTAGAAAGATTTCCAACCAAGAAGAGGCAAATTCCCCACCGAAAACTTCTTTGCTTGTGCATGATGTCTATTGCATTTAATGAGTTGCTTACTTGGAACATTTCAATTGGTTTAGCCATCTATTTCCTTGAATTTATCAACCAAGTTTGACCCTTTTATTTGCAAGTTTTCAACTGCTGCAAATTTGAGATCTTAGTCATGTATTTAACATTTGCATCGAATTGTGTAATAATATTATTACTTTAATTAATTAATTATTTATTTATTTTAGTTTTTAGGATAGTTTATCAAGTTAAATGGGTTATATATGTCAGTTATTTAGGAGTTTTGTCTCCAAAAATTTATTTAAAGCTTCTATAAATTTTTTAGATTCTCTTTAAATTCAATTTTGAGTTTAACATTGATGGGATTAATTATTTTTAAGATTTTATCTCATGCAATTACAGTATTCTAAGCTTAATAGGTCAATTTCGTTTTCAGTCTCTAAGAACTTCAAAATTCCCTAACTATAACAATGGTGTAATCCACACATTTATTTTAAGTCTAGATTATTACTTACAAATCTCTTTTTATTCTTATCGTGTATTTATAACACTAGCGGTTCATCATTTAGTTTTCATTTTATAGCCAATTCGATCTATAGAGGGTTTTTCTTTTATTGTTTTTACAATGTAAAGCTACTTTTAGTTATACCTTGAGTAACTTGCTCAAGATACGAAATCTTGTCTTTGCTATCTATTGCGGTCAAAGAATTTTCTATTCAGGTTTTTAGACTATAAATGAGTTTATTACTACTCATTTTATTCTAAGATGTTTATTGGGTTATACATTTATTTTACAGTTACTATTCTATTCATTTTACTAGTTATAAAAATTTTTGGGGTTACCTGGTTAAATTACGATTTCATTCTCAGTAAACTCAAAATTTTCTAACTATAATACTAGTATAAATCAAATATTTAATTAAGTTCTAGATTCCTTAGTATTGATCAGTTTTTAATCTTTTTGCATATTTTATAATTCTAATGGTATATCTTTAAACTATCTTTTTATAATCAATAGGCTCTAAAAATTAATCGTCTTTTACTATAATTGAAATTTAAGGTCAACTATGATTATTTGTTGAATTATTGATTCTTGTCATAGAATATTATCTTTTACTACATACGAATTATTTATCCTATTTATTAATAATAGTAAATCTTTTAGTGCTATTTTACAATTTTAAAATATTAAAGATAATTTGAAAATCATTGTATCATTATTAGAATCTTATTTTTCTAAGTATTTAACTTAAGAAAACTTATTTTGAATTTTACAGTAACGATCGGTTTATTATCGATCATTATTTTGTTTAAAGTTATGAAAGTCATAATTTGCATTTTGAAATTTTATTGGTAAGGATTTTAATTTTTCTAACTATAATCAAATTTGTTTACACTTTAATATTTTTAATAATTTAAAATTGTGAAAATTGGGAGTGATTTTTGCGACTTCTATTATAGTTATTTAAGATTCTATATTATATTTTTAGTAATTATTATAATCAGATTATGTAAAATTAGGGGGATTACATTCCTCTTTGTGTCATCATGAATAAACATTTGACACTTGTGATGAAGTATTTACTTTATTTTAAGGTTTTTTTTCTTTATTTTTTTTTAAGTTTATCTAACATGTGTAAGATGTTTATTTATGTGGATATAAATGGAATAACATTTTGAAAACAGAAAACATATTTCCGATTGGCGGGATGGTTGGAGTGGCAGTGATATCACAAGAAGGTAAAATGCCATACGGATGATGGAAGTGAACTTAGTATCTTGTGAGGACAATATATGGTAGATATTAAGCTAAGTCAATTTGGAACGTCTATACCATGAGGGAAAAAAAGAAAAAAAAAAAAAAAAAACTAGTCATATTAGTTTAGCTATTAGCTCCTTCTAGACTTCGATGTTATAATATATTTGTATGAAAGCTATTTCATAATTTTTGTACTACTATTTTGTATTATTATTTAATAATATTTAAAGAATGATTATATGCCATCGGTATTTTTTTTGACATACGTGTTGGACCAACCCATCTACCCAGTATGACATCATTAATATGATTTCAAAAAATTTATGAAATTACCTAGAGAGCCTAAGAATTAGGAGCTTCTTAACTAAATATCACTTCCATCATTCTTTGAATATTGTTCATTATTTGGACATTGAGAATTATCAATGCTCTCAAACTTACTTATTATAGTCATGAACTAAATAGGCACTGTATTATTAAGAATTGTTTAGATTGTTCGATTTTTATTTATATTTGTATCTTATTTGTATCTTATTTATATTTAATTTATATTTGATCTGTTTAATCCATTTATGAATAAAAATTTATTTTGTAGCATGCCAACGAATAGAGCCATAAAACAAAATTATTTCAATCTAAATCTCTAAATACAAATAAATATTTTTGAAATGGCATTTATACTGAACAATTTGTGCAAGTGACAATTGGTAGCAATTAGTTAGCTTGTGCAATGGGATGAACAATCAAATAGGAATACAAGAGTCCTATTATATCATTCACTGTAACTATAGTTAGCTATATCTTAAATTTCCTACTTCTTTCCAATGGATGTTTCAAAAACCGGCTCTCTCTTGTGGTTAACGTTTATCACATGTAATTTTCTGCATAAATAAACTTCTCACAAAATAACACACACAGGAATGCTTCAATTTTAAGCTCACGGGCCATAGTGATTATCGTAAAAATGGATTAACCGATTTACTGATGAACATGAAACCGTAAACCCCAAGCAATGGATGGACATTAGGGCTCAGACCGCATGCCTATTTGAAGTTATTAAGATTAATCTTGATGGGTGTTCATTTCTAAACATGTCAAGGACACGAATTCCAGAACTAGAGAGCAGATAAATAAAAACTTGCATATTATTACTGGCACTCGGATACGATAAAGACAACAGTCATAAGGAAGCGACGACACACAGCACATCATTTGATTTCATACATTATTGAAGTTAGGGATCGGAGAGAACATTATTATTCATATGCTTATAGTAAAATCCCTCCTCCTCGCTTCATTAGCAATGGAAACTCCATTTGCTAATAGTTATGCACCCTTTCTTTTCGCCTTCTTTCTCTGCGGAATTAGATGTCATCTGAATCCTCCTTTTCCTCATCCTCCTGTTTTAAGGTGACAGCAAGAGACCTGGGCTTAAAACCACCAGCAGGAACAGCATTAGGATATATAGAATAGAACATTTTAAGCTTTTTCTCATATTCATTGATCCTTTTACGAAGATATTCTTTTTCTTTCATTAAGAAATCTCCTACGCGGTTTTCATCGTAAGTTACTATCATCCATTCTCTCCAGCCTTCAATTGGAGTATTGATGTGCAACATCTTGAGTTTAGTGTCTTCCTCTAGCCGAGGATTTACCCCAATCTTAGCTTTAATGTCAGCTAAGAATGTTTGAGTTTGAGTTTGAGTAGCCATGGTTGAGTGTTTTCCTCTTTTTTCTTCAAATCAAGCTTGCTATGTCTCTGCAATTTGTTTAAAAAAGAAAGACAAATTAAGATGAGATACTGGACATAAATGAAAAAGGCAAACAATAAAGCCAGACCCCTTACTAGACATAAAATGCGCACACACCTTTCTAGGTTAAGGATACGTTGTTGATGGGTGTCTTCTCTTCAATTTTTGGTGACCTTTATATAGGAGTTTCTAGGAGAAATTATTCACATGCCTATAAAATATAAACGATAAGGTTCGATGATTGGGATGCCACAAAAATTTTGTTGATTTGTCCTTTTGTTAATAATTACTGTTTTTCTTTTCCCATTTTTTAAAGTGTAGATATGAAAGTATTAATTCAAAAATCAAATTTTCTGGGTAAAAGATTTGCCAAAGAACACGTGGATTTGGCACCATGAGTGTTGTAATTCTACAGACTTCCATTTGAAACTTTTCCAATTTGACTTTGTAATAATTCACAAGGAGACAATTTGAAAGAAGAAAACAAAGAAAGAGGGCGCGTTCTGAAAGAGACTGGGCAGGAAAAAGGGATTTAGAAAGGTGCTAATGGGGATAAGTCATGTTACTCATGCAACATTAAAGAATAACTATGGCAAAAACCTATTATGAAGGTGGTAGATTTTATTCTTAAAAAACATACCTTTCGATTTTTTTTTCCTCTCTCTAAGCCGCAAAAATTTTCTGAAAAAATTATTATCATCAAAATTATAAGACGATCGTACGATTCTTTGAGTTTGTATTTTGTATTTTTTTTAATTAAAATGAAAGTAAAATTGTATAAGTGTAAATCTTAAGTAGAATTATAAATTTAAATGTATGATTTATAAATTTTTAATTCTACTAGTTTTATATAATTTTATATGATTCTATTAATTCTATATATTTCAGTAAATAGTAAAATCATTTTCCTTAAAAATTTCCCATTTTAGATAATTTCAACCTCAGTAATTTTCAGTTGCAAAAATCTTGACCTTTTATTGTATTATTTGCATTTCACTAGCACTGTACATATATATATATTATATATATATATAAGAAAACGATCTTCTTTTAAACCCCATGTATCAAGCTTTAAATAATTATCATTACTCAAGGTTGTTACCTTCCTAATGTTGAGTTGTCACCTTCTTGTAACATGAACTATCATCCTGTAAAATGGCTCGCTACCTTCATAGTAAAATTTATCATACCGATACGTTGTCATTCCTCCAGTAGGTTTTTTTCATTATCGCCAATATTATAATCTAGGCCCCCGTCATTCCTAAATTGTTATCACCTATTAGTTGCCACCTTTGTCAACTAATTAAATAAAATTTGTTAATCCCATGTTTAGCCTGTACTCTCCTTTTTGGATATGTTTCGTCACATACAAAGTTTATATAGTCTAATCTTTATGATTTAAACATTATAATTATATATATCATACACACAATGTATACAAATATGTATCATGGCACATGTTAAAATATATCATACGTTTATTGTTTAAGCCATTTCTTCAAAATTAATCTCAAACTATATATTTGTTAACTGTTATTTTCTATATATAGATAATATATGTATCACTATAACCATTAAAAATATTTATCTTGTACTACATATATATGAACAAATTAAAATATATTATAATATGTTATAGATTTTTTTTAATGTGTTATATTGTACCATAATACGAATGTTACATTGTCTAAATGTGATACAATTGTAGAAGTAGTGTATCCATATGTATATACGATACAAGTCAAAAGTTTGTATTGCATTCACAAGATACGTACATGACTTGACTTTGATAGTATCGCATAAAGGATATGTGATATAAGGATTTTTATACAAGTAATGGAAAAATAATAATATTTTATTAATATTATCAAAATGTCACTAAGATGAAAATAATATTAAAAATAGTAAGCTTAAACTCATCTCTTGAAGAGACTCGTTTAAATTATACTTATCTCTCCAAGATATGAGTTTTGTGTCTTCTCCTACATAACCCCACAAAAAAATAAAACAAAATAAAAATTCTCTCTTTAACCTCTCAACTAGAAATCCTTTCTCTCACAACTAAGTTACTTACACTAATCAGGTAAGAGATAGAGAGATAAAAGTGAGAGTGAAGGTGTTGCAAGCTTTGTTTCAGTCTTGGTAGATAGGTATTTTTAACTTTATCTCCTTCTCTTCAAATAATTCTCTTTCTCTCTCTCTTCTCTCTCTCTCTCTCTCTCTCTCTCTCTCTATGTAATGCATTGTCTGTTGCATTAAGAGATAGAGGGAGAGAGGGAGAGAGAGGAGAGAGCTAATTGATAGATTTGATCCACATATGAATTTAATTGAGTAATGTTATATACACTTGTTTTTTCATGATTAAAATGTATCTTGTAATTTTGTTTTTTGTTAACCCCGATTGAACTCAGTTTGACCTCTCGCTCCCCGACCCCCTAGCATGTTCTAGTTAAACTTCCTATCTATTTCTAACAACACTGAAGCTTGATTTATGTGTTTTAGAATAATGTGAGTAAACAAAGCAAAGGAAGGAAAAGTTTAAGGTAAAAGGAGACGAGAGAAAGCTCCACTAAAAGGTTAAAGCGAGAGAGAATTTATTTTTTTAGGATTAAGATGAACTCATCTCCTAAAGAGAGGAGTTCAATGCAATTCAAACTTGTCTTTAAAAGAAAAAAAAAAAAAAAAAAAAGCCTAACTTGCCTATTTTTCATATTATTTTTTCATAATGGCATTTTTTGTAATTTTTACTAAAATATTATTAGTTTTTTTTTCCTTTTCTCATTTTTATACCTTGTTATATTAATATATGGCACATGCAATATCATTTAAAAATTAAGTATTGCATCTTTGTTCTGCGATATACATTTATAATTTTTATTTATTTTTGTATAATTAGTATGTTGATAATTTTATTAATTTTTTGTATCAATAATTGCATACCATCCATTTTCTACTATTACTGGATGTCATGTATCCTATAATCATTAAAGCCACACTTTCACTAACATCCTGAGAATTTTTTATTGTATCTTTCAATTAACAAGGACAAAAGGGAGAGATAAACAAATAGATCCAGTGCTCAAATTGTCTTGCTTTAGGTAAAGGTCGGACAAATTAACATTTCAGGACAAAAGTACATTAGGTACCATTAATTGGTTACTTTGCATCCATGGCAATTGGTTATTTTTATCCATGGCAACTGGTGCCAAAATCAATCTATTTTAAAAGTGTTCATATTATCAGTAAAAGAGCCACGTATATCAAAGTGATAGGAAAGGAGGAAGGATGAAAATCTTCCAATGGATATTATGAAGGAATATGTAATAGGTTTGAACAATCTATAATCTAAAACATTAAGTGATAGGTTGATAGTATTTCCTCTTATAAATCATTCATATAAGTCTCATATTTCCCATGTGGGAGTTTTCCAACTCACTTGCATTCTAACAAGTCTCCTCCTCGAGTATGAGTCTCTCAATGGATTTAAGTCTTACACGCCTTAAGTGTAAACCTCATGATCTTTCCCTGTTGAGGACCAACTATGGGAGTTTGTCAACTGAACTGTCAGCTCTAATACCAATTCGTTAGGAGAGGAGGAAGGCTTTAAAAGGGAGAAATTCTTCAAACAGATCTTATAAAGGAGTACATTAATGGGCTTGACTCCATCTATAATCCAAAACCTTAAGGTATTAGATTAATAGGTCTTCTTTCTTATAAATCCTTCACATAAGTCACATATTTTCCATATAAGATTTTTCCAACCTCACATTTGCATCCTAACATAAACCTGTTTCCTTTTCACCTTTCACTTTCATAAAACATTTAAACAGGATGTAATCATCCATTCCATTTGTGAGCTACATCTCAATTAGTTCAATCACATATTACCATACATAAATTTTAATAAAAAGATGAAAATCGACATTTTAATTAAACTTTTATCAAACGTATTAAGATGTTACCAGGCGCATTTTAAAAAGGGAGTTATGGAGAGTTGCTTGGGGTCTCTAATCTTTATTAAAAGAATTGACTAAATTTTGAAGTCAATTGTGATTCAGTTATTGCAATTGCTTTATGATCAAAGTCCTCTAATTCTACACTCACTTATCACAATGCATTATTTGGGTATAGAAGCAACCTCTGTCGATTGAAGGAATTTAAGATTAACAAAGTACAAGAGAAGTGAAAATAAGTTGTTGATGAATTAGCAAGATATAGACAACACAAGGAAGAGGATGATTAATTTTTTATGCTTTCTCACAAGATCAGATGAGAAATATCCAAATTGCATAATTGGGTCCTTATAGTTATCTGGATATACTAGACGTAACCATAGTAGAACATACCACATGTTTAATATTAGTGGTCTTTCGCTATATGAATGAGCACGAATAATCTCTAAATTTGATGCTTTCATGATTGATACATCCAATGTAGAACTTTGATCATTAAATGCAATTCATTATAGTTTTAAATGATATAGCTATTGGGTTTTAAAGTGAAGTAGAGTGATAATAATAATAATGTGAATTAGAGAGTATTCAAAGACCACTTGGTTAGATTAAGGTGATTCATAAGCTCTCATTATAACAAGATTTATTGAATCTAATTTATCTTTGGAACTAAGTAAATGATTGAACATTGTTTACATGGCATTTAATAATTAATTGGAATATCATTTGAAAGAGTTTTTCCCCCTCTTTTGCTAACATTTGAAAGAGATTTAATTAAACATATCAATTCATATTATATATTAACCACTTTGTGTCATGTTGATTCTACTTTTTAACACTAAAAACATTGATGTCTTAAATAAACTTATCTCTAAACTTTAATACATTCAAGTGTAATTTAGTCATTTATGAATTAAAGCAATTTTCACGAAGTTGGAATTTGAGATTTGATGATCAAAACAAATCAAGGAATTTAGCTACCATAAGAGCTTAGAAGAACCTTAGAATATAGATCTCTTAAGAACTTAAAAGAACCTTATGATTAGAACACTACAACAAAATGAGCCTTTGGCTACGTCTAATAAACGTGGCTAAACATTAATTAAACGTGACCAAAAATTTTTTGTCACGTTTTTTTACACGTGGCCTATAGACGTCGCTAAAGGTCCGTCGCAGATTTGATAAGTAACGTTAAAAATTGAAACGTCGCTAATATTAGTTTGGCAGACAAATATACTTTGTTAGGCGACGTTTAAACATGGCCTATCATCATGTTTTGGTCACACTTATGTGTGGCTAAATATGACTAATCTCCATCCCGCTAAATATAAAAGAGGGAAACTTGTGATCAGCGACGTTTAAACGTAGGCAAATATTTTTATTAGTAACGTGTAAACGTAAGTAAATTATGTAATTAGCGACATTTAATCGTGGCCATGCACAGGTTAAATAAGTTTTATATATGTTTGTTGGACAACAATAGCGATTTATAAACGTGACAAATCTCATATTTACCACAATTTAAACGTGGCTATTCTAATACATTGGCGACGTTTACACGTAGGTATTCAATTAAAATAATAATTTCTAAATGTGATTGTTATTTTAATTTAGCGACGTTTACATGTGGCTGTTCTCTTTGAGAAGAGATAATATGTAACTTGAATTAATTTGGCAATATATACTTATTTATTGTGTAATATATGCACAATTAGCAATATACACACCTGTTTGATCACAATATAATTGATACCTGCGATTACTTCTGCATATGAAATTTATGTATGAATAAATATCACTAATACATTTTGGAGCATACAATGCGCTCAATATGTAATAAAAAATAATAACATAAAAATTACTTAAAGATCACCATGACCATCCTTACATTAAAGGAAAAAAAAAGAAAGAAAACACAAAACAACATGGTTTAGTGTCCTTAGATGAAACATAGGCACAAACTCCAAATTACATCAAAATGAGCATATGTACCCACTTTATCACATTAATTTGACCCCATTCATGTTAGTTGCTTTAGCCAAAAAACAAAAAACGAAGTCTTTAATTTTCTTCCTCACTGTTGTCACCATCATCTCCAAGTGATGGATTTGATGAAGTATCTCGTGCACTTGCAGAAGTCTTTCCATTTGGATTTGCTGTCACACAATATGTAAGTATGATTATTGAATAGGAAAAAAACATGAATGAGATAATGAAAAACGACCCATGATAACTAACCTGAATTACTAGGAAAACTTGATACAAGTTGTTCTACAAGTCGAGTTAGTTGAGCAAGCTGTAAATACCATTGAATACCAAATTCAATTCAAGAAAATGGATAAAAATCTAGTCACATGTGGATTTTCCCGGAACCAATCTCATTAGATATGAATAGGAAAAAGGGAAAAATAATATTGTAGTAAGTATTAGGATAAAAATAATACAAAGAGACGAACTTCATATAATCTACCAATTTCGTCTCTTGAAAAAACAAGTTAGTTCGTAACTTATATTTTTAATTTGCCTAAAAATAAAATTTTCACTTCAATAGCAGTCACTTACACTTGCAACAAAGTAATCACTCTAGAATTACATAAAGACAGATTTCACTAACCTTAAAATACCAAATAAGAATGCTACTAAGGTGAGTGTTGTATCTGTTTTATGATCTGGTTCTGGCTAAAATACACATCTAAGGATTGGACATCTAAATCTTAGAAACAATAATACAATATAAAATTGCTTGAGTTGATCTCTTAATATCCAAAGATTTTCATTACCTTATCACTAGTGTGAATGCAAACTGAATCAATTGGACACTTTAAGAAGCATGCACAACCTGCAAATGGATTGAATAAGACATATTTCAACCAAATCAATAACAAGGACCACCCAAAATTATCATCAAAAAGAACTATAAACTAAATTACATACTGATGATAAACCTTGCATCATAATATTTGCGCAAAACAGAGAATGAAATGACATCCACGTTCAGGTGATATGTACCCATAAAAAGCCTATCTTTGAAAAGGCTACAATAATGCTTACCATAACTTCTTTTGATTAGCTAATTTCAAAGCTATCCTAGAAAAGATGATTCCTGTACGCACGTTTAAAAGTAATCATACAAGACAATTTAAGAAGCCCATAGAAATTGTTAATAAACAGGAGGGATTGTTTCAAATTGGATTCATTCAAGCAAAAAGTTTTTCACCTTGAAACTTATACCCTTGTGTCATGAGATGAACCAAGCAAGAATACAATACAAGGATGTTTAAATGAAGAAGTCACTACAAGAAAATGAGTCTTTGGCCATGTCTAATAAATGTGGCTAGACATTGTTATTGGGTCCACGACATTAGGAAGCTTGGATTGATCCATAAGTTGAGGCATTGCCTACGATATTTAATTGCAAACACATCAGCTGACGAATTTTTTGTGAAGCAATGCTTCACAACTATTGACTTAAAAAGGCCATGGCAGAATTTTCCACTAGCAAGCTATATTTGTTTTCATAATAAGAAAGATGATACCATTTCCTAGGCATTATCTATAGTGTGAAAAACAATACATACCCTATAACCATCATTGAGAACTACTTTGACAAATCAATCATACAAGGAGAAAAGAAATTAATTTTCCTATCAGATTATTATAATCTCAAAGGTCCTATGGTCAATCTAATAGAGAAAAACTCAACATGGTTTCCAATATTGGTAAAAAAAAAAAAAAAAAAAGGAAGAAGAAGAAGAGAGTGAAAAAAATTCAACAGGTTCTACCATTTATTATAATCTTAGCCATGCAGACAAAGGAGATATTTGTTGCAAAGTACTAAGACATTCATAGTTTTGCAATTTAGTATCTCAATTAGCATTTTACATAACCTTTGGAAACCTCAATGCTTTCTAGTTCTAGTTCTATTAAAGAGATGCTATATTTGTAAAATCCAAAAATCTCAAATTTTCAATGTTAACCATTTGAAAAGCCACTTGGAATTATATTCTAAATACTTGTCTAAAGCTATATAGGACATAAAATAGTTTTGTTGTCACTTTCTTTATACATGTTTTCACTTGATACTGGGCGCAACTTTCATATGAAACTTCCCTGCCCTCATAAGGAAAAAAGGTAAAAAGGCAAAAAGAAGCCATGCAAATTACTGTAAAGATTGACAAGTCCCACTCGATGATTGTGCTATAGAAAAAAGGGGCAAAATATGCAATGATTAGCCAATCAATAATTGAAAAATTGTTTACTTACGATAAAGAATAGCAAGATTTGTTTCCATTTACGTAGTAGGCGAATAAATATAAATCATAATGTTGTCCATTGATTAGATAAAAACCCTGCAATCTCTGTACACATGCAAAAGACATTTTCTTGTACAAGTTTATAGCAGGATATTATAATAGCAGGATATTAATGGTCCTTCAAGCTCAGGATGGAGTGGTATAGGCTCTTAAGACTGAGATCTAAGCCAATATTGACTGCAACATCGAAATTATGTTTCTTTCAATTTGTATCTTTATCTCTGTCCCATTTGCTTGACATGTTTAAGATTTGATCACGTTAGACTTGGAGAGTATAAGAGTGCATTTTTTTTTCCTTTCCCTAAGATATGGATATGTTATCTTCACAAAGAAGACAACAAAGAGGTGAAGAAGATGGTCCAACACTCTCTGTTTTGATTTTTTTAATTTATTTATTTAGAACCAATTAGAATGCAATAAATATGTTTTCATTGACTTTAATTATCAATAAATAATCACAAGTCACCTCTATGCAAGAAAATAAAATACAAGTCGCCACTTTGTAAAAGCTAGGAAACATGTTATGATTTTGTGATTTACCTATTTTCAAAATATGTTTGCCATAACTCCAAAATACGTAGCTTCAAGTCTACAACTTCACACCTCATATGGTTTTAAAGTAAATATGGTATACACTAGAATGATAGTTTAAATTTCTAAATCCCCCCCCCAATGATGTATCAAAATATAACAGGGTGTAAATTCGAGATCCAATGTATGCACTATTATTTAAATTCCAAGGTAATTAGTTCCATCTGATGGACCAAATTTTTAAAGGGTAGATTAAAGCAAAAAACATGTAAAATCATATCTAAATTTACAAGAACAGGTTTTGAAGTCAAACTTAACACAAGACCCAGGGTTATTTATCATTCCACATTTTAGTGAGTCAAAAAGGCAAAAGGGCAACTGTTAGTTCTTGTGAACATAAAAAAAAACGAACATATAGTACATCTTAGACTAACCTATAACTTTTGTCTACAAGTTTGCGTATCAACATCAAATATGCAAACGGAACTTTTAATCGCAACTGCAAGAAACTTCCCTACTGGAGGTTGAAACCTTATTTGGCTTGCACCACCCTATAAAATAAGAATAAGAAATGATCATTTCTGATAAATCCACAATGTATCTTTTGCCCAAAAGAACAACAATCTACCTAGCCTACCTTAATTATTCCAGCACAAAAACCTTTCTTGATACTCCAATATCGTATCTCTTGATCTCTATCACAGGAACATATAAGGTCATCCTTTTTAAGGTGGAAGTCCAATGACACAACAGAGCTATTGTGTCCCATTAATGTACGCTGTGGATGACTTGGTTACAAAGGCAAAAATTCAAGTATTTTTCAATTAGAAGCAGCAGTCCTAGGAATACTGTCTACGATAAAATAAGCATGTTTACATAGCAAGGTTGATCTTGTTTAGCAAGAAGCTACTATGTAGCACAATTAAACACTTAAAAATTAAGAAAGACCATATGTAGAGATGTTTAATAACCTTGTCAGCATCCCAAATCTTCACAGTTCTGTCAGCTGAACAAGTAGCTACGCGAGGCAAACAGAGACCGAAACGCATGCCATTTATACATTCAGAATGTTCCCTGAGTGTAGATATCAACTCAAGAGTCTCCATGCACCTAAACGATACCTGCTTTAATCACATTAGATCAATTACTCATGACTGTGCAACTACTCTCAAGAGAGAAAAAAGCTCAGTTCCCCATTATCAAGCTAGTTAAAAGAAACTCATTCACTATCCAGTGTGCACATTTAAATCTCTAGACTAACATGAAGTCAACAATTGGCATACCTTTCCATCATACCCTCCCCGCCCTGTAGCAAGCAACTTCCCATCAAAGGAGAAGTGGCAGCATTCAACTCTGCTTGTGCTCGGAGGAAGACGTTGAATTTCGATGAGTGAGAACCCTAGACAGATCAAAGACTTTTTGTTGTGAGGCATAAGTCTAGTACTACATGAACTGAACCATAAACCACATTAATCCACCAAAATACATCGATGTGAAACTTAAGGCTGGCTAATATACACAAATGTTACCTCTGCGGACATTAGCAATTTGATCTAGAGCATCTTCATCATGATGTAATAAGTGTGAATCCACATTTTCCAATGAAGACCCATCCACCACAAAATTATCCATGTCAACCTGTAAGTTATGATTCGTTCAAATCGCTAAATCATACACCTTTTGAAAATATTGCACTATGCACTCATAGAAGGATATTGTTGACTAGTAAGCATGATAACTTAAACAAGCGCAATCCTAATTTTGCAGGTGCTAAGAAGATTTTACTCCTAAAATCTAAGAACAAATGCACATCAGTATAACACATGTTCTATAATTTAATATATCCAATAAAATAAGTGAGGAAAAGAAAAAGATGGTAATTCAAAGGGAAATATCAAGAAGAATTCATAGTAGAGAAGAAAATGCCAAAGCATTATTTATTGCAAGAACATTTTGCTTTTTGAAAGTTGATGTAAGTTCAAATATTCATCTCACATAATGCTGCCCATGTATGTGAACAAATTAGAAATAAACTATTTTGTAAAACATAAGCTCAAGTTGTGGATTCTCATATGTGAGTAAGCAAGTTTTGAAAATCTAAAGTCTCTTTATCAAAATTGAAACACATGAAATACAAGTCTTAGTTGCTTACCAATTGATTTTTGGTTGCTAGTAGAGAAACCATGATGTTATGACCACATGGGGAAAAACTTTTGGGAAAGATACTATCATGTTGCAAACTTGATTATGAGGCGACAAGATATGCACTTAATGGAGACTGAGGGGAAGTCTAACATTATAGGGAGTATGTGCATTACGACCAGGCCCTAAAGAAGAAGCTAGTTGCTTACTCCTTTGTTCAAGTAGATCTCTTGAAGCCTAAATAAAGAAATACTTTGAAATATGAGCATCCATGCCAGGTTTTTGAGATTGTGAAGAATATATATCCAAGAGTAACAAAACACCAAGTTTACAAGAAGACTTCTGCTATGACATGAACAAGGCAATGTGCATAAATAGCCATTAACATACATAAATCTGGGTATATAACAATATATCCTTTAAATTGTACAAAGACAGGAGATGTCCCATAAGAAGATAAGCAAAGGAACTTCTTGTTTTGAATAAAAAGTTTATATCATGATGTTGTTAAACATTTCTTTGCTCAAGCATATGGGCCTACCTAATGATTTTCATGAAAGACATTTACCATGCTAACATCAGTCATGGTGCAGCTAAAGACAAATTCATCCTAATGCTGGAGAACATTCTTATACTTCTGAAGATGTTGGCTCATGCTAGAATCCTGCATAAACTCTTGTTGTTGTTGTTGTTGTTTATTGTTCCAAAGCTGTTGCAAGCACATAAACAAATTGTCAAAGTCTAAGTATGGCACTATTTTGTTGCATTATGTGCATAGATAAACTTATGGAGCTAAAATATGATCATCCAACCTGAAACATCCAAAATATATATATATATATATATATATATATCAGCACCTCCATTAGCATGTCATAGTCACCACAAGACAGCTTGGACCTAGGTACTTGTGGTGGCCGCACATGAGGAACTATGTTGTCAGTTGAGTTTCTATTGCCATCAATTCCTATACACATGTTTTGATAAGCAAGAAGCATTTCAAGTCTTTTCCAGTCTAAATCACTGGAAGATGGACTTGCCAAGTTCTGTTGAGCTTAAAAGATATATTGTTGCTGCAACTTCAATTGATTGATGACCAAGGAAGATAATACCAGAGGGGATGATGGTACTAAAGGCTTATTTTGTTGATGAAGTGCAGATCCTAGTTAATTAAGCTAATAAAGTAAAAGATTACACAAAATGAGCAAGCCTACCCTTATGTACATTAACTTTGTCTTTCAACTCAAATTAATGACAAGTTGCAAATAGACATATGATGTATGCTCTCTAACAGCTGATATGAGTAGTTTGATTCGGTTCTTTTATTCTATGTCTCTATAAAGTTATATTGAATATCTATTGCTACGAAAAAAAGAAAAAGTTAAAGCTATTTCCTATGATAATAGCTTGGGAACAAATTACATCCTATTGAAACTATCCACATTTTGCATCTGACTTATCCACATTCCTTGCATCGGAAAAAGCAAGCACAGTTTCATGGGCCAAGGAAGCTATGGTAAGTATAGAGCAAGTCCATCCACTTAACGTATAGATCCAGAATGCTGAGATGAAATGATTGTGTCTCTGTTCAAAAGAACATTCATGCAATGTGGCATCTCAAAGCTTAAAAAAAAAAAAAAAAGTAAACATATAGTTCGCGAGGTGGTTGCCTCTATACTAACAAAGAAATTAGAGGTGAAGAAAAAATTAGCAGTAAATGAAATTCCAATAAAATACATGCACAGACGCTCCTAATCCTAAAGCAAGAAAGAAAGAAATGCAAGTATCTACTTAATAGGAATTTCTAATTGATTGGTCTTAGACTTAACATTAGACCATGAAAGATGAGAACTAGATTGAACAAAACAAATGGAGGATGATTTTACTCACAGCCTCCTCACAGCAAGTGGCCACCCTTTTAGAGACAAATTGCTAACACCTTGATAAGATGCTGAAGAAAATGAAAATATCTGTTAATTGTGAAAAGAAGGAAACTTCATATGGTTGGAGGTAAATGTGAATTAAGCCAAACCAAGAATTAAGAATTTTCCTTTCTTCAACTCCCTATGAATAGATATCATAGGATTTTTATTTTGTGGCTATTTTCACGTGCCATGGGATTTCAATAAGCATGATGATCTCTTCTTTTTTTTTGTCTTTTTTTAAAGAAACATATACACAACATCCTAACCTTCAAAAGAAGAAGCACGGTTTTGCATTACCAAACACTTGTCCTTCTCCATGTCCTATCTCAAAGAGGGGATTTTAATGAGATGTAAAAGAATAACTAGTGATTTAAGAGGACATGCTGAAAATAAAAACACCATGACCACTTCTGATAACAAAGTTTATGATTGAATGTGGTTACCCATTGAAAATTTTAGACAGTTTTCCTTGGTTTTTTATTAAGGTTCCACCTGCAACAAAAACTCAAAAGCCATCACTATGCACAAAGAACAACTGAAGCTCCAATAACTTAGTAGCATCTAATGTGAAACTATAAGAAGTACCCTAGAACCTGGCTGCTAGATCCTAAAGTCAACACTGATAACTGATTTGGATTCAAAAGGTGGCTCACATCACCTCAAAAACTTTTCTATATGAAAATATTCAATATGATTACTATAATATTCTAAAGAATTGAAAAAATGGCATGTTGCATTTTAATCCATGATTATAATGCTCAAACTTAATAGCTGCATCAGCAAAGGTGCCAACCTGCATTGGAAGCTTTCGTTGTCCCTCAAGCACCTTAGTTGCCAAGAAATTTGATATATCAGGATTCTAAATCATTACTGCTCCACGACCAACAGGACCCTATAAGGCACCTGAAAGTAGGTATGACCTATCTCTGTTTTCATTGTCTGCTGTCTCAGCTGTTGTGGAAGAAAATCCCTACTCAATAAGAGATGTTGCATCTGCTCTCCTTGCAGCTTGTGATATTCCTGTCGCTGTTGATGTTCCCTAACCCTTATCAGTTAGGTCTACAAATTTCAAGGGGTAAAAATCATAGGAGAATCATTTATAGGGCCTTGCCAATCTCTAAACTAAAAACATTGCTAGAATTATGGAAATGCATGTGAATGAAATAATATAGGGAATTTTGACAAAAATAGCATTTTCGTATTTATTAGATGCAAAAAAATTGGAAGTTTAGGTTATCTCAGAATAGACACAGCTCCATAAGTTAAGAGCATAGATGGCTATAAGATTATTAGTGAATCGTAATCATGCTCATGTACAGTATTACATTGAACGTCAGAGTAATCAAACATAGCAACAACCATTGCTCCCTCCTATGCAACATACTATAAAAGGATAAATGCCTAGAAAACCATTTTACTAACACTAAATGGAAGAGCTTGTGTTATTTGAGAAAGAAACCACACCTCATTATAAAATGTTGCAGTTTCCGAATGCTTTTTGTCAGTCCTAGATATGAATGCATCCCAAAAAACTAACCACCACTCCAATAGAAAACCTCCAGCAAAATCAATAGCTACAAAATCTTAGCCATCAAGGAATTACTAAGAAGTACTAAATTGAAAATTGTCATAATCAACTTCATTTTGCATTTAATACTATTTCCTAGTGGAACTTCCCTATCCGCATGGACATTTTTAGATTTGAAAAAGTGAAAACAGTTCAGACATTTTTCCATAAGGCACAAAGTGTATGAATCACCATATAAGTAGTTCAAATGAAGCAAATCCTACAACACAGCCATAATGATTGATATATCAATACAAGAGTAATAGTCACCTCATGCATGTTATGAAAATTACAGAACTTTAATACTCCAAAATCCAAATGTAATCAGGAAGTCCAATTTGTTCATCATTTCTAAGTACAACAGTTAAGCATCTAAAATACCCAGAAAGCTAGCCGAACATTTTCAGACTTGGTTCATATTTGACAGCATAAAGAATCTAAAATACCCAGAAATTTAACATTAAATAATAATTAAAACAAAAACAAGATGCAGCAAAGAAAAAAAAAATAATAATAGATTAATATTAACTAAATACATAAATATGCAAACATGAAGAAGCTTTCTAGACACATGGTGAAAGTCAAGAGACTTGATAACTTCTAGAGAAACAATTAACATAACCCACTAGCTACATTCAGATGCAGCATCAAAAGCACTAGTGTTACAATTCCAAACTAGGAAGACATGACAGCTCAAAATCTTAGGAAGGACCTTGCAAAAATGAAATACATGGAGATCAGTACTAAATATGGAGCATGGTTTGAAGATAATGCAATGCAGCAGAGCTTCTTTTATGATTATCAGAAGCTTTTTTTCAATCTTCTATTTGTGTATGTTCAAGTCTTCTAGAATTAGTGCAGAATAAAACCAAATCAAAATGTATACTATACCGACTCAAAGGGGTGGCATCAACTAGTACTTTGGCAAATATCTTACACTCATTAAATTAACAGCGGCTATGGTTTCAGCTGGCAGACAGTGAAATAGGATAATAACCGGGAAAGCAAGTTGGATGGACTTAGGGACAGCAATTCCTAATGGCTGGTCGTGCTTGTTTTTCATTTTGTGTCTAATTCATTTCAATGTCAAAATCCACAAAATTGAATAAACGCCATTTTGGTGTAATATATATATATATATATATATATATTCTTTTTTCCCTAAATCTATACATGATTTCATGCTTTATCTCTCTGGTCATGTTTTTAGTATGTTGTGCAATTGCACATGTCGGAAATTGCTACACCCTGAGGCTGAAACTTCAATTTGCTGTTTTGGCTAAGAATTCAGTATTGTCGGTGTTCAATTAAAACTTGGGCCCAAATTAACCAACTAAATGCCTACCTACAGCCAAAACAAAAAGAGGGCAAAATTTTTTAAGAAAACGTAAAAAACTCAAATCAGAAGTGCAGAAACACGAGAACGGTTGGCTTGAAAATTGTCAAAGCCCAATTAGCTTAGTTAAAATAGGAAGAAGGTTGGAAATGTTAGAAACGCATCGTGACTCACGATTCATCAAGTTTAACAATAAACTCGCTATTTTACCACGATTTTTGACACAAACCCTAATCAAAGTATGGTATTTACACAATAGAAGCAAATAGATTTGAAGATGCAACTAAATAAAAGTAAAAAAAAAAAAAAAACGTAAGTACGAACCTAGATGATGTATCTAAACTGATCGATCATTTACGACCATGTAGTTGAAGATTTCCAAAAGGTCTTTCTTCGCTCAATTGCCCGAGAAGGAATTGATATGGTAGATGGAGAGATCAGTTAGATGTAGAATGGAAAGATCGGTCGGAGGTGGAACAGAGGGATTCGTCAGAGGTAGAACAAAGGGTTCCATCGGAGGTGGAATAGAGGTTAATGTAGGGTAAGGGTTTTGCACTGTGAAGAAATAGGGAAAGTCGTGTTTAATTCAAGGAGGGTGTTCTTTTTTCTTTTGTCTACTGTTTTTGAAATGGCGAGATGTTTTAGGGGGGTTTAAATTTTGATTTTTTTTAGGGTGGGTAAATTGTTAAATAAAATTAGTCACGGTTATTTTAAGGAAAGTGTTACAAATAAAATGAATGTTTCATAAACGTGGCTAATAATATATTTTAGTAGATGATTCTCAGTTAAAAAAGATGGGTCACGTTTGTAAAATTTGCAAACGTCACCTAATATCAAAATTCTTGTAGTGGAAGGTTAACAAGAGAAATATTGTACTCTTAAATTTATATGTTGATGATATCCTTCTTCTTAGAAAAAGACATACCTACTCTAGAGTTTACCAATACTTGGTTAGGTAAGTGCTTCTTCATAAAAGATTTAGGAGAAGCAACCTATGTCTTAAGAATTAAATTATACTGAGATAGGTATTTAAGGCTACTTTGTCTAAGTTAAAGCACATGCACTCACTAGGTATTGAATGGATTCAATATATAAAATTACTAGAGAAGATTTTTGCTTATGTCACATGGTATGCATCTCTTTAAAACAATGTATCATATAACACAAGCAGAGAAGGAGAGAATTAAAAGAGTACCACAAGCTTTGGCAACTTGTGATTAGATATCGCTTATGTTGTAAGAATGACAAATATATATCAACCCAACCCAAGTAAAAGTCACTATATTCTTTCTGCAAAACTTAGGATTAGTTGTCAAAGAAGAATAAAGGATTTGTTCATGATCTAAGGAGGAGATGAAAATCTAGTTGTTAGAGGATAAATTGATACCAGTTTGCGGACAAATTAGGATGATCTCAAATTGCACTAAGGTTATGTACCTTTTTTTTAAAGAGTTGTTTGTTGGAGGAGTTTCAAACAAAAGATTGTCACAGATTCTACGGTAGTGTCCAAGTAAATTGCAAGTTCTAGAGCAGTTAAAGAAGTCGTTTGGATGAAACATTTTTCTTCGAGTTAAGAGTGGTTTCGAGCATTATTCATCCAATTACAATAATGTTGATATAGCTCAAGCTAAGGAGCTAAGGTCACACTAGAGGTCTGATCATATGCTTCAAAAGTTTCACAACCTTAGAGAGATTTCTCGAAAAAATGATGTGCTGGTTTGCAAAATTACACTAAATAAAAATATCGTAAATCCACACACAAAAACCTTTATTTAATATTCATTATATTTTTCGTATAAACTACTATCACTTTTCACTACGATATGCGATCTAATATTGTTCACCATCCATTTCACTATTACCTAGATCCCTTGCATTCTATAATCAATAAATCCACCACTTTATCTCAATTCTGTCAATTTAGATAGAACAAAAGGAGATGAAAAAATGGATAGATCCATTACTAAAAGCTCGTTCAATCATGTATGCCCAAATGCCCAAATCATTTAAATAAAGATTGTGAAAATTACAAGAGTCCACAGTGAATTTTCGGCAATAGTAATAAGATCTTTTTTTTTTCTTTCAATTATAATCATCTGATATCTGAGCTACCATATTAGATACCAACTAATTCAAATTCGAGCCATGAAGGACCACATTGGACGGTAAAGCTCTCTCTACCTAATGCACCTACATTCACAAGCTCGAACTCGAGAGCACTGGATAAACTGGAACAGCCCTTTACTAGCCGTCCATTAATGAGCAAATGTTATTTTCCGCAGCCGCAACCTTTTAAACTTCACGACAAAAGTGCATGAGGCACCTAACCTATTAGTCAATTCTACATTCTTGGCAGCTGGCTAAAGCCATAAAAAAGGATCATCTATATCATTTTTATACCTCAATATTTCTAACATCTCATATTTTATTTCTTCGATTTACCGAATATAACATTTAATTAAACATCTTGTTAGTAATCCTGCTTGATCTAATTCCGACAGCCATCTTATGCTGTTATTTTTTTCATTGGATTGGGTTTTGTCACTAGGCAGTTAACGTCAAAATAAATTTTAAGCAGTAAAAGAAAAAATTATTTATCCAAAAAATTACTATTTCTTATGCAACTATTTATCCTTTAAAAAAAAGGACAAGAAGTGAAAAAAATATGTAATGGTACATCATCAACATCAACAAAAAATTACACAAACCGAATTTTCATCCCATCGTGATGAGCGTATTGTGATTTGTGCACAATACGTCAAAATACTTTTTATATATTTACAAATATTATAAAACAGTGGTAAGTATTTATATAATTTCTTGCTTATATATTTTACAATGAAGTACTATAAAAATTAGGATATATTTATAATAATAATAAATATATTACATATTGTTAGCGGAGTTCTATAACATCATAATATCTAAAATTTGTCCATAATAAAATAAATATATAATGCAAACATAAACTTTTAGATGACCATATTGTGTGATTTAAAATCATTTTGATTCCAATGGATCAAGGAAAAAATATTTTATTTATACAAGTGAATCCTTAAAGTAAACTAAATTCATTGGATATAACCCGCCATTGAAGATACTATAAGAAGAAAACAAAACAACAAATAACAATGTGTATGTACATATTTAATATACTTAAGCCAGAATCCATTCTATTTGTCTTCACTATTTTAATCTATAGTTTTATTTATTTATTTATTTTTTCCTTTTATCCTTTCACTAAGCACAATTTTAGGAGTAGTTAAAAAACCACCCACTAGATTTAAATTTACCAATTGCTCTCTCCTTTCTCTCACATACATTGTTTCAAGCCATATTTTCATTTTTTTTTTTTTAAATTCTTTTCCATACCACCCTGCACCTATTTAGGAGCAATTAAAAACTGCCTACTATGTGGCATTTAGTCTAGATTCTTGTTCTTGAGGTATCGAGTTTGATTCCTCTTGTTAACGAGTTGTAATAGTCTTATATAGTCACATTGTAATAACTCTTATGATCCATCGAAAAAAAAAACTACCCAATATATTTTAAGAACAATGATTTCCCCCCTCTCTCCACACGTTTGGGGATCACAAGGAAGCTTTTTTCTATTTTAAAAAAATGAAATCCTATCTACACCATCAAAGTCGTAATGGTATTTCTTTTTCCTTTTTGTTTTGCTTAAGAATTATTTCGTACCTTTTTCTATTCTATTTTGATTGAGTATTGTTTTGTTCTGTACACTTAAATGCATTTTCTATTTTAGTTTTTTACTGATTGTTCTTTTTATTTATTTATCATTTTATATGAAGGTACATTCAAGCACCAAGTTTCATAAAGAAAGCACAAACCAAGAAGATGTTGTTCACAACCACAAACTTCATGCTTTGTGTCTTCATTAATACTTGGCGGATATCATCACTATATATTTTTTTTTTCAGTGGTAAAGGATCGGTTAAATTTGCTCTAATATATTTTGTGTCTTCTATAATGTTAATTTTTCCTTTCTTACCCATGTTTATATGTTTCCATTATAGTGCCTTTTGTTTTATATGTATTGTTTATTGATATCATTTAATGATATGTTCCCCCTACCCCCTCCTCAATATCTTTATTTTTCTTTTTAATATTGCTTATCTTCCATTTTACATACTACATCGAAGTGCACTATAATGTGTTTACAATTCTTTGTTTCTTTTTATTCTCCAAATTATTTTGTTTCATGGATATGTAAAATGTATATTCATTCTAAAAATGAAGAATTATGTTTAAAGATATAAACTTTGAGTGATATTTTTTATTAGTGGGTCCAATTTAGTGGTTTTTCGATTAGGTATATAATATGTGATGAACTGTGGTTCCATGACTATGAAAAAACATAATTAATTGATTGTTGTTTTTACACCAAGTAGCAAAAGCGATGGTATTAGTTTTGATATCGTAAGCTCCTTCTCTTTCATCTCTTAATTTCCTTAAATAATAATCCTTTGTTCTTTATATTTTTTTTTTTCAGTTGGAAAATGGTGTATCCATTCTGGGAAAGCAAAAATTTGCTAAAACATATAAAATTCAAGTGATTTGTGATAATGGGTATTTTAGAAATAAGGAGTATAAGTCTTACTACCATGGCTCGATGACTATAAAAACAGCTTATTAATTTATTATTGTTTTCATCGCCAGGTACCAAATTGATTTTTTATTGTTTTGATATCCTTTTGAAATTTATGTTTTAAATAATAGAAGCAAGATTTTAAACTTTCTTTCTAAAGCAATTGCTTTGCAATTTTTCATAATGAGAAAGTTTTCCTAAAATTATATATTCATATAACATTTTCATAAAATTTTTAATCAGTGTGTTTGGAATTTTATAATTAAATAATGATCTTTTGGAGGATGAATTGATTCTATTTATTTGTTTATTTATTATTTTTTTGCCATAGATAGACAAAAGTATATTTTATGGTTTTGAAAAATTGGTATTTTGCTATTTTTCTACGATTGATGACCATTTGTCCTCTTCTGTACCTAAATGGAAAAAAAGTAGTTTTATTCGATAATTTTGTTATCATAGGGTATACATTATAATTCTATTTATTTTTTATATGCATTGTTGGTGCGTTGACCAGGTCATTTAAGTGTATATATAGATATATAATTTGATTAAATAAATTCCCTTACTAATGCCACATTTGTTTTGTAGGTAGATGGCCATGTTTTCAATGAAGCAAAATAATTGCAATTAGGTTTGATTTGTTATAAACTTCATAATTAATATTTACAATATAGTAAAGTGTTATTTCATTAATCCTTTAATTTTTTCATGCATTTTTATATGATTTATGTTTGGTTTTTGGTTTCTTTTTCCATCGACCGATCATGCATGTAATTAGCTTCAACTATGTTGTTTATCGTAAAAGTTTATTTTCTTATTTAATTTTTACACTCGCAATATGTGCATCATTCGCTAGTGTTTGTGTGTAAATATAAATATATATACATATATATATATAATAAAATAAAAGCATAAGACAATTGTACCTCCGATCATTCGTGCTTGAAAATCAAAGCATAATTTTAAAGGAATGGTATAAGTGTACTTTTTGTTTTTTTCAATTTTATATTTTTGGTATCTGTAATAAAGGAAAGTAACATAAATCAAAGATATCCTATACATATATATATATATATATATATATAATATTTCTGTTATACGAAAACAAGAAAAGCGTGGGAAGTCATTGAATGTTGTAATTTACTAATTACTCAGGTGATGGTAATATTGGAACAGACAATTAACAGCCTCAGGGAATAAATTAGAGACATTACCTCGAAAATGGAATAAATTAATTAAGATCAAACAACAGTTTCCTTCTAAGATTTGACAGTACTCTTTTTTTTTTTTTTGTGATTACAATGGGAGAGAGAGAAAATTCAAATATAGTATATATTATTTAAGAGATAAAGACTAATATCATTAGGTTACAAGATCATTGGCAGAATTTCAAGAACCAAGACCTTTATCTTTAATAGTTTTATGTGATGGACTAATGTATACATGACATAGACGTAAAATAAAATTTAATAATTTATAGATTGTCAAATAATTTTATGATTACAATCAAGGATTTATATTTATTCGAGTAAAAGTAAGGCCACTAAGTTCATCACCTCCTAAATCTACATTTAATTCCTAAATGCACAAAGAGTGTAATAAGTTTTCCCTCTTATAAATCTACCAATTTTAAGTAATTATTAGGATAATACTTAATAATAAAAAACCTAAACAACAAATTTTGGTTAATCTATAACCATTTGAAAATATCAATTATTCCCATATTCACTTCCCCACTAGTGTGGCTTTAAATTAAGTGGGATAGAGCACGTCAATAGATACATTATTTTTAATGAATGTCTTTTAGTGCATTAATAATGAAACTTCACTAGTATATTAAGAAACTTCACTAGTATATTAATATACGTTTTACATTTACATTTAGTACGATAATTATTAGTTAGGCTGAAAGTTTCATATTACCATGTTAGTACAATTTACCCTGTGCCTGTAAGAAAATTACATATTAAGTTACAACATGATTTATGTTTATTTTACAAATATTTTGTTTTCATTGGGATCCCACAACAAACGTCATAACGTAATTAGTAATTATAGATTGATGTGTATTATTGATTGACGAGACATACCATATGATACCAATATATATGGAACTCCAAACCTCACTGTGATCAAATTTTATTTCGCTAAGACTCAGACAAAAGCAACTTCACATGTTATTTACTCACATTTTATTATCAAGGTTCTCACTCCTTCGATGATTGATGATTGATGGGGATTATAACTCTTGTGGCCTACAATAAATGACAAAAGCTACTTTGTCAAAGCCTGTAGTTTAGAGGCATACGTGTAAGAACCTGAGAGGATTTGAAAAGGAAGTTTGGTTTGGATTTTACCAATAATTTACGAGGGGACAAGTCCTTTCATCCCAAGTCCAAAGGCAATACAACGGGTGATGGTATATATCAAATTCGTATGTCTCTTATTGCGTTTGTATTATTAAACATTTCATAGGACACATCATGTCTAACATCAAACAGTGAAACAAAGGAAGATGAATTTAGATAGTGGCACAGCATGGAAGCGTTGAATAACATAAATCAATAATTACGATTGATTTCAAAAGGTGAATTTAATCACATAATTGTTAGATAATTACAAATTCAAAGAAAATCTTCTCAATTAAATATCAAATATATCAAATATCAGTTGTCTTCAAAAAAAAACCTAAAGGCCTATTTATACTATTATATGAAAATCCTAAAAAGGAAAAAATCCTAAAAAGGTAAAGTAATAAATAAAATATTGACTAATAATAAAGACAAATAATAAATACAAATCTGAAAAGGAAAATAGTAAATACAATTTAGACCAATAATAAATACAAATAAATCATGTGACAACTGACAAAATAGGCTTGCTTAAAGGCTGGTCAAGGTAAGTAGTGTAGCTGGTCAAAGCCGGCGACGTAGTAGCTTATCATCCGCATCATTCTCCTCCACTTGAAAAAAAAAACTCGTCCTCGAGTTTAGAGTTGAATCTGGATATAAAGGGGTTTTCACCATTGGACGACAAAGACAAATTTGGAATCATAAATAAGTATCCTCTAGGATCAAATATGAATATCCAAAAATGACTTTTAAGAGGTATAAAGTAAAATATATCAACTATATTGGGAATTTGAAGTATATCCATTCTCGAACTCCTTGGATCATTTGAAAATCTCCTCCAGATTAATAATCTTCCAAATATCTTAAAATTGCAATAAATCAAACTCTCATGAATGCACTGACGAGCATTTAATCCTTGTAACTCCACCTCATTGTCAATAGGATCTACTACATCAGCTATCTCATCTAGTTGTGGCCTCTTGAACTGAAAGCTATGAGCTTCTTTAGACATACACAGGGGTATAATATTATTCTCAGGTAGTGAATCTTGAAACTGTAATTGCTCATTTTTTTTCTTCTACCTCCTTGGGTATCGATATCAACCTTCTAATCACCTAAGCGCGCTCACAGTTTTCATCATCTTCTTCACAGTCATCATCTCCATTAGGTTCAATCATACGGTTCACCATCCTCTCCATCTCTATTTTGCTCCCAAAAGCACTTTCCTCATCAGATTTCATTCCTTCTTCCAAAAAGGACTGAAAGTAGATTCCCCGTTTTGCCTACAATGGTATTTGAGATTGATGCACCTGTGATTCAGCCTGGGAAATATAAAAGTGGTCCCTTTCCTCAAGGCTTATTCTAGGATTTGAGCCGACATCCCCAGCTCTAGGAGCAAAACAAATTCCCTTTATCATTCTTTTAGGATATATCTTCTTGCTATCTACACTCCCATTCTCACCATATATATCAAAATTCTCTTCGCATTCCCTTCGATTTTGTTTCTGGGAGACATTCCATTTTTGGATTGTATCAACCACTAGCCTTCCATCACTATCTGATTCTGCTTCATATGCATCGGATCCAGCCATGTTTGACAAGGAATCTTGACCACCAACTATTCGTAACGCATACTGGATCATGCTACCAAAAGGAGAGAATACCAGGAGGTGATACTTGGCCTTCAGGTAGCTTTTATCAACAAAACCATCAGTTCCTTTGCAATTGTGAAAAGACGAAGCAATAGCCTCAGACAGGAAATTCCCTTGTCCAGTTGCAACTGCAGCAGCACCACTTACCCTGCCTCTCCAACCATTTCCATTTCTTATTCTACTTATTGCAGAAAGAGTAACTGGAGAACCCTTAGTACAGAGGCTTGGTACGGTATCTAGTTGAATATCTAAATTATGCAGCTAGTGAACTGACGTCTTATTCACAAAAGATAATCCATTATTTTTGGCAGTAAAGGAGTCTGGAGCTTGAAAATTTGGTAATCCTCCATAGGGACACAATGCAAAAAGATGGCTAGTCTCCCTTGAGGAACTGACCATTATCTAGTTGCTATCATCACTAAAACTGATATCCTGGATCACTGCATTTGTAACACCTTATTGCAGCCTGTAGAGATGTATAGCACCTCCAGCATTGGATGTAGAAGTGCTTCCAGAGAGTCCAAGCATAATTTTAAATACATTGATGTTGTAGCCCTGATTGGATGCAGTCAGTAGAAGTGTCCCACTAGGATCAAAACATAATGTAGATATAGGGCTTTTGTGTGCTGTAAACTGGACAACCACAGATTTACTGATAATATCCCTAACCTCAACATTATCTGCTTCTTGCACATGACCATTGATCACTCCAGACCCTTTCCACCCTGATAGACTGTGGAGGATTATTGCTATCAGAGAGTTGCTCAAACCAATACCTGGATAATTTCTTGTAACCTATGTCTATGAGAGTAGCAATCCCAGCAGCAAGTTGTTTACTAGATTCTTTTGCATAATGAGCAACCAGGCTAACATTAGAAGGATAACTAGATAAGAATGCAGATGGTGTAAGATGATGTGGAGTGACCCACCTAGGATTAGAACTTAAAACAGGAGCTCCACTATAAGCCACCTATTTGGGACCTAATGCAAGAGGCCCATATCCAACCCCTCCTGAACCAGGAGATACTGAAGATATAGGATTTGTAAGAATTGTATATACTTTCTTTAAGGTTGTCACATCAAAGCAATGTATCTGAGAGGCTTGAGATATAGCAACAACTCGAGAGTTGCACCTTACAGAATAAATGGCCAATCTAAACTTTAAAATATGTACATAAGATTGAGACTTCAAAGAATAAAACCTAATAGCAGTTAGCACAAAACAACCATTCCCATGGTCATTCCAGCTAGGAATTTTTCCATTACATTGGGTTGTGAAACCATCCTGGTAATTAGTGCCACCACGATAATCAGTGCTTTCGAATCGGAAATTAGATCAAAACCATAACTAAGAGTTCCAGAATTAGAATCGAATCGATTAGTCGGTTCTAGGGGACAACCGATTTTCCACTTCCTCAACTAGAATCATGTAAAACCAATAATTCTGACATGTTCTAACACACACACACACACACACACACACACACGTACACACACACACACACCACACACACACATATATATATATAAGAAATCCAAGAAATAGTGATGTAATATTAAATAAATAATTTTTAATGTTTAAACTATTACATATAAATAGAAATTTATTACTTATTTAGAGCATTTAATGTGTTATTAATAATAACTAAACAAACAAATGTACATGAGTAAACATATTTGATTTGATTTATATTAAACATATTTGATTTGATTTATATGGACTTCCATAAAAATATAATCCCTTTCTTTAATAATATAGGACTAATTTTTTCTTGAAATCTTTTTTCTAGTATTTTTTTTTAGCTTGTAATGTATATAATTACTAACTATATAATTAAAGCTGGATATATTAGCATATAAATAAATACACACACTAATAAAAAAAAATGAGTTGAAAGACTTTAATGCTTTAGATCTAGTTATTATTTCAAGTTTATTTTTCTTAATAAAATTATATTTTATATTTTTATTTTAACTTTAAAAAATAAAATATAGCAGTTCCATCTTAGAACCACCGGTTTTAGAGAACAAGATTGAAACCAATCCTACAATTTTAATTCTAATTTCTCAATTTTCATAACCGATGGTTCTGGTTTCGATTACAGTACGATTCTACAACTGTGATGATGGCTTTGTTCTAGTCCCACTTAGTCAGAGAAAAATATCCATGTTATGGGAGGTCTGCTAGTAAGTATACGCCTTTGGTGCCCATTAATGTACTGGTTGCAATCTAAAGAAGGCTAAGTATACACTATCGATAAGAATTACCATTTTCCTTGGTTATTATGTGTTAAATTATTTTAACATTAATGGCCCATGTGACTTATGGTATGACTCTAATATGAAAGGCTCAATATGATGGTCATTTGGGCATAATGGTAATTTTGAGTCATAGGGTTTCAAATCCCTCCGTTCTCCTTATTTATATATGACAGTTAAAAGAAAAGTATCATGACTTTTCATTACAGAATAATTTTTCATTCTCCACCATCAAAAGAGAAACAGAAAAGAAAAAAGGTAGAGTGAGAGAATCACCAAGACAAAATCGAATAGATTTTGAATTCTTCTCTTGATTGGAATTCAAAATAATGGACAACGGTATGTATCAAAACTATTATAATTTTGATTGTTTCTATAATGTTTAGAAGATCCTGATTTGGAAATTAGTTTTACATGAAGATTTGTTTTTTGTAAAATCTAAGAATTTATAACAGTTGGTATCAGAGCGGGTATGGAAAACCTATTCAATTTAATTTTCCAAAATGTTCCTACAGTTGCATTAATGAATTATTGCTTTTCATGTTTTCCGTTTCGGAGTGTACCCGGATATCATGTAATGTTCATGTTTTCCGTTTCGGAAAACAATAATATTTCATAAAACACGAATGAAGGAACATATGTTTCCATGATATAAATGTTCCATGAAATATTCTTGATTTCAGAAAATGAAATATAGACAACGGGATTTAACATGACGTGATTTTGAATCCTGGAATTGGATTTGACCGGAATTGAAAGTGTACGAGTACGAACATTTAACGGAACGTTGAATTATGTGTCCTTATTTCTAAACATAGTTTGGTCTGTGTATGTGAAATAGCCATAAATTCCTTAATTTACATATTAATGTATTATTGAAGTGATATATATATATGTGTGTGTGTGTGTGTGTGTGTGTGTGTGTGTGTGTGTGTGTGTGTGCTTGGATGATATAATTGGTGTATGTGTTAGACATGCGCTATTTTATATATGTATAGTATAATTATTAATTGTGTCTTTTATACATTAAGGTGTTAAGTTAAGATTAGATTTATAAAATCAACCTTGGTTTTGCTTAAGGTTAGTTGATAGAAGTTCTTAGTAGTTAAGTTAATAATTAGGCCTAAATAAGCCCCAAATGAACCTTAAATGAGACTCAAATTCACCCAAAATGCAAACTAAAGTTGCATATGCCTTAAAAGTCACTTTTTAGATAAGTTTAAACCTCAAATTTGCCTAATTAGACTCCTTTTTGGGGCAGCCTTCCTTTTATAAGAAATTTTCCTTTTTCTTTCTTTCTTTTCTCTTCTTCCTTCATTCCAAATTCCAAGTCCAAATCAAGAACAATATCAAGCTTTGAAAATCAAAGTTCTTACTAAGACAAGGCATATACATGTAAGTTGAAAGCAAGCTTTATCTTTTATTTTATGTTCTATATTGTGTTTGTTTGAAAAGGGTTAGATAGAAATGAATTTTATATCCTAATTGATGTGGGATTGATTTGGTGCTTTGATGGTGGTTTAAACAAGATTATGTGGCTAATGGAGTGGTAGTTTATATCTTATATAAGTGTTGATATGTGAGAAGGAATGTTTTGGAAGATTGAAGGATTCAGCAGTTGAGATGTAAATTTGAAGTGTGATTAGTATTATGATGATTAGAAGTAGAATTCATGTTGTTAGGATAGTGTTTGGAACATATAACAAGCTTTGGAAAGTTTGGATTAAGTTTGGGGAATTTTTGAAAGTGAACAAAGTTGTAATAAAACAGGGGAAATCAAAAACATTTTCGTATAGGCTAAATTTTGGTCGCACGCCGGCATCTGGAGCTTCTACGCCGCCGGCTTATAGGCGGTGCTGGAAGCGAATAGAATCAAATTTCTTAAAGCCGTTCGAACACCGCCAGCTTTCACTGGAAAAATCAACTAGCATTCATTTTTCAAATTGTACACCGGCTACTGGGATTCCAAAGCCGCCAGCGTAGAGTGAAAAGCTGCCAGCGTACATGGATACGCTACCGGTATGTACCTCTCGGCAAGTTTTAGAAATTTGGGTTTTTCATTCTACACCGGCTTAAAGCCGCTGGCGTAGAATGAAGGCAACCGCCGTACCCTTGAGTGCTGTCAACGTTAGCAGTGTTGATTTTCAGTGTGTTGAGCACCGGTTCAAAGCCGCCGGCTTTGAATGCCAGCGTATCCCCCTCTATTTTTGAATTTCAAGAACTTTCTTTAAAATTTTCCGAAGTTTGATATATGATCAATTAAGTATTCATTAAGCGTTATAGGATATAATAGGATGTTTAAATGCTTTACTATGACCTTGTATTAATTTATTTGAATTTCTTTGATTAATTGTATTTTCAACTAGTTAATTAGTACTTAAGCTAAGTGTGAAATTTAATATTGTTTTAAACAGTGATAGATTCTCGCCCAGCTAACCCCGTTAATTCCCGAGCTATCTCAAGTATGCAGTAACTTGCTTGTCTCTTTGCTAGGGTAGACATCACAACTAAACTACTTTAAATTAAGAAAACTTTATTAATTGATGAGTGTTGCTTGTCCTTATTTGCCGTTGAATCTAGTTTGGAGAGCGGCACCCTGCTCAGATTGGGAACAGAGTACGTTCTCGTTAATGGATAGAATCATTTAGGAGATGTGAGTATCCGAGCTGCTCATATCAACCCCCTGAACGTCGTGATACGTTACTTAGGATCCCTTAGTATTACGGGCTACGCTGGAAGGTGGGACTGCCTAGTCTGTATGAACAGTAGGGACCACTCAGGGAGGCGGACGTAATACTAGATCCTTATTACCCGGAGTTTGAATACTCCCGTGTTGTTTTACTAACTAAAGACTTAATAATAAACCATTGACTGTTGCATAATGCATTAGTCTAAGAATGTGAGACCCACTTTGCATTTGTATTCGTTACTTGTGTACTGGGCCTTTGGCTCATATTTTATCCATTTCAGGTGATGACTCCGATGAGTTTTATACGAGTATAGGGTACGGAACCGACTTTGAAGATTTTCTTGATGAGTTGGAGGATTAGGGATCACCATGGACTCAATGGAACCCTATGAATGTAATAGATTAGATGTGATACCTTTTGATTGATCATGTAATTATATTGTTAGTTGGTTGTGTTTGGAAGATTTTGTTAAGGCTTGTAAGAAGCCTTTGGATGTAATATATATATGTACTTAGCTATGTAGGATTTAAGTTGCTTCCTTTGTAAAATATGTTGGTAGTGTAGTAGTATAGTTTTGTTTAAGGTTTAAAAAAAAAAAATCTATGTTTCCTATTGTATTTTATCCATATGGAATTAGATAAACAATTTCTCAAACAATTCCTTCAGGCAACCTTACATATAATCTTATAGGTTATATGTGGATGGGGAACTGTTATCGCCTATTTTAAATTTAAGGGTGATAGCGGGTCCTTATAGTATGCTTCACGAACATGGAAAATAAAAACAAATATCTGCAAATATATATATGCTATATTTTTTATATTTTCCACATTAACGTTAGTTTATTGATATTTGTTAAATTGAATGATCTTAATGATTGAAAAGTTTGATGTTTGTTGAGATTATGTTAGTGTAAATGAAATGTCAAAAGCTTGTTAGTTACTAAAGTAGCCTAGCTTGGAAGGATTTAAATATTTAATTGTGAATTTCAATTGTTCATCTTCTTTAGATGCTAATAAAATGATATAAAAGTTTGAAATGAACAATTGTAATCATTAATCATAAGGCTAGGAGATCATCTAAAGATAGATCATTGCTTATAATTAATGATACTAAAAGAGATTCATTGATATATTGGGTGAATATGGCTGTATATCCAAAGATAACATACATATTGACTTAAGTATGATTGATTGATCTATCAAAGTATATTTATTTAAGCATCATTATTGATTAAAGTTATGCATTAAGGTATCACCCAAAGGTGACTTTAAATACATAGTTAAAGTTTATCATTTGTTTGAATCCATTTAAGTTTACTCAAAGCATTAATATGTATATTTGGATTACATTTACAGCTTCTAGTAATTTGTTCGCTTTGGGTAATGGAATGATCAAGTTCAATGGGCTAAACTATGCGGAATGGTCAGAACAGATCCAATTTCAACTGGGCATTTTGGATTTGGACCTAGCAATTATTTCTGATGAAAAGCCTGCAGCCATTACTAAGACTAGTACTGAGTCAGACAAGTCTTTTTATGAGACTTGGGAATGGTCTAATAGGCTGAAAATGTCAAGCCATCGATGCCTAAGATGAAAATGCAAGGGAAATTTATGATGAGAATTAAGGAATACTCTCAATCAGATATAGCTGACAAATCTATTGTAGGGAGCCTAATGAGTGAGCTAACGACCAAGAAATTTGATTGGTCACAGCCCCTTCATGATCATGTGACATTGATTACTAATCTAGCAGCAAAACTGAAGTTAATGGGTATGGATGTGAGTGAATCTTTTTTGGTTCAATTCATCATCAATTCCTTCCTCCTGAGTTTGGTCAGTTCCAGGTGAATTACAACACCATTAAGGAAAAATGGAACCTTCAGGAAATAAAGGCCATGTTGGTTCAGGAAGAAGGGAGATTAAAGAAGATGAAGGATCACTCTGTTCATCTCACTGTTCATAATGATGCTGGTAGCAGTAAGTCTAAACCAGGCAAGAAGGATAAGAAGAAAGACAAAGCCTCTATGAAAGTTGGTGGAGGTCAAATCCATAAGGATCAGTAGTGTTTTTTCTACAAGAAAACGGGTCACTTCAAGAAAGATTGTCTAAAAAGAAAGGCTTGGTTCGAAAAGAAAGGTATGTACTGTATATCAGTATGTTTTGAATCAAATGTAATTGAAGTGCCTAATAATACTTGGTAGTTAGACTCTGGGGCTGCTCTTCATGTGTCACATATTATGCAGGGATTCCTTTCAATCCAGCCCATAAGAGGAACTGAACAGTTTCTTTATATGGAAAACAGAATGAAGGCATAAATAGAAGGAATTGGGAGGTACAAATTGATTTTGGATATTGGGTGTCGCTTGGATCTAGAAAAGTGTCTCAATGTTCCTGAATGTGCTAGAAATTTAGTTTCTGTTGCAAAGTTGGATGAAGTAGGTTTTAACTTTAAGATTGGAAACGGTATATTTTCATTATATAGACATTCGTACTATTATGGATCTAGTACTTTAATTGAAAATTTATATCGTTTTAATCATGAGGTTATGTATGCTGAATCTCTGTTTCTTGTTGAGCATAGTATAGGTAACAAACGTAATGCACACAATGATTGTTCTGCTTTCTTATGGCATCAAAGATTAGGTCATATATCCAAAGAAAGGGTAATGAGGTTGGTGAAAGGTGAAATCTTGCCTCAATTGGATTTTACTGATTAGGACATATGTGTTGATTGCATAAAAGGTAAGCAAACTAGACATATATCAAAGAATCCAACCACAAGAAGTAATGAACTCCTTGAATTGATACACACTGATATTTGTGGTCCTTTTGACATTCCAACATGGGGTGGTGAAAAGTATTTCATCACATTTATTGATGACTACTCATGATATTGTTACTTATATCTACTGTATGAAAAGTCACAATCAGTTGATATCCTAGAGGTGTTTGTTGATGAAGTTGAAAGGCAGTTAGATAGAAAGGTGAAAGTAGTGAGATCAGAAAGAAGTGGTGAATATTATGGTAAATTCAATGAAAGTGGACAATGTCCTGGTTCATTTGCAAAATTCCTTGAAAGTCGAGGCATATGTGCACAGTATACAATGCCTGGTACACCATAACAAAATGGTGTGGCTGAAAGGCGGAATCGTACACTTATGGATATGGTTAGGAGTATGTTAAGTTATAGCACTATACCTTTATCCTTATGGATGCATGCATTAAAAACTGCTGCATATCTGCTGAACAGGTTCCTAGTAAGGCAGTCTCTAAGACTCCTTATGAATTATGGACAGGTAGGAAACCCAGTTTAAGGCACCTTCATGTTTGGGGCTGTCCATGAAATAAGGATATATAATCCACATGAAAGAAAGCTTGATGCAAGAACCATTAGTGGTTATTTCATTGGCTATCCTGAAAAATCAAAAGGGTACAGATTTTATTGTCCTAACCACAGTACAAGAATAGTTGAGTCTGGTATTGCGGTTCATTGAAAATGGTCAATTTAGTGGGAGTGGGGAATCACGAAAGGTGGATATTAGAGAATTTCAAGAAGAGCCCCTACACCTAGTGTTTCTACTCAGGTTGTTGTTCCTTTTGTTGCATCACAGTCAAGCAACAAGCTAAAACGACAAGTTGATGTTCAAAACACACAAAGTGAACATATTAGAGGTGAACCAAGCAACAATGTGCAAGTCACAAATGAGCAAAGGACGCCATAAGAAATGGCATTACGGAGGTCTATGAGACAGAAAAGACCAGCTATATCAAATGATTATGTGGTTTACTCACTTGAACACGAATCTGACTTAAGCATTGATAAAGATCCAATCTCATTTAGACAAGCCATGGAATGTAGTGATTCTGAAAAGTGGTTCAATGCCATGAAGGAAGAGATGAAATCAATGGATATAAATAAAATATGGGAGCTAGTAGAGTTGCCTGAAGGATCAAAACGAGTTGGCTGTAAATGGGTCTTTAAGACTAAGCGAGACTCAAACGGCAACATCGAAAGATACAAGGCCAGACTTGTTGCTAAAGGTTACACTCAGAAAGATGGCATTGACTATAAAGAGACCTTCTCTCCAGTTTCTAAGAAGGACTCCTTAAGAATTATTATGGCTTTGGTGGCTCATTATGATTTAGAGCTTCACCAAATGGATGTAAAAACCGCCTTTTTGAATGGTGACTTAGAAGAGAAGTTTATATGGACCAACCTGAAGGTTTCATAACCACAGGACAAGAAAATTTGGTGTGTAAGTTAAAGAAGTCGATATATGGATTAAAACAAGCTTCCGACAATGGTATATTAAGTTCAATAATACCATTACATCATACGGTTTTGTAGAGAACACCGTTGATCGGTGTATCTATATGAAGGTCAGTGGGAGCAAGTTTATTATATTGGTCTTATATGTCGATGATATCCTTTTGGCTACTAATGACATGGGTTTGTTACATGATGTAAAGAAATTTCTCTCTGAAACTTTTGAAATGAAAGATATGGGCGAGGCATCCTATGTGATAGGAATAGAGATATTTCGCAATAGATCACAAGGATTGTTAGGATTGTCTCAGAAAAGCTATATCAATAAAGTATTAGAGAGATTTAGAATGGAAAATTGCTCTAGGAATAGTTCAATTCAAAAGGGGACAAGTTCAGTGAATTGCAATGTCAAAGAATGATTTGGAACGAAAATCAATGGAATCCATTCCCTATGCATCACTGGTTGGAAGCTTGATGTATGCTCAACATGCACTCGGCCAGATATTAGTTTCGTTGTAGGAATGTTAGGCCGATATCAAAGTAATCCTGGAATAGATCATTGGAAAGCTGCAAAGAAAGTACTTAGGTACTTACAAGGCACCAAGGATTATATGCTTACTTATAAAAGGTCAAGTCATCTTGAAGTAGTGGGCTATTCGGATTCAGATTATGCTGGATGTGTAGACTCGAGGAAATCTACATTTGGTTACATGTTTCTGTTGGCTGGAGGAGCAGTTTCATGGAAGAGTGGGAAGCAGTCTGTCATTGCTACTTCCACTATGGAGGCTGAATTTGTGGCATGCTTTGAGGCCACTATTCATGCATTGTGGTTGTGGAATTTTATCTTAAGGCTTGATTTAGTCGACAGTATAGATAAGCCGTTAAGAATTTATTGTGATAATTCTGCAGCTGTTTTCTTCTCTACGAATGATAGGTATTCTAAGGGTGCAAAACACCTGGATTTGAAATACTTATCTGTTAAGGAAGAAGTGCAAAACCAAAGAGTGTCAATTGAGCATATTAGTATTGAATTGATGATAGCGGACCCGTTGACTAAAGGTTTGCTACCGAAAACGTTTACTAAACATGTTGAACGGATTTGATGGTTAATGTACAAATATATATACATATGGTTGTACTGCTTGTATTATTATGACACTTATGAATTCAATTAAAGTTATGGTTTTGCTTGCTCTTTTGTTATCTACATCAGGTTGTATACAGTTATTGTTTATGAGATAACTAGTAGCATATTTGGAAATGGCAATTTAAAGTTTTACTGTTCCTCGATTAAGTTATTATGAATTACAATGATCATGTGATACATGGAAGGAATCATGTCATTAAAAGATGTGTGACCGCCATGATCCAACCATTTTAATTCAATTGAGAATTCTGATTTAATGAATTCTAAATATGGTGCACTCTTATTGGTTATTGATTCATCATGTTGTAACATGGGCCAAGTGGGAGATTGTTAAATTATTTTAACATTAATGACCCATGTGACTTATGGTATGACTCTAATATGAAAGGTTTAATATGATGGTCATTTGGGCATAATGGTAATTTTGAGTCATAGGGTTTCAAATCCCTCCACTCTCCTTATTTATATATGACATAAAAGAAAAGTATCGTGACTTTTCATTACAGAATAATTTTTCATTCTCCACCATCAAAAGAGAAACAGAAAACAAAAACAGTAGAGTGGGAGAAAATCACCAAGATAAAATCGAAACAGATTTTCTTCTCTTGATTGGAATTCAAAATCATGGACAATAGTATGTATCAAAACCATTATAATTTTGATTGTTTCTATCATGTTTAGAAGATCCTGATTTGGAAATTAGTTTTACATGAAGATTTGTTTTTTGTAAAATCTAAGAATTTCTAACATTATGAACACTTCGACATTTGACAATCATTTATATGGTTGGACCAATCATCTAGCACATGAATTTTTTTTCCTCCTTTTTTTCTTCATGATTATTTTATCATATATACCAAATACAACTCTAACAGAATTTTCTTTTGTTAATTTTCTGTTTAAACGAGGATATTTTGAGACAAAATCGATTGCATTGAATTGTTATTCATAATTTGAGTAATGAATTATTATTCAAATTTTTTATAGTAAGAATTCTTATGAAATTGCTATTACGGTCAACTAAGTAGTATAATAGCTCATCATAAGGAATAATGTTATAATGTAATAGCTATTATGACAAAGCGAAAGAGCCTATAGTGTAATATGGAAATAATAGTGTAATTAAGGAGGAAAAAAACACAATTAGAGATGCAATTAGGCGGATTGTTATAAATACCCAACCCGTCCAACCCATTAAAAAACCTAATAGGTTTAACCTCATACATTTTAGGAACGCGTTTGGGTATTCCTTTAAAACTATATAAAGTTTAGGATAGAGTTTTTTATATAATGTAACACCCTTATAGGAAACCCAACATGACACATAAATCCTATAAGGATTTACTCATTGCCTCACCATTAATAATTTACTTCTTGTGAAATTTCTTATAGATGTGAAGAAAATTTATGAGATTCAATTTTACATAGATATTGTTTTTAATATATCTAGTTGTTTTTTCTTTCTTTCTTTTTTTTTTTTTTTTGTAAGAATACCATTATAATATACAAGGGAAATTTTTTTTTTTTAAAAAATGGCTACAAATGTTGTTTATTAAGTCATTATAGGGTCACATTCGAGGAAACCTAAAACCCTATAAAGATGGGTTTGAACATAAAAGAAACCCTATAAAGATGGGTTTGATGGGTCAGGTTTAGTAAACTTTATAGGAAACCAAGGTGGGTTTGGTTTTATATAACCTATCAAACTCGCCTTGATTGCACCCTTAGACACAATCTAATGAAATATTTTAATTCTAAATTGTTGTTTCAATTTTTTGCATATTTACATTTAAATTCAGAACAAGAAAAAATTCTTTCGAGCTTAAGGAAAAAGTTGACTTTCTATATATTTTTTTTTAATTTCATATAAACATTTGTTTCCTTAAGTAACTAGAGTATCTACTCTACTTTGGAAAAATTCAAGAGTCTATCATTTTTAAATAAGATTAATCTGGTCAATTCTAATGACTCAAACTGATACTCAAATGTAATTGCACTACTGAAATACTCAATATATGAATTATTATATATATTTTTTAATGGTCAGATGATTTATTGCATGATCCCATTAAAAGGGTTGTAGAAATTCCCTACTATTGTCTTGATGCCCTAAATGTTGTGATTTTGTATAGTAAGCTACGCCCAACTTGTTTTTGGATTGGTAGCTAATTCACTAATACACTAGTTATTATTATTATTTTATTGGTCAGATGATTAACTACATGATCTCATTAATGGGGCTGTAGAAATTCCCTAGTAAATGTTGTGAGTTTGTAAAGTAAGCTCTATGCAACCTATTTTTGGATTGACAGATAATTCATTAATATGAGCTATAATCTCTGTAGAGAAATAAATTTAGGGACAATGCAGTGAATACTACCTAAACTTTTTGATAATATACAACTTACAACTTCTAAACTACTAAATTTAAAACCTATTCGAAACTTTTCAAGCCACCATTCATACATCAATTAAATCACATAACGATTATTTATATATAGCCATTCATGGTGCAACATGTGTCATCTAATTTAGGCAAAAAGAAAAAGATAGAGAGGAGAAACCACATACAAAAAGCAAATTCGATTCTCTCCCTCTCTAGTTTTTCTTTCTTTAAACCCATATTCTTCCTTCTCTTTATAGCTTTCTTTTCTCTCTAAATCACTCCATTATCTACCCAAACAGCCAGTGACCATCTTTCCCAACACATTCAACTTTCTCTCTCTATCTATTTCCTCTCTCAAGGTCGAATACCAAATCAAACTCATCATCCATCACCAAGTCATCCATCATAGGGATGGTTCAGTCGATAGAGAAGGTTAAAGGTCAAGTGGCTACTATGGTGTCGGAGGTAGTGGAGATTAGGAGATGGGAGATCGACAATCTATGGGTATGGGTTTGATGTGCCGTGGCTTCGAGTCAACTCAGCGATTTAGGTCCACCGTTGCTCGGTGACTATGAGGTCTTCGATATAAGTCTACCGTTACTAAGAGATAGAGATGATTATTTGAGAGAGAGATGGAAAGTGGATGGGTTTAGAGAGAAAAAGTATTTCTTAGAGAAAGAGAGTCGTATTCTCTAGGAAGAAGATCCAATATTTTTCTTTTTTTTTTAATCTAAATTAGTGTAAGAAAAGTTTAAAAGAGAAAGAAGAGAGAGACAATGGAGAAAAGTTCTTTTCCTTTTTTTTTTTCATTTTTCCACGTGTTATGCACTCATTGGTTAGATTATGTGACAATACAAATAACATTAGATGATTAAATCAAGTATAAACGACAACTCGAAAAAGTTTCGATTAGGTAATAAATTTAACAATTTAGAAGTTGATATAGTAAATTGAATATTTTTGGAAATTTTCATTACTATAATGACATTATCTCATAATTCTACAAGAACATTTTATAGTTAATTTTGAATATTGACTTCGGATTATATATATATTTTTAATAATTTTAGTTAATATCCTTAAACGGTTGTCACATATAATTATTGATTGAGATTACAAGAAAGAAAATAACATAATAATAATGTTATAAATATGTTGAAAATCCAAACAATTTCAATCATTGATATACAAATATATAAAAATAAGGGTGAAAGAAAGCAAATTTGCTATAGATTTGATGATTTAAATGGAGAAGCAAAAAGAATGTAGCATATGATTAAATTTTTACTAATACTTCTGACACTATCTACACTGGTAAATTGCTTCTTCCACGTCAAAAAATAGAGAAAACTGTATTAGTGAGATAATAAAAATAACCTCAAAAACTTTGATTAATTATTAAACTAACAACTTAAAAATTCAAGTACTAAAAGGAGTTCTCATATAAAGTTCAAGAACCAAATTTGACATTTTCCCCTTAATAAATGAATGTTACATATACCTGGCTATGTTTAGGATCGAAAGTACCATTGTTACTAACGTGGCATCCCGATGATCTTCATGTAACGTTATCCTAAAGTGGAGTCACACTTGGAGATGATGACGGGTAGATCTAGGAGACTCTTAGACTTATGGATGTCGAGGATACCCAATATCAAATATGTATATATTATATATAAGTGTGTTCGGATACTAAGTTATTCCTATGTTATTTTTTGGGCTTAAATGAAAAGAAAATAAAATGGATACTTAAATTACTTGTATGTTCACATGTGTGTTGAAGTTTGATAATGTGCTTGTGTTTATGGTAGTACCATATTGGGCTTCAACCACTCATTGATTCTTTTTTAGGTTTAAATGATAGTCCAATGATGTTTAATCTTTTTGGTTATGACGTGGTGGTTGATTATGGGGATGAAACTAGTGAAGATGACTATCTAGCCAATGATTGAATTAGTTTATTTATCCTTTGAGATAAAGATGCCCTATACATATTTGATAATGGTATAGGTGCTTGTTTTACAAGGATATTAATGTAAGACATAAACCTAATTATATTTTAGGTGTGGTTGTTTATGTGTGTTTGATGGATTCTCTTTTGAGCCATCACTATGATGATCCAGACAATATTTAGTGCGGTATCAATTTTGTGATTTATGCAAACTCCTTATGACTTGATTACATTGGAGTTGCCTAACTATATATGTTTGATCTGAAGTTAATGATGGAAACTATTGTGGTTCAATACTATATTCTGAGCCTTAGCATGTCTCCAGTAAATGCAGACATGTGGCGGACCATAAATGATCCTAATTTTAGAGCATTACACTTAGAATAGGATCATAAGACCAGTTTAATCTAAGGATGGGCACGGATCAGTTTGGTTCGGCTTTTCTTAAAACCAAACCCACCATAATTTATGGTTTGTTTTTTTTTTTTCCAATCCAAACCAAACCATTAAGTAATGGTTTGATTCAGATTATAAATTTTCTAAACCATTAAATAACGGTTGGTTTCGTAAACCACAGTAAAATACTTTATGAATTCATCATACTTTTAATCTATAGTTTTCTATAAAATTAGTTATCCGCCAATAAAATACATTCACTAGCCAATGCATAGTAAGTCATAATTTATAATTTTTAATAGAAGCATCAAGTCAATCATCTATTAATAAATTTAGCTAAAATAAAAAATCATCTATCAACAAATAAAATGATCTAACGACAAAATACATTAAACAATTAATACATAATAAGAGTTTATAACTAAATAAATAAATTTTATACTTTATAAAGTTAAAAAAAACTATTTAAAAAATAATTCATCATCAATAAAAAAAATATGTCGTGAACCCAAAAAAATAATTTAAAAATAAACAATTTGATTTTAATCAATATTCACCAAATAATAAATATCAAATAAAAACATATGAACATATATGATATTTAATCAATCATCACAAAAAAAAAAAACTATAGTTATAACTTACAAGAAAAATATTATTATAATTTTCTAAAACTATTTGGTTAAATTTTACGGATTGGTTTGGTTTACCTTTCAAACCAAACCATAAATTTATTGGATTGGTTCGGATTGAAAAATTTTTAAACCAAATGGTTTAAAAAAGTATATTTTTAATTTAGTTTGATTCGGTTGGTTTTTTTGCCCACCACTAGTTTAATCCCATTTGTTGATTACCATAAATGACCCTTTACGATTGGTTTAAATGATTAAAGAGCCTAAATGTCAAGGGACAGGAACTTCACCCCTACAAAAGTTCTCATGTGACACTCAACTATCCTCATATCATCATTTGATACTAATCTAGATGGTAAGCTAGCCATATATTCCATGTTTTACCCAAGTCTGTTTCAAGCTCTAGTGCCATTATGGAGCCCCACATTCTCATAAGGAGAGTCATCTTGGCTCTGCTATAGTCCTTCATATATTTGGAAGGCTCCACTAATCCAACTAGTTTTGGTCTACCTTGACCTCATCAGGTAGCTGCATTAGCTCCAAATCAGTTTGTTCATGAAAAGTCAAACCTGCCTTCAATGTTAACCCATACCACGAACAAATATCCTATTGATGTCAATTGTAACATTATACACCCAAGTTAAATAATCCTATAAGTCTTAGATCGTGACATGCTTCGCCACTTAAATTCGTGACATCATCGCCATGAGGCAAATTTTCTACCACCACCCACTCTCTCAAGAACTCAACCATATCTCCTTATCCATTGCTAATCCACCTAAGATCATCTCATAAGGACTTCGGACTTCCACTAGCTTCCTCTTGCCCTCACCCCCTTTCTCCATCCTTCAAGATCACCTTTTGTTGACCTGACCAGCAACAAGGTTTGAGCATAAATTCTTACTCCAATCCCAATTCACAACACAGCTATCATCTAGCAACGATGTCTTCCCTCTTGTGGTCTCTCCGTCTGAGCTGAATTGACAATAAGATTAAGGAAAAGCCTTGTCTCCACGACTCATAACATAGCAGCCCTGTAATAACGACGTCCTCCCTCTGGTGGCTACTCTTCCTAAGCTTTACCCGCACAAACCACATCCATAACAAAAATTACCCAATCATTAAGTACTCTAGGTAGCATTTAAGCAGTCTGATGGAGCTAGAAACTTTGGCTCTTATACCAATTGTCATGGGATGGCAGTTTCACTCCTTAAAAAGTTCCCATACAGTGCTCGATCATCTCTCATTTCATCATTTGTTACTATTCTAGATAATGAGCTAGCCATATCTTCCTTATTTTACCTACGTCTGTTCTAAGCCTCACATTCTCATAAGGAGTGCCTTCTTGGCTTTGTGACAATCCTCCATATATTTGGGAGGCTCAACTATTACAACTAGTTTCAGCTTGTTTTGGCCTCATAAGAAGAGCGGCATCAGCTTTTGACTAGTTTGATCACGGGAGGCTAGACCCGTCTTTAGAGTTACACACTATAAATAAACCTCTTGTTGATGCCACTTACAATACAATACACTCATGTTAAATACTCCCATAAGATCCTCAACTCTCAGACCATGATACTAAGGACCTAAAGGAGTTACAAATAAATCTATAAAGGTTTCATCCCGTTGATTATCAAACTCATTGAACGGATGTCATAAATGGTTAATCTCATCGCCCAATCAAACACCAAAATTTATAAATGGAGGCCTCCTCTCACTCTTGAAACATTATGTAGATTCATAGAAAGGCTATTAAATTGCTAAAATCATCGTGTCAAAGATCAAACGTAGCATTTGTCAGGTAATGATCAAAGAACGATTAAAAACATTTAAAAGTTATCACATTATTCTACAAGCCGTAAAGATCATTTGATTTTACCAATATATTTTCAATCACGTCCCTCTAAATATAATCAAATCGGAACTTCTTGAAGCCATTCAATAGGCAACATGTGCTAGATAGACCCACTATAGCAAACACACGCATGCACACTATTATTTTTTCATTTTTTTCAAGAAATAAAAACGAAAAAGATACGGGCATTAGGATAAATATACATATAGAGAGAGAGAGAGAGTAGAGCTAGAGGTCGCATTGCTCCTTTAGTTCCTTCCGGAATGTCCACATGCAATGCCTTCCTTTTTCCTACTATTTTTTTGTTATGATTGGGGATCGATCTGTCCCATGCAAATTATTACAACGATCCAATAACCATAAAAGATATGGACAAAGCCGTGATCAGTCCACATCTTCCTGCAGCTTCTCACAAGTGTGAGACTAATTTTTAGCTATTAAACATAGGCCAGAAAAAGTCATCCATGCACTTTGATTGTGGGCGGTCTTTTAGTTGTCGGGACATGCAATAATGCTACTAAATTATTGTTACTAATTTATAGCTGCTGTCATGTTCATTTCACAAAGTTTGAAAGTGTCCCAATTATTGGTGCATTTCTTAATTGAAAAATGAGATATTGATTATATATAAAAATGAAAATGAATGTGATTACATACTAATGGGATGCAGTACTCGTTGTCTGTATCAACAATCAATATAATAACTTTTTGATCTACTACTTTCTAATTCTTTTTATCATCAGAATCTCAGATTAATAACTTGTTCTACTTCTATTAGATTTAGAAAAAGCAACACAAGATTTGTAGAAATCTTCTTTTCACCGTCTTTTGACCTTATTTTATGTTGTTATTGTATTATGTGATTAAGTATATTTATGTTTCTTATATTATGTAACTATATGCATTTAATATTATTATTAAGTTAAGTTAATTATGGTACACCGATATAAAGCTAAAAGATATTATGAACAGATATATTATCGGAACTTATAATCTGCACTTTAACAATGCCAAACTCTCTTTTATTGGTATATGTATGTATGTGTATATAACTCAAAAACTAGTCAAAGTGTACTTTGGTGAAGATGTAATCGTTTTTATTGTTTATTTATTTATGTTTTTTTAATAGCGATTTGCAAGAGTTTAATGGGTAAGAAAGTACACTTGTGAGTTCGTATACATATCCCTGCTCTGATAAAAAATTTTAGAAATTATTTGCAATTTTTTCATACTAATTAAAAAATAGAAATTAATAATAAAAATGCGTTCAAAGTTTCATGCAAAGCATAATATTAAATCTTAAAAGAGATAATAATACACTATCATGTCCAGAAACGTTCCTGAAATCTCGAAAAGAGAAAAAAAATAAAAAGATTAAAATTTAAAAAGAAAAAAATCCTTAAGTGTACAACTTCAAAAGAAATAACTACTTAGGTATTTTTGCAAATCAAATATGATACTTGGCATTTTAAACATTCTAATCTTTAGACCTTATTTACTTTTCAATCTTGGAATCCAATTCTATAATTCAATTGGCAAAATTTAATTCCTTAAGACTTCCATTGACAACCTATTATTTGGGAATGTAAAAATAAGGTGGATGAAATACTGTTACGATTTTCTTTTTTCTTTTTTTGTTGACTTAGTGTGAACATTAGAATTATAAGTGTGAAAAAAAGAAATAGATGCTCATGAAGGGCACGGTGGAGAGAGAGAGAACAATGTTAAGAAGCTACGTAATGAAGTTTTAGTGAAGGCAAATGAAATTTTACTGTGGTAAAACATTACAATATATATTTTTAGAAATAAAATTCTTTGTAGTATTAAATTCATAATTTTTTTTTTCTTTTAACAGCCAAATGATGAAAACCGATAGTACAAAACATGTCAATGAAATCATAACAACTAACCACTTAAAATTATTATAAGAAAATTAACTTTTAAAGAGAAATTCTATGATGAAAAATTAATAAGAAAAATTTTATCTATGAATAGAATCAGCAATAATAATTTTAAAAATAAAATTTTAGTTTAAAAATTAAAATTTTATCTTTAAAATTCAGTTTGTAATAAATGTTTACAACTAATATTCTCTGAATGATGCACAGCAATCAAGTACTGTGATAAAAGTTTAGAGGAGCTACTGGGGATGCCATCATTGAAGTGTGCCACATTAGTTAAAGGTATCTTTAAGGCATCCCAGTCTCATATAAAAACCTTAGTTTCCTCTTTCTTCTCATTATTCCTCATTCTCAAAACTTCTTCAATATTTGTTGCTCCCAAACTCTCTTTGAGCTTTCATTAGGAAAAAAAAATTAGGATCTAGAGATCTACATAAGAGAAATCAAAGGTAGAAGGTAAGAACAATTTCCTAAATTATCTAATCTCTTGATCACAAAACTAATACAGAATTTATCTTAAGATAATAAGAAAAATCAAGAAGAGAGAGAAGGTGTGCTTAGGAAGCTTCCACAACAAGCAATTGTTTGTTTAGTAGTAGTAATTAAAGTTTTGTTTTTCTATATCATAGGTGAGTAATCTAGACTTACAATCTTATGTTCATGTGTTTTTTTTGTTATTGATGATTGAATAATGAAGTCATATATTATATTATTAGATCTATAGATGTGGGAATAAATCATGATGATTTGATTTGTAAATTATAGATTTGAGGATAAACTAAGTTAAATAACATCAAAAAAATATGTTAATGATGATTTAAGATCAAAGATTATATTTAAAGTTAGGTTACACTCTACTTTTCTATAGAAAGTGAAATATTAGAATTAATAGGAAATCATTTCCAATCAAATAAGGGAAGATTTGTAAATAATATATATTCATATTAAATTATGGAATTTTAAGGCCAATAATTAATTATTTTTTTATGAGAAATTATTTACTAAAATAGATATAAATAATCACTTATAAGTTAATAATCTAAATAGGAAATTTGAAGGTTCTTAAATATGATAGATAATATGTAAACCTAGACTTAAGATATATTAATAGTTACTTTATTAGGAATGAATGATAGTGTTGGTAACTTAAAACTTATGGAGATACCTTCTTATACGTATTCTTATTCTGTGGATCACATGCTATCTGCTTGTAGCAAAATTTCCTACTTTAATACAGGTATGTAGTGTCTTGGGTGTTACTTGCTAAGATAGACATCCTAAAAATAAATAAATACTTAAAGACAACCTAAACAATGATTGCTTGAGTGTGCTTGTGTCATTTTTAAGATCAGTCTGGGGAGAGACAACCATACATAGCGGTGTCAGCACGTTAGTTAAGCGCTTAAGCCGCTATAGTTGGCTCGGTGGATAGCTGATAAAGCAAACAGTAGCAGGGTAACGTTTATTCGTATTGGAGAGAAGTTGAAATAAACGGGCTCTTATGTTTGTTCTCAATGAACCAGCATGGATAAAAATGAGTAATAACTAAAAAATCAAAACTTTACGATTGTTGAATCTCAAACGAGATAAATATAGATAAAGCAACGGCGCCATCCCCCATGCTCATTCTATATTTTCTCCTTGGTTGATTATAATAGGCACACTACAAATAATCTATGCAACATAAACATCTCCTAGTCAACGTAATTTAAAAAAGAAAGAATAGCTTATTTGTTTGTATCTCAAACCCCTACACGATGCTACTTATTTGATATAGAGTTAGGAGATATGGGTATCTGGGCTACTTATATCAACCTCTTAAACAGTTGTTGCTACTCAGGACCCTTAGGTTCCCTATCGTGTTGCCAGAGTTTGAGTACTCCACTGTTGATTTGCTCCACTTAAATTATAGATACAAATTGTTGGTTGTTGAATGTGTGTTAGCATAAGAATGTGTGATTATATCATGTGTATATATGTGGCTCTTATACTAGGCTTCGACTCATTCCTTTCTTTTCTAGGTGATGATAATGATGCATATATGGATGCTTTAACTACTACGGGTTAAATATTAGTAAGAGACTCGACAAGTTGGATTTTTAGATACGTTGGATATTGTTTTGTTATTAATATGAGAGTTTAATATTTGTATTATGAGGGTTTGATGTATTACTAAGAGATTATCTGTTGTTATTTACAAAACTTAAATAAAGTTTTCTTGATCTTAAATTGTTTGAAAACTCATTTAGTTTAGGATAACCTTTACGTATAATGCATAAGTGTTATACTTATACGGAGCTGAACTGTTTGTGCTCTAGACCCTATTTGGGACATGACATAACCTACGTATCCTTTCATTCCACAACAGCTTCTCATAAACCTTCAAACCCTAAATCTTCCTCTACTAATATCTCTCTTGAAAAATCAACAACAGATCAAGGTAAGCCATTTCCTTTTCCTTTTTACAAACTTAAGAAGAATACATCTCTAAATCTCTAAACCTACGCATATTAAGTGTTGAAGACAGTTATGTTTTGAGTGAATAAGAAAGATTTTAACTTTCTTGTTAGATTTCAAGGTAAGGATTGTTCAATATGTCTCCATTGAATTAAGGGACAAAATGTATGGTTTAGATGTAATTAAACAAAATGAATATCCTTTATGTGTTAGGTTGTTGATTGCAAAAGAAGGGAAGGGAAATCAATTGAATTAAGGTAATTTGTTGTGTTTTATATAAATCTCATATCGTAGTAGATGCACTGGTCGAGCCATGGCCATGCCAAAAGCAATAAAAAACGGATATCCTTTGTGTGTTAGGTTGTTAATTGCAAAAGAAGGGGAGGACAATCAATTGAATTAAGGTAATTCGCTATGTTTTATATATAGTAGATGCACTGACCAAGCCGCCACCATGCCAAGGCCGGGAGTGGACTAGACATTGCCTAGGGTACGATCGTGCCTTAAGGAGTGCCTCCGCACACATGTTGTATGATGCTATATCGAATCGATCACGTCCTCTCCTATGGTTATAAGCTCCAGGATAATCTAAATCTTATTTAAATCTTTTTAACAGAGTTTCTAGTATACCTAAAAGCTAGACCTAACACTAAAGTAAACCTAAACCTAAGCAAGATAGTGTTTCTAGACATAGGATAGTAGTAGACTCCTAATGAACCGAAGAATATAGACAACCTTAGGAGTACATCTTCTGCCATAACAAGACTAATGAGTTAGTGTTGTTATGTGGTAATAAGGTATTTCCAATAGTGTTGTGTTATCTATTTTGAACACTGTATTAGGTACGTCATTACCTTATTTGCTGGTTGTGCATGTTAGGTACTAGTAACTGTAAACAAATTAAGTGATTATTCGACTCTAATAATTGTTTTACAGCTTGTGCTTAGTTAGGCCCAGTGGATTAGGGTACAAGTGATCCTAAGGTGGTGCCCTAATAATCCGTTATCCCGAGTGGAGTCATAACTAGAAAGAATTCTGGTAGATTGGGTGAAATGATTGCTATTTCTAAGGTGTTAGAGAGCACCCAATATCATATAGATATATATATATATAAGTATTTGTTTGTTGAGGAGTCATGAGTTACCCAAGTTTAAGGTTGGGTACGGATGATCCTATGCTATGTTAGTTGTTATCTTAAAATTACATATAGTGAAAATGTGGTTGCTACATTAACTATTATGTTGCATGTGACTGTATGTGATAATTGTTCATGTGTGTGTGCTTGTGGTTTTTGTGTATTAGGCTTTGGCTCGATCCTTTTTTTTTTTCTTTTTCAGAAACAAGTAAAGAGCCTATAATATTTGACTTATTAGAATATGATATCAATGTGAATTACGAGGATGATAATAGTAGACCAAACTATCTAGTAGATTACTAGTCATCAGGTTTATGAGATATTGTAAGATTGACGTTTAAGGAAAAATGTTTCATGTTCTAGTTTATGTAACGAATTAAGTTTAATTTCCTCAATTATGATAGGTATGAGTTGGCTTTCAATTACGACAACTTCACAATGAAGTATTTAGTTTTGCATTTATCAATATTGATGGTATTACCTATTTAATGTGGGTTTGGAGTATTTAAATGTTATTTAAGGATAGTAGCAGGTTTTTGATCCTTAGTATGTCACAATCTTATAACGACATGCAGTGTGCTAATAACACACTAACATTAGGGTATTACATCATCTTTCTCGAGATGATAGAGGTAAAAATTTACTAGTAAACATTCGATTAAACATTATTTTAGTAACTTCAAATTTTAACTATAAAACTTGATATAACATTCAGTAACTTTAACATTTAAGTATAAAATTGGAAAAACACCTAAAATTAGATAATATTTTTGGTATTGTATCCCCTAAAACCCACGTCGTTTTCTATTTGGATTTTTTTTAACTCTTTAGACGTTACAAATTTGAATTTATAACAAATAAAATGATGACAATAATTTGAAATTAATGTGTTATAAAGGAATGCTTTGGGTTTATTTACAATACAGTTTTTTGGACAATTACGCCTATTTATATTGATGCAATTGACATGGAAATCCTTGTTACTGGAAACTAGAATGCTAAACTGGGAAGAAGAAGAAGAAGAAGAAGAAGAAGAAGAAGAAGAAGAAGAAGAAGAAGAAGATACCGTGATAATAGCGAAAAAAAAAAGAAAACTCGGTACTGAATGTTATAAAGTAAGATCTTACTATATTTGTTTAAAACTCGCTCTTGGGATAGGATATGGTGCAAAATATTTTCACACCTTATTCCCATCCTAAATATGTACTTAAAGATACATATAGTATTGGCTTCAAATATCTACTCACCTAATATTGAAGATAATATATAATAGGGGCAAACACAGGTTTTTATGAACGAGGGGGTTGACCTTAATTAAGTTAATCTTAAAATTATTTATTTATATTCACTTGCTATTACAATTACATCTTATATTTTTATGAGAATTTCATAGTGATTTCAATATGATATTTTTTAAAACATCATAAAAAATCATTCATACAATAATTAAAAGTATTTAGTGTATTTTATAAGAGATGATATATATATATTATATATATCACTTGAAAATTAATTATTAATAAAAAAATATAAAGTTAATATATATATAAAATTTTATTTTGATAAAAATAAATCATAAAAAATATTTAGATAGCATATCTATTCAATAATTTTTGTTCATTTTCTTAACTTTACGTGTACAAAAAAATAATGTTACTAAATCAAATTATATAATTAATGTATGATTGCTTTTAGCACAAACGAATTAGAAAAAAAATGTATTTAGGAAAGCTATTCTATTTTAATAACATTAATTGAAGAAAAAAATTACTAAATCAAATTATATAATTAATGTGCAATAAGATTCAACTGTAATGTGGATAATAATAATTATTTTATGATGAAAGAATTTAACGTTATTAATTGTTGTGAAAGAAACAGTTAGAATGAAACATACACTCAGATATATATATAGAGAGAGAGAGTATAGGTAGTATAAGAGATAGAGAGTACTAGCATAATAATACATATTGAAAAAGTAAAAGAAAATACACTAATGGGATTTGAACACATAATCTTATAGATGTAAAAGAAGCAAAAAAAAAAAAAAAAAAATACTAGCCTATACTTAGTTTTATGTAATAGTTTTCTCTTTATAATATATATAAAATATTTTTTTAAATAAATTTAAAAATTAAATAAACTAATTTTTCCTGAGTTTCGAGGCCTAGGGCCCCGTCGCCCCTCCCACCAAGATCTGCCCCTAATATATAATATCAATTCATACGTACTCGAGACATAAGATCTTTACCCATTATAAAAAAAAATAAGAATCCTATAATACAATCTTATTTGTAGAACCACGTTTTATTCATGAAGACGTGGATATTAGTGTTTGTTGCATCATCTTTTTGTCTTTTCAAATAAATTATTTTTTCAACAATAGATATCGATAAAATATAGATATTTTTATTCATAGATCAATCAAATAGATTAGATACCCATATGAAATAAATTTGATACAAATATGATATAGATATCAACATAGATACCGATGAAAAATAAACCATTAATAGACATGAAAAATATTATCATGAATTATCGCAAAAACATCATAGATGTTGACTAAAAAGGACTGATCAAGTTGAAAGTATTTAAAAGTTGATTTATTTTGTATAATATTTTCATTCAATGTTCATATGCAAGAAAAATATTGTCATGAGTTTTGATGTTACTTACTTCAATAGATTGTAATGTTATGAGGCCGTGTCATAATAAACTTTTAAAATTATATTATCAAATTCGTGAAAATAAGTCTTAATAAGAAATGTGTAAATAAAAAATATGAGATTGAATTGTTTGAAATTACTAATTTCATAAATGTATTGGTAACAAATGTGTAGAATAAATAAATAGTTTATGGGACAACCTGTCAAATACAATCGTCACTTTCTTTTTCTCCTTTCTTCCATGATCACGCACCTTTTTAAAGTCAACTTCTAATCATCGATTTATTATTTGGCCAAAAAAAGAAATCATCAATTAATCAATTAAATAAGTTTTTTATTCTTCAAATAACAGAGATCTTTATTTTAAGTTATATTTACTCGAGATTTAATCAAGATATATTTAATAGGTATTTGCTTCAGAATAATTGTAGAGAATAGCATATACTTTACCTAATTCGAGAGATATTCACCCGTCATATTGGATTGGCTTTAATTTTTTCATGTATATGATCATATCACCCTAATAGAACAAGAGATCAATATGTATATTCATACATATATACCAGCTAATTACTGATAATAACTATAAATGATGTCGAGTAGGTTATAAGATAGGTGTTATAAAAATTCTAATTCCAAATAACCCTACCAAGAACATGCATTCCAGATTATATAGGCTCTAGATTCTTGAGTACTATGTGATGTGTTTTGACATATGTTGGGGAAATCTAACGTTTTATATGACCTCCAGTCCACTTTTGTTATTATGCACTTAGTCAAACAATTGAATTTGTCTCCCACTACTAATTTAGGTCTTCAATATAACTTATGTTTGTCTTATTTTATAATTTTTTCTTCCTTTTCCATTTCTTGTTTTTATCTATTTTAATTCACCTTTAGAATCTATATAGAACTATAATTTTGAGTCGCATGATGTTAGGCATGAGTGGTTAATATTATTAAAACCATTAATGAAAGGAACTAACAAAGTCATGGATTTTATATGATAACTTAGAATGTTTAGATTTTATAAAGTATATGTAACAAAGTACTTTTAACTTTTAAGAATTCACATCATATGTTTCAATTCCTTAATTTTACTAAAAGTTAACCTGCAAAGTAGGAGTTTCTTATCTTATCCATAGGTTGTGATTTTCTTTATCTTGTTTTAATAAAATATTAGAGTTATTTAAAAATAAAAAGGAAAAAGACAATAAATAAGTAAATGACAACAATAAAAAATCTTCTCAGCCGTGGAAAATATAAGTAGAAATTTTTTAAATTCTTTCCGCATGCCATCAGTAGATGGTAGTACACTTTGGTTATTTTATCAAAAGTTCTATGCTTATAGCTGCTCTAAAAGTGCTAGATAAAACACGCTAACACAATTTGCATATCTTCTTGATAATGTCCTCTTAGTACTTACTAGATGTTGCCTCTTATATGGGAGAGAAATCTTTATAATTAATGAAGCAAAACAAATTTATCTTATGGTAAGGGCTATACTATAAGGGCAATAATTTTTTATTCTAGTTCAATAATATTGAATATCTAGAACTGGATAAAATCCAATTTCCTTCTCGAGTGTGTACTGACTAATTACATGTATATTTGATAAAACAAATTAACACAAATATAAATACATTCTTTATATAAATATCTATATATGACTTATCATAATATTAGATTGAAAGTTAAAGTAAGCAGTATTTATCATCTAGATATAATGATATACGTAGTGCTTTTGAACAGTAGAATATAATAAAAGTCATAACTAAAGATTGCATAATGTTGTTTGGCAGACGAGTCCCGTGTTAGCTTAAATAGTGTCGATATGGATCACTCATGCAGAAACTTGCAAAGATGGAGTACTTGTTCATATGTTGATGAATAGACCTCCTATGCCATATTATAGACTATATTCACCTTACCCTCAGCCACTATCACCTTTGGGTAACTCGACTAGCAACTCAGATCCACGCTAGTCGTATCTTACTCTGGTATCGTTTATACCAATAGCTCCTTCTCTATAGCAATAAACTGCTCATGGCTTCTACCCACATCTTGGCACGGCTCCACCACAAGGACTGGGATCATCTCAACATGCTCCTTCATCATGTCACAACAGCAATATCTCGGCTCCTACCACATACCCGCACCATCCCCTGTATACATATACTTCCCATCATCAGCTGCTATTGCTTCTACCTCAATATCACAAATGACCTCGAGTACTTCATACACTCAAGTCCAGCATCATCAGTTCATAGACATTAGTCTGTTGTAAGGATCTACATTTCTTACTTTTGTGTTGTTTAATGTATTATTTTTTGTGAGACTTATACGCCATGTACTATTTCAATGCTCTTAGGACATGAGTATGTACAATTGGTTGTACATTACCCTATTTGTATAGTTTGATATTATTTTTTTTTTATTTACTATAATAATAAATTCAAACGTAAAATTTATATTGTAATACATCATATTATATATTTAATATTTATATAATTATTTAATATAAAAATACGAAATAAATGGCACAAAATTATAAAACAATAGAATTATTAAATAAATTATAAAATTTTTTTATATCTATTATTTATATTTAATATCTTGCAAAAGAAGAGAGACTCTCCTCTAATTAGGACAAAAAGGCAATATCGTCTCTTTATCTGCATAGCATGCCTATGTGAGCAAGGAGGACTCACTCTTTGTCCATATTAGAGGGAGTCGCTGAGCTAATGCATTTATCTCTTTAGGCTAATTAGGCTATTTTCTAGCCTAAAGAGAGGAAAAAAATCACCTAATTAAGCCAAATGTGCACCAGTGGTAAACTCTTATTTTGTAGTTTCATATATAAAGATGTCGATGTTACACTATAAGGAAACTAGTTCTTAGAAATAAAAGTTATATCTTTAAATATAAATTTTTATAACAAAATCACTGTCACTATTCTATTTATAAAAATAGAATTTTTTTCACTAATTCTTTATTGTAAAATTTTTGTCTCTAAAATTCAGTTTTCTTGTTGTGTTAACTGACATGAAATGACAAGCTATCACATCATAAATGTTGATCAAAGAAGAATGATTGTTTCAATTTGAAAGTATTTGAAAGTTGATTTATTTTAATACTCCTATATTAGCAAAATATACTAAATGAATTTTGATATTGTCATTTATAAATAAATGGAACTATACCTTATGATAGATTGTAATATTATGACTTGTTTATAATAAAATTATTTAAAATTACATATTATATTCATGAAGCAAGTCTTAATAAGAAACATGTAAATAAGAAAAAATGTCATTAAATTGTTTGAAATTACTGGTTTGATGGATGTACTGTGACAAATATAGAGTAAATAAATAGGTTTTTGGGCAACTTACCTTAAAAAATTTTTAAATTACAAAAATCTAACCGAAAAAAAAAGAGGTTATACTATACATTATGTTTTGTAGATTTTACGAGATATAATATATTATGCTACTTACATATTATCATATAAATCATTTCTCTTTTAAAGTTTCGAAAGCTATATATAATGGTAATATATATATATATATATATATATATATACACACATAAGTTATATTCTATCGACTCTTTATACAAAGAACGGCTTTTGAGGGTAATATACACTAAGTGTATATTACACATGATAAGTAGGTATCAATTATTTTTTGATATTTAGAAATTAAGGATGATAATTTTTTTAAAAACTATCTGTTATCTTTTCTATTTATCAAAATATAATTAATAGTTATATATTATATGTACTTGTATATAATATGTATTAGGTATTTAATATTTTCCCCCATATACGATGATCCCACATGGAGTAGAGATATAAATGCGTTTGCTTCGTAGAAGACGGGGTCCAAAACATGAGCCGTTTCGTTATATCACGTGTGCAGCTGTTCATATCATGCATCCATGCTCCCTTAGCTAAATTTAAAAGTGGGAAGTGGAACAAATCTCCCCGTAAAGAAAGGTCTATCAGCCATCTCTTACATGGCCACATAATGCCCAAGCATATGGTTCGTATTAATGTACTAGCTGTCGATCCAAATAATTGACGCTACAACAATACATATTATCCACAATCGGACGCCTGCCAAAATTAAATCAGGTCACCATCTTTGTCTCCTTTCCTCCACTATCATATACCTTCTAAAGTCAATTTTTAATTATTTATTCATTAATTGGAAGTTTTTGACCTTTCCGAATAGCAAAGATTTTTATTTTTATATTCATTTTTACCCAAGACTTAATCAGTATATATTTAATTGATATTTTCGTCAGAATAATTGTTGAGAAGATAATAAACTAATTTTAGAAATGCTTAATTGTCGTATTGGTTTGGCCTTTTCTTATGTATACAATTATATTACCCTAAAAGAATAATAAGAGATTGACACATATACTAGTTGATGCTACTCATAATTATACTAGCTAGCTATTGACAATAATTATAAAGGATATCGAGTAGGTTATAAGATGTTAGCTAATCAACCAAGGTATATTCACGGGAGTGGTTACAAGTATAAATCTTTACCAACGCTACATAAAACATGCATCCCATATTATATAGGCTCTAAATTCTAGTACTTTGTAATATGACAATATATACAATGTTAAAACATCAATAACAAGTATAATTAATTTTGTCGGGAAAAAACAAAAAAGTATAATTAATATTGATACATATTAGTGGTATCTAACATTTTAGATGTCCTAATTTCTAGTCCATTTTTGTTTTCGATGCACTCAGTCAAATGATTAAATCCATCTCTCACCACTAATTTAAGTCTTCAACATAATTTATGTTTGTCCTAATTTATATATATATATATATATACATACTTTTTTTTTTCATTTTCTAATTCTTGTCTTTAGCAAAGATGTAGCCCATAATTTGGAGTACATTGATTTTAGCCATGATGGTTAATATTATTCAAACCATTAATGAAAGGGATTTTGAATACCATGGTTTTAGCCATGAGTGGTTAATATTATTCAAACCATTAAGGAATTTTAAAAAATTATAGGTTTTATATGATAACTTAGAATGTTTAGATTTTATAAAGTATACGTGACAAAGTACTTTTAAGGATCACAAAAGGATTTTCACTTTCAAAATTTTAATAAAAGCCAACTGCAAGGTAGGAGTTCTTTTATCTTATCCATCCTTATCTACTTATCCCAACTAATGATAATTGTCAACGAGAAAAAATGGTTTATATTTTCCTTATCTTATTTTAATAAAGTATTCAAGTTATTAAAAAGGAGAAGAAAAAGATAATAACATATATAGTAAATGATAAAATTTAAAAAAATCTTCTCAATCATTGAAATCATAGGTTGATATTTTTTAAATGCTACTTTCAATAAGTGACCATATATGTCGGTTCTTTTATCAAAAACTCTACTTATAGCTGCTCAAAAAACACTAGTTTAAGAACTAGCTAAGACAGTTTGCATATCTTTTTGATAATACGCTATTAGTACTTACTAGATGTTTCCTCCTGCACTAGAAAGATTCCATTATAATTAATTAAGCAAAACATATATATCTCATACTAAGTGATTTATGATAAGATCAATTTTCTCCCCAAATATGAGTTGGATAAATATATAAATATCAGTTATTTATCTAAGTATCTATATATGATTTATGAGAATAATAGATAGAAAGTTAAATTAAGCGAATATTTATAATCTAGATATAATGATTTTTTTTTTTTTTTGGCCTAACATCTAGAGGTAATGATACACGCAGTGGTTTTGAACAGCAACAGCACAGTATAATAAAAGCTAGAACTAAAGATTGTGTAATGCTGTTGGTGTCCTGCTATTAAGCAAATATTATCTATTTGGTGGACCTATACCCAGTGGTCGATGTATTGAAGTTGAATAATTGCTATAGAAAATTAGTTAGGTCAGGGAGCCAGCATTCATACAAACCGTTCATGGAGAAATCAGCGAGAAATCATAAAGTGTTAGCCAAATCTAATATGCCGTGTGAACATAAAGTTAGGTGCATCTATAATAAGCGTAACACATTTTTAGAGGTACGTGACCGTACGATAAAAACTAAACATGTAAATTTTAGGATCGAATTGCAAGTAAATTTGCTTATATTATTTATATATTTATCCTTTTATCTAATTTTAATTAGATATTTAGACCTTCAAATCTTAAATGGAAGTATATTTAAATTCTCATATAATTATTTTACCTTGATTTTACGCTTTCTCTAGAATTAGTATTACTTGCTCTATTTTGCTTAAGGGTGAAATTGAAGTAATGAAATCATAAAATAAATAAATAAAATAATTTCTAAAAATTTAATATCCTAAATACTTAATTTGTAAATTATTGATGCTCCTACTACTTTATAGAATTTCATATAGAGGTGGTAAAAACTTTAAGGAGGCAAATCCTATCTAGAAATGTATAAAAATTTTAAAGAAAGGATAGAATGAGCTCTTTTTACAATTTATCTTAAATATATATATATATATATATATATATACACACACACAAAACATCCTAGAATAAATAGAGACTACATAGTTAGGTCTGAACACAGTAGATCCTGATTCATGGGTAATCCGATCTCAAACCGACTCACAATTTTTTTTCATTTTTCCTTCTTTCTTAAAAATTAAAAAAAATATCATCATCCGTAAATAACAGAGGTGTGCATGATTCGTTGGTTTATTTTACATAAGTTTTCCATTTATTTTATATCTAATTCAATCAAATTATTTATTAAAATAGATACTGATAAAAATAAATATATTTATTATAAATAAAAAATATATAAAATATAAATATAATTCATATACAAAAAAAAATATAAATAAAAAAGCATACTATCCAAACATATCCATAAATTAACATGGTGTATTTAGCCATTTTTTTTTCCATCTATTTTCACTGATTGCCTGGTTTAGGTCCTACACTCTTGGACACCAAACAGTCCTTTTTCGCTCCTTTTAGTTGTTGCTTCCAAATGGATGTCTAAGAGTCGTCGCTTATATCCAAGTCATATCACATTACATCGATCACTGGCTGTCACGATCATTCTTAAATACTAAACAAATTACAACGATACGAATATGAAACTATAAAAAAAAAATAAATTCCAAATTTTAAAATACTATTCTCATAATGATAATTCCAGTAAATATTGAGCACACATCCCCATTCCAACACAAACAAACCAAAGCTTCAAGGTCAATAACAAATAAAGTCTTTTTTTTTTTTACTTATAAGTGATAATTTTCTTTTCATAATAAATTTAATTTTAACAAAACCCAAAAACAAATGTATAAAAAAAGTAGTTCAAGCACTGTCCTTCACCACCTTAGAGCGGGTTGGATGACAACTTAAGCTCTCCTGTGCTATTTGTCTTTATTTTTTTTTTTTATCTTTTCATTTTTATTTTATTTTATAATAATTCATTAAATATATATTTTTATCATTATAACAGAGAAGGGAGAATATCAAACTGAATTGTTTGAAATTACTAGTTTGATAAATGTACTGTGACAAATATATAGAGTAGATAAATATTTTATTGGACAACTTACTTAACAACTTTATACTACAAAAACCTAACATAAAAAATTTATAGGTTGTAATGTATATATTGTCTTGTAGGTTTCAATAGTTTCATGAGATATAATATATTATTCTATTTACATATTATCACGTAAATCCATTCTCTTCTAAAGTTTAGAAACTTGTATTTAAATGTAATATATATTATATATAAAGTTATATTTTATCAACCTATATACTGTGAAAGGCTTTAGTAGGTAATTATACCATGTATATATTACATGCAGTAACTAAGTACTAATCATTTTTTTATAATTAACTGTATTCAAAATTCATAATGAAAGTTATTTTAAAAACTATCCATTATTTTTTCTATGTATCAAAGTGTAATCAATAATTATATATCATATGTATGTATATATGGTATGTATTAGGTATTGAATATTTTTCCCCATATACGATGATCCAACACATAGAGTAGTTATATGGATGCGTTTGGTTCGTAGAAGACGGAGGTCCAAAACATGAGACATCTCTTTATATTACGTGTGCAACTGTTCATATTATTCATGCACGTTCACCTTAGCTAAAGCTAAAAGTTGGAAGTGGGACAAATCTTCGGTAAAGAAAGGTCTATCTGGCATCTATTATATGGCCACATAATGCCCAAGCTTATGGTTCACCTTGATGTACTAGCTGTCAATCCAATGATTGATGCTACAACAATATATATTATCCACGACGCAACCACCCTAAATTTAATCATGTCACTTTTTTTGGGTCTCCATCCTTCCACTGTTATGTTCCCTCCAAAGTCAATTTTTAATTATCTATTCATTAATTGAGTTTTTTATCTTTCAAAGTACCAAAGATTTTTATTTTAATATTTATTTTTACTGGAGATTTAATCAAATATATTTAATTGATATTTCGGTTAGAATGAATGTTGAGAAGAGAATATACTTAATTTCAGATATGTTCAATAGTCATATTGGTTTGTCTTTTTATTTTTTTCTCCTTATGTATACAATTATATTACCCTAAAAGAATAATAAGAGATTGACACGTGTATTAGTTGATGCTACTCATAATATACTAGTTAGATATCAACAATAATTATAAAGTATATCGAGTCGGATATTATAGGTATTACCAAAGTAATTCTAATTCTAAATAATTGCAACATGTACCATGGGAAGTTTGATACTGATATAAACCTTTAACAACGTCACCAAAAACAACATCACACCGAAAATAGCCGAACGACACCATAATTTCTGCCACAACATCACACCGAAAACATACGCCATGCTTTGAATATGATTGACATTATTCTTGATAGATAAATATAATTTTTACTAGCAAGTTTCAATGATACGAATTTAAAAATATAAAAACTACAAATATATTCCAAATTTTCAAAACACTGTTTATAACGCCAAATTTTCGAGTGCATACTGAGTACACATTTCAATTCTCAAAACACACAAAACCAATATATTGCATTTTATGGTCATAATATATAAAAGTTTTTTTACTTATAAAAAATAATTTAGTTACATAAAAATTTAATTTTTATATAATTCCAAAACAAATGTATAGAAAAAGTAATTCAGGTACAGTGGTTCACCACCTTAGAGGAGTTGAGTGACAATTTGAGCTCCATTGTGTATCTGCAATTATTAATTTTTTATTTTTTGCAATTTTTATTTTTATAATTTTATTACATTTATATAATAGTTAAATAAATGTATTTAACAATTTTATTTTATCAAATTAATTACTATAGACAAGTTAGAAATGAACACAATAAACGTACTATTTGAGTGTTGAAATAAAAAAATAGAGATATCAAAAGTGAAGCGGTACAAAAAATATAATTGTATAAAATGTAATTTACCTTACGAATACCAAAATTAATATTTAAATTTTACTTACCTTAAATTTACCTTTTTTATTAATTTTCCAATCAACTACTGAATCCGTTTGTTTATATAATTAACTATTTGAAATTTATCTATTTTTAATTAACTAACTAAAGTCAGATTTTGTAGATGACTAAAAAAGATTGCAAGTTATAAATGAACACTTTTGTCAAAATTCAAATCGACTAAAATCCAACAAATTAGAACATGTTTAGATCATTATCCACTTCTAGATTTTGATAAGAAGAATGATGCCCTTTTTCCTAAATTTAGTTTTCAGAACATGTGGATCTAACATCATTCCTTCTTATTCATGTATAGAAAATTCCAAAAGTTCAATTGGGCTAATTGAATTTCAACTAAAATTTTGAGATTGAAGGAAGCACCTAATGAATGAAGAAAACAACATTTGGTAATAATCACACAAGGGTTATAAATGCTAAAGAGAAAGTTAATAACTTAAAGAAGAAGTTTGAAAATAAATGAACAAAATTACTACAAAGATATGCAAGAAGCTAAAAAAAGAATTAATGGAACTAATGGAGCAAGATGAAATTCTTAGAATGGAAATTTATGATCAATTAATTAAAAGCTGGAGATAAGAATTCTAAATACTTCCATACTATTGTGAATAAAAAAGAAGGCACTATAATGCGAATAGTAAAATTAAAGATCCTAATGAGAATTAACGGAAGGCTCTACCCTATGTGCTTCTGCTTTTAAATTTTTTAAGATCTTCTTTCAAAGTACTTTAAGATTGACCAATGTTAGAGACTTGCTTTGCTTAATCAATAATCTCTAATTGAGACAATGATTTGCTTATTACTCCTACTTATGAGGAGGTGCTGAATTTTATCTTTAAGCTTGGAAATGATTATGAGCCCGACCTTGATGGTCTTGGAGGTCCATTTTATAAAAACTGCTAAAAAAAATCATTTGAAAAAGATTTTAGTGAGATAGTACTGAATTTTTTATGGTCTTCAAATGTCACTCAATGTGATGCAATATGTGATAGGTTTTTAATTCATACCAACCATATTTGATTCTCTGGGGTGATCAAGCATTTTATTACACACTCATAATATATCAAATATAACACCACATATGTATACGCCTAACCGATATTCCAATATGCTTACGAGCCGTTGATCACGCAACATAAGCCACAAACGTAATCCCACATCATCCCACAGCAAGTCCAATTTTTCTCTTTTCTCTATTAACTAGTGCACTACTTTGCATACAAAGAATAGATAAGCAAGGAAACAAAAACTCACTTGGCCATTTGGAATTCTTTTACTCAAAGTGGAGGTATTGACTTCTTCGTTACTTGAACAAAGAAAATACTCAAAATGAGTATTGCCCATCGACTTAGCTTAGGTTCCTAATTCTATAAACTTAGTTCTTGTTAGTCATTTTGATTCTGATTTTTGCATATGAGTAGTTAATTCTACCTATTTGGAAGCTCTATATATTTCCAAGGTTATTTCAAACATTTAAGGTCATTTGGGTCTTGGAATCCTGGAGTCAAATCATGCCCATATTCACACTTAAATTTGTTTTGACAATTTCCACAAGTTTCAACTCATTTACATCTTCTAAGACAAGTATATTTATTATTTCTATTTAAATACAATTAAAATTCAATATCTCATAGCACATACATGATCCAAGTGATGTTGCTCAAAAATAGAATTTTTTACTAAATACGTTGTTTATATCTAAGTGGTGGGCCTTGTTTTGTACCTTTGGAAGAATATTTTGAGAAGAAGTGATTTAGGATAGATAATCAGATGTAAAATGGACAAGGCAAGTTATAAAGAATTACCCTGACAAAGAATCTCTAAGGGATGAAAAGAAACTAGAGTTTTTTCCGTTCACAAGCATTGTGAATCAGTTGTTACACAAAATTCATTGTCACTGTGTAAGTAAACTTCTCATTACAACCTAAACAATCAAGCATTAGAAAAAGGTAAATCACAACAAAAGTTACCAATGCTTATATACCTTTTTAGATATTAATATCTCGAGTGGTTAAAAAGAATAATTAATGTATATAGGTAAATTCATTTAAGGTATTCAAGTTCTAAGTAGTTAAAAGAGGACAAAATTTTGTAAAAAATAAGTTATCTATAATTGACAATTGAGAAAAATTATTGAAAATTAATCCAAACATTAATACAGTGAATGAACTTTATAAAACATTTATTCCACATTTAACCATTGAAAAGTTGTTACCTTAAATGAGCTTACCTCCAAACCTTGATACATTCCTTCACTTTATAATCTATATCATATAACCATTCCATGGGAGGTAGAATATTGACAACGATGTTGCAACCCTTAACAAAACCTATTTGATTCTTATTGATGACCTTTAAGAGGATTCACTAAACTAGTTAGTGAGAATTTTTGAAAAATATATTAAAAGTTGTGTTGCAAAGATTAATTAGTTAAAAATCTTTCCAAGTTTGAAAGTTGTTTTTTAAGGGCCTTTGTAGGACAATACCTTAGTTTTTTTTAAATAAATACAAAAATAAGGCACTAAAAAAAGTATTTGAAATTTAAGTGTCAAAGGCGAATGTAGTACTTGTGTCTTTAACTAAACAGCCGTCCCTCTTCATAATATAAAGAGGGCATTCCTCCCCTTAGAACTTTTGCATAACTTTATTCAAAAAAGTTTGAAAAAAAAAACCACAAGATTTTGCCCTAAGTTCAATTTAGAATTCCATGGAAGAAGTAGAAGATGAATCTAAAAAATCAACGATTGATAGAAATCATATCATCCTCTTACTCCAATTTAATGGCATCACTCACACTTGGCAAACTCATGACTTCGCTTCTCTCTGCCCACACCAAACACCTCCAACGCACCATTTCTCGCTTTCAACTCTCAAAACCTCATACTTTGCTCGGTAACACCTTCTCACTCTACCTTTTATTCTTCAATTCATATGTATCCTTTACCATGCATGTGTATTTATATGTATGTGTATGCAGGTTCTGAAACTCTTTTCATTGTGGCTCTTGTACAAATACATTGCAGATGCTACTTAGAGAAAGGGACATACTGAATGAGGTCCTCATGCTGATGATTAACATATATGTTTAATTGGATATTAGAATTTTGTATGGTACATGAAAAGCTTATTAATTTAGCTTACTTGTGGAAGAGAGCACAAGTGCCATAAGTTGCCCCCTTTAAATTATGAAGAGGGGGCACGTAGCAATCGTGGCACTCTTTAATTTGGTCAAAGGTATGGGTACCACATGTGCCTTTGACACTTTATCGAAACTCTTTTTTTGCCATATTTCCATATTTATTTTGAAAATAGAGATATTTTCGTACAAGGCCTTTATTAAGATAAGACTAATAGCGGCTGCAGATAAAAAGTTAGGGTAAATTATAGAAAGGTATAATATTTCAAATGATTAAAAGAACAGTTAATATTTGGAGATTAATTCATTAGGTATTAATGTTTTAAGTGATAAAAAGATATATCAATATTTTTCAAAAACGAGGCAAATAAGGTATGATATTTGAATATTAACGAAAACTAAGGAAACTTAATCCAAAATGTTGATACTTAATGAACTTACAAAACGATGATATCTCTTTTGATTCACTTTACAAAATTTGATTTCTCTATTAAACACTTGAAAAGCTGATATCTTAATGGATTTACCTTTAATATAAACCACTAGATTTTATGGTAAAAACCTTCGAATCAGTACCTACACCGAAACCCTAAAGTTAATCGAACCTTAAACCCAAAGAAATCCTAGACTTGATAAACCCAAAGAAATCCTAGACTTGATCAGATATAATTCTAGAACTGTAAGGTATCAGATGAAGTAGAAAAAAGAGAAAACCCTAAAAATAAGATGATTGTAAGGTTTATACCTTAAAATAATAAGTTTACCCACAACCTTAATCTTCCCAACTCTTTTGGATAACGGTTTACATACCCAATCACCGACACGCAAATCAAGGTAATATAATCAAACAAACAATTATTAATAAAATAATATTAAATAATTCATATAATATCATATGAAATTTTATCACTCATAAAAACGTTAGTTATATCATTTATGCACTATTTTACCTTCTACTAGTAAATATTTATTATTTTTTAATTACTATTTAGTTTTCATACTACTTTTGCACCTATATTTACTTTTTCAATTCCTATTCTTACACATACCATACTTTACATTACTTTTCATAATAAAATTTATTTCTTTTCTTTCTTCTCTCCCTCTCCTTTCCTCTTCCAAACATACCCAACACACCCCCTCTCTCTCTCCCCCCCCCCCCCCCCCCCCCCTTCTTTCTCCCTCTATTTTATTTCCTTTTTCTTTGTTCTTCACGCTTTGATTCATTCACTTTTTCTCTATAAATTCCCCTTCCCTCCTTCATTTTTTTCCATACTTTACAAACCTCTCTTCCTTCTAAACTCTCTCAAAATTCTTCTCCTCCTCCTCCTCCATGCCACTTCTCCCTCTCTCTATTCCTCACACACATCTCAATTCTTCCTTCAAGCAATTACATTAAACCACCTCCATATATATTAGGTTATGTGATATGTATGTGTGTCTTAACCTAGTTTCCATAAAAATCCCAATGATGCATTTTGCTAGGAATGGAAAAATACAAGATAAATACTTTATTTCAAGTTATATTCAAGTTATGTTTATGTTAAATTCATATTATATTCATGTTGTTTCATGTTTTCTAATCTTATCTTTATGTATATATAAGTATGTGTACGTATAAGTATAAATTAACTTTAGAGTTTATTGCTCACTAATCTAACTATTGTTTATTTCATATTCTTTTATTTCAAGAAAGTTTATTTTATGCAAATTTATATGAGACTAGTAATTTTTAGTCTTAGACTTGTCCATACTCAAGTCCAAATTAGGGTGGATCATTTTAGGTCTCGAGAGCCTTGACGAAAAATCTAAGGCTTCTACTTGTTTTTATTTTATCTTGTTTCATTTTCATTTATTTTACATAGTGACTAGATTATTTCAAGTTCTAGGAAGCCTTGAGTATGAGCTAAGACTTATGTTTATTTTGTTATTGTCACGACCTGCTACCTAGGCTCTACCGCAACGGAGGGAGCGCCCTTAGGCCACTCTAGGCAGAGATTGTGATGCCAGGTACACTAGCCCTCTTAGAGCACCCTTTGGTATAATTAGGACACCAGAGGTACTGTGTAACAACTAAGACTCTACCTACTGAGGTATTATCCACTTTGGCCACATGCCACACAGGTTTATCCTTTTTGATGCCAGCACTTCCTAGGGGGTCACTCATCTTTGGATTGCTTTGCTCAGAGCACGTTTAGTTTTGGAGTTCTGACAAACTCCAAGCTATCACACTGAAAAGGCGCCTCTATTATTGGAGTTCCACAACCTATATTTGAAGGGTATCACATACTCTCCTACTTATATAGCTTATGTCCTTGTTAGTTTCGTTACACAGGTCAAAAACTATTGCTCTGATACCATTTGTCACAACCTGCTATCTTAGGGCTCTACTGCAACGGAGGGGCTACCCCTAGGCCCTCATACTATCTTAGGCAGGGATTGTGATGCTAGGTATACTAGCCCTCCGAGCACCCTCAGGCACAACCATGGCATCAGAGGTATTGTGTGATAAATCGGAACTCTACCCATTGAGTATTGTTCGCTTTGATCATATGCGGCATGGTTTTGTCCTTTTTGGTGCCAACGCTTCCCAAGGAGTCACCCATCCTGAGATTGTTCTACCCAGAGCACGCTTCACTTTAGAGTTCTGATAAACTCCAAGCCATTATACCGAAAAGACACCTCTGTGATTAGAGTTCCACAACCTATATTTGAGGGGTATCACAGTTCTATTTGTATTTCTACAACGAACTTTGTTAACGTTTTATTTTAAGTTTATGGTAACATTTCCACATTTTTTAGTTTAGTTTTATGTTTATATACGTAAATGCTCACAGTGATGTTATTATGATGCTAAATTGAATTTACTAAACCGCATATGATGACAATTCTTTGTTATGTAAATTATTTTCTAAATATATTTTCAATACTTGGGAAAAACCCTTGTAAAAAGGAAAATTTGAAAACAAACCAAAATCCTATTTTCTGTAAATGCCGAGACATAAGCATGGATTTTAGAAATTTTTATAATTTGGAAATTCTTTTCTTGAAAACACATAAAGATCAATATTTTGGCAAACAAACTTTCAAATAAAAATTTTACCAAAATTAATAAAGCATAAAATAAAGTATAACACTTTATTTCAAGTTGAATTTTTCATTTTAAGTCCTAAGGAGTAAATTTCACTACAAAGTTTTCTCTATACATTAATTATTCTTTTTAACCACTCGAGATATTAATATCTAAAAAGGTATATAAGCATTGGTAACTTTTGTTTGGATTTACCTTTTTTAATGCTTGATTGTTTAGGTTGTAATGAGAAGTTTACTTACACAGTGACAATGAATTTTGTGCAACAACTAATTCACAATGCTTGTGAACGGAAAAAACTCTAGTTTCTTTTCATCCCTTAGAGATCTTTGTCAGGGTAATCCTTTATAACTTGCCTTGTCGATTCTTACATCTGATTATCTATCCTAAATCACTTCTTCTCAAATATTCTTATCATAGTATGAACACATGTTAAGCTAAAGAGTCAATAAAGACAAGAGCTAAATTTTTTTCCCTAAAAAATCTAAGCCTAAATAAAAAGTGTCCAGTCAAGGTGTTAACTAGCAATTAGCATGAATGAACAAAAGTTTTTGACTATCTACATTGCATGCCCTCTAACCCTTAGTAATGGGACAACTAGAGCTTCAATGATCTATTTTGGAAAGTTTCACATCATTTACAAAATTAGGCAAATCTTTGGCTATCAAGTGGTGGGAAAAAAATTGCTTTTAAATTCCACTTTACCATTTTGAGTAATATAACCTCCAAAATGGGAAATTAAAAAACTTGAGAACATGTTTGCCACTTTCCTCTAGATGACTGATCTTAATTAAAGTTAACACATTAGGCATCATGGGATAAGTTATGCATTCTTAAAAAGAAAAGGGTTAGGTACTTAATCCCTTTTTTATATCTTAAATGCGTGATATCAAACATTGACGACGTTTTATACTAAGCAATCATTACTCTCTAATTTTGAGTGCTCCAAATATTTAATCAGAAAACATCCTTTATAGGTCTCTATATCTCATGTGTCACGTTATAAATAGGATCAAGACATATCAAGTCTCTCCACACATAACACTTAGGTGTTATATGCAAAGGCTCCATTCACTAAACCATTTACCATGAATGTTTCTATCCAATTTTAGGTTTCGAAATCATTCATTTAGTTTTATAAAATAGTTTGATTACAATGAAAGATTTAAAATAAAAATGAATTTATGAAACGCTACTTTAGTGAGTAGCCTACATCGATATCATTAAAACAAGTGTCTTGTAACAAAATAGGATCCAAGTACAAATCTAGAAAAGTAAACAGTAGAAAGTCCATCCCAACTCTCACACCAACTCAACAAATACAGCCCATCCTCCAAATCCTCATTATCCCATAATCCACACATGATACATCAATATACAATTCAAAATAGTAATAGTAACAAACTAGATATATCTAGTCACTCCACTCATCCTAGAGCTCAGCCACATCAGAACCAAAGCCCAAGTAATCATAAGGATTCTCATTCGACACATCATTACCTGAAAAAGAAGGAATGAGTTGAAGTTTAGTATAACAACACAAGCACACATAATATGATCACATGTTCTTATTCTAATTCACATGCATCAACCACCAATTTAGAAATTTAATTTAAGTAGAGCAAATGGACAATGGAGAACTCACACTCTAGCAACACATAATGGGAATCAAGGGGTCCTAATTAGTAGCAACTGCTCAGGGAGTTGATACAGGCAGCCCAGGTACATATAACCCCTAGAAGAAATTCTAAGTATGTAGCATCGTCTAGGGGGTCACAACCATTACAGATCTCTATCCTATCACAATCTACAACATAACATAGCTTAATTAATGCCCATAGCTGTGAGTCACACTATATTACTTTTCTTAGATCCAGATAGACATTACCTCGATATTGTTTGCCTCATTGGCTGCTCACCATGCCTTGGTGCAAATGAATCAAGCTGGTTCACAAACTTCTTGAACTCGACTCGATGTTTACTCAAGTTTAATTCAAGAATAGTCAAGTCAAGCTCAAGCTTCGTATATTTAGCTCGATTAGCTCACAAGCCTAAACAAGCTCTACCAAACTTGATTCGAGTATAAATATTAATCTAATTCAATCGAGTCTGGGTATAAATATTATTTAAATTGGAATTAAAGGTATTTTTTTAATAAATTGAGCCTAAACGGGTTTAACTGAGTTAAGCTTGAGCTTATGTAAGGTTATTTTGAGCCGAATTCAAACTTAAAATCTGAAGTTCAGTTAAGCTCAAGCGTGAAATTTCTAGTTAAGCTTGAGCACAAGTTCATTATTGTATCATCTCAACTTAACTTGTTTGCAATCCTAGCCGCGTACTATCAATGGCTTAAATGCCTAACTACTGTGCTAACACCATTGTACAAGGTTGTCGCTCCTCCAACCAGATTAAAGACACGAGCATACTCAAACAATAAATTAAGATATCTTTAAATATTAATTTGATGCTCCTCTTTTTAGAGGGCTATCAAGTTTTAATAATTTATAAATCTACTATTGTACTCCTAAACTCAGTTTTAATAAGTAATGCACCTATTTTTTCAGTAGCATAGAGTAGAGTATAAAATCGTCTCCACAAGAAATATTTTCAAGCACTAATACTACTCTAATCTTCCTATTATCTAGCAAATCGATTAAGGAATTGATTTGATGAAAGCTTACTAATCTAAAACTAAGAATTACACTAAGTTATATTAACAACACAACATACAAAAACTAACTTAACAAGCATGATTAGATTTACTCATTCCCTTAACATGAATTTACAAATATGTTTCTTTAATGATTACTACTTTCAAGAATCCATTAAGTAAGTGAATCTCTTCTCAAAAGCATTCGAATCTGACAACTAGTGTGTCCACCAGAATCTTTTCCTGATTAACAGTCACTTGAATGTTGCATTAAGATTAAATTATTTCTGAATTCTTTAAACAAATGCAGAAAGTCTCACCATGACATCTCTATCACTATGAGCGACTTACCTAGTAAACAAGATATATTCAATGGAATCATCTTTCAATGTCTTCCATTGAAATATGGTCAAGAAGGTGTTGGCCTACACTATTTCTTGATATTATCAATTCTATTTACTAGAACTAGATAATTATTAGATGAATTAAACTTTAATGATCAGATTCAAGTTAATTCTATGAATAAACCATATTCTCTACTCATACATAATGACAGGATAATGAATAAAAACTAATAGAAAAATAAAAACAATAAAATAAGAGAGAGTAGAAAAAAAAAAAAAGATAAGAACCCCTTCATTGGATTTGGATGAAGATCTAAATCTTGCACACAATACATGAATAACATAATTCCTTTGACTTTCTCAAGTTCTTCGAGAAAATTACAACTCACAAACTACTATAAGATTACGAATGCATGCTATGGACAAATACAATCACTATAAACTAACCATCTCCCTCCTTAGGAGGGAGAGGCTCTACAAGATGTCAGGATCCTAAGAAATTTCAATTAAAAGATGAGAGGGGTGATAATATCTAGATATCATCTTTCGAGAAATGGGTGTGTGTATTTTATACCCACAGAGTTTCTTGAAGAGACATATAGTGAAAATATATGACCTAAAGTAGGAGACATAATTTTTGTGAAAGAAACATAAAAGTCATATTCGTGCCTTTCCAGTTATCATGCCCATGACATTTGTATTTGATGGAATTTTTGCTGCTCTAAATCCAAATCACGAGCATGAAATATCTTTTAGTAGGCACTGTACTTGTCAAAAATCTCTCGGATCTCACGTTTCACGCCTATGATTCTCTACACTTTGTATCAAAATTTGACAGCTTTCCAAGAATCACTCCTGGTTCCATCCCTTAGTAGACATTGATCACTAATTTTCTTCGGTTCTTGATGTATCATAAGCGTGATTTTTGAGTTCTAAGGCGCTAACTTCCTTAATTAGTTATCACGTCATGATTCTCCGATACTACCAATCTTTCATGTTGTAGCTTTCCAGGAATCACTCCCTCGTTCCATCGTTTGGCAGACACTAGCCGCTAATTTTCTTCAAGTCTTCACAAATTACGAGCATGATTTTTGAATTCCATTGCTCTCATTTCTTCCTCAATTGCAATTGTCATGCCCATAAAGCTTCCATATGTTCTCCTTGTTTTCACTCTCTTAAATAGTCCTTGGTCTAATTCATCTTTAGTCTTCATAATTCATTTTAAGATGTCTATCTTAACAAAAAACATCCAAGTCTGCATACGTGAACTTGAATGAGTATTTAGCCACAAATCAAAAGATAGGTATACTCAAGAATAAGAATCTATGTAAAGAAATTATCTCAAATAATTTAAGTTACCAATATTCATCATCCTTAATAGATTATGTATTAATTAAATTAAAGTTATATATACATTACCTAATCTTATTGAGGTTTTACTTAATTTCTTTTAAATATATTCATAAATTTAATATCAAATTAAAAAGTGAATTTAGATATTAATTCATTTACCATACATTTAGGTTCATATTCTAGTTGGTTTAACCACTTAACCCATTATATAGTAATTAGGTCCTTTACATGATATCTCTAGTAACCTAACTTATAATTAAACCAATAGACTTTTATTAAATAAAATAGCTCATTTTAGATTTAATTAGTCCATTTATATCTTTATACTCCAACTATATCTAAAAGTGTGTCAAGGAACCTAAACTAGTTATGTATTAAGTTTACACTTACATTATAATTCATTCTTTATTCTTGTTATTATCAAATAAATTCCTAAAATCAAATTATTTAGTTGTTCAACTTAAAATTCATATTTTAATATGAAATATATTATTTACATCTAACTCATATTTATTTAGTTAGAATTAGATTCTATTTATTGCTAACATTTCATTATTTATTGAATTTTAGCGCACAACCTAACTTAATTGGACAAGTTTACCTACTTTTAGACGTTATTAACCCCAAACTTTTACGTATTGTTTTACCTTTTTCTAAGTTGGTTCAACCAATTAAATTGGTTTAATATGGTTAAAAAAAAAAAAACTTCAAATCTGGTTGGAATAGAGAAACAACACTAACGACTAACCAATTTTGCTAAATTGAGGTTAATCTTGATCGATTCTTTACACCATATTAAAATAGATTTCTTAAAATTTCAAACCATTATACCTTTACCCCTAAAAGAGAAGAAAAGTGGATCGGTTAAGTTCCTTACATTACTGCCACCAGTACAATCGAAATCTTAGTGTGCTCTATTTTTACTTTTTCATAATTTAATATTTGAAAATAGTAAATGTATTTCAAAAATGATGAAAATTCTCAGTTTAAGTATAGATGATTGAACTACGATTTCTATGAGTTTCATCCAAAAATAAATTTGTTTGAATTTTATTTAAATTTTACATTTCATATTATCATATAATGTCCACCATGCATATATACACATTATATAAATTAAATTTTCAGTAATTATTAACATTGAAATCATGTTTATCCCATGCTATTTACTTAATTAATCATTTAGGATTAGGTTTACTAATTTATGTAATTAATCATTCATCAAAATATCATCGATTTCCATGTTTCCTTCAATTCCAGCCTATGTTCACAATATAATCAATCACCATTCATCCTCTATTCATCTACTAATCAATCTACATGCAAAATATCATCTCAACATTCAAACATAAGTCATAAATCATTAGATCACAAAATCACATCAAGAGCATGAGATTAATGTACTTATCTAAATGGATGGATACAACAAGCACATACAACTACAACTGCTACTACTATTTGGCAATGCTTATTGGAGAAGCTTCTTAATCCTCCTCAACCTCCTTTGATTCTTAATTGTGTTCCTATGAATTATTAACTGCATTAGTAATATAGATTAATGGAGACAAATGTTTAGGATTAGATAATTACCTTTTCTCCTTAATAGCTTGTTGAAGAAGCTTAAGTTAGATTTAAATGAGAGAGTGTTTGTCTTCTTAGAAAAGTTTTAGAGAGGATTTAGCTTGTTCAAAATGTTTTGAGAGTGTAAGAATGAGAGGAGAGGGAGAAATTCAAGTTTAAATATATGTTGATGGAGCTTCTAAATGTATAATATACGTTTAGGCTTGAAATGACTAACATGCCCTTATAATTTACACTACCATAGGCAATGTAGGCTTGAATTGACCTCCATGCGCTTCCACTAAATTCTCTTAAGTTGTGTTATGATTTTTTAATTTTGTTTTATTATTCTTGTTAATTAATTAATTCCTCGTAGTTTGTATTTTATTTTTACTAAATAAATTCTTATTATTTTAATTGAATTTAATTTATTAGTCTAAATTAAATTATCAGTATTCATTATTAATATCTCTATCATCATCATCATCATTACTATTAAGGTTGTGATTAAATTTAGGATATTTCATCGTGCTCTTCACCTCTTTGGAAAAGACTTCTCAAAATCTATGATTCTATCTTCAGTATAGGTGGAGGCATGGTATGATTCGTAGCTTATCTTAAGTCACCTATATCTTCTAACTCCTATACAATCTCTTAAGTTAGGGCCTGTTTGGATTGCCAGTTTTTTATTGTATCAGATCGATATCAGTTCAGTATCGGTTTAGTATCAGTATTGGTTTGATTTGATCAGTTTATGAGTAAAACTGTTGGTTTTTTATTAGTACCATATTTGTATTGGTTCAGTATAGATTCGGTATCAATTCTGTTTGAAAACAATGCCAAAATGAGGCCAAAACAACCATCCAAATAGGCCCTTAATGGTCAATGAGATTTGACTAAAAAACTCTTAGGATGTTGATTTTTCAGTCAAGCTCCTCCTAGTAGACATTACGTCTAAAATCTTGGCTTTGCAGATTAAACCTAATAAAATCATCTCTCTGGCTAGAAACCATCTTTTGATGGTTCATTCTTTGTTTCTAGCACTTAAATTCACTTTAGAGCCAAATCATTTGTAGATGATCTTTATTCCTTTACTTGGAACAATTTCATTCCTTTAAGACTGTGTTTCTTACAAAGGATTTAAAAAGAAATGATTATGAGAGGGAGAAAACTGGAGGTGTAAGCCTTCATTTTCTTAGCAAATTGAACTCGTTTTTGAAAATCGGAACTATAAACCGAAACCCTAAAAGAATACCCTAGGGCTAGTTTAGACCTAGAAACCCTAAGTCCGACAATACCGAGAATGAAGCCCTAGAACAATAAAAATGAGTTAGCTTTAAAATAGTCCTAAATAATAAATCAAAACATAAAAAGATCATATTTTAGAGAAATTCATTCGTTTCGAACCCGATCGGGATCTGTTTTCGAAAACCGGTCCTCGAGACTTGAAAGTAGAAAAATATATATAAGACTCTTTAGAACCGAAATTTAATAAGGAATTCAAAATATAATTTTAAGAATTTTTCAGTTTAAAAATTACAGTTATAGTCCTTTTTATCATATTTTCATTACTACTGGTAATTTAATTATCTAATCTTCTTTTTTACTATCACACCATTCACCAAGTACAACCAACCATACTATTCTTACATCCTTACAATCTCACCTTACTTTCTTATATCATATTCCTTATATTTACTTTTCTGATACATTTTATTACTTAAATTACCTTATTAAATTTGAATTTTATTACACAAAGCAAATCACATCTCTCTCTCTTCCCATTTGCTAGAACCAGCGGGCCCCTCCCTTTGTCCTTTCTCTCATTTTGTTTGATTTTTCTTCAATTAATTAATCAAAAAAACCCTAATTTCATTTCTATAAATACCTCTTTATAATTTCATTTCACTCTCTCTCTTTCTTCACAAAATCAAACTGTTGGAAAAGTTTTTCTCTTCCTCTCTAGTGCCGTGAGCTCTCCCTCGTTCCCCATACACACACACAAAATTCTTTTTCTTCATGTTTTCTTACTCCACACTCCTAATAGGTAATAGATCTTGACCCTACCACAAACAAAACATGTAATGGCAAGATCATACATGTATAGTTCCACTAAAATACCCATGAGCTTTATGCTAGGGATGTAGAAACACTAAAGCATGATATTCTTCCATGAGCTTATGCTAGGGATGTAGAAACACTAAAGCATGATATTCTTGCCATCACAATGTTATAGATCTTGTTATTTAAGTTGTTTTGTTATTATTTTGTGGGGAAATGCCCCTTAGTATTTTGTAAATGATCCTGAGATATCTGTGGTTTATGTTTTTATGATTATTCTATTAAGTTAAACTATCTATCTCCAATTGCATATGTATTCTATTATCGTAAGGGAATGCCTTGCATTTAATACAAAACTTTTGATTAACTGTAGTAGTGATTTCTAAGTCTCGTTTGGTATGCAGTGGACTCTTATGTTTAGGGAACCTTTGGGGCGTGATAGGAGGGATTAAATTTTATTCTCTTATTTTTAGAGGAAAACATGAGGGAACGGAAAATGGATATAATATTTTTCCTAGGTCCAACATTTTCTTTATCCTCTATAAAATGAGAGAATAAGGAGGAAAAGGAATTTTTTTTTTAAATTACTCATATACCATACCTTTTTAAATTGCATATTATTTTTGGGGGGCATATAAGTAATTTATCATTAATTTTTTTTTTTCCTTTTATGATAATTAAGAGTCTATTCATTTTCCTCCCTTTATTATCTAAACACATGAAGGGATTTAAATTCTTTAATAATTTATTTCCTTCACCTTCTTTCCTTTCATAATCATTTCTTCTTAATTCATTCCATCATCCCAAACAAAGCTTAAAGATTTCATTTTTCACCTAGCATGCCTTTAGGTTCTTTCTTCCTACTAATGACAAATAACGCAGATAGGGCACCCCATGTCTCTAATGTTATTCATGATTATAAGATTGTGAAGCAACTGTGCACACACTTTTTACTTGTAAGTATGCAATAAATGTTTGACATCTGATTGCAACATATTTTGAGACTTATAATTTTTCAAACATCAACTCCATAAATGTCATGTTAAAGTATTAGCAAATGAAAGTTAGTAAAATTAAACATCATATTAAAGTATGTGTGCCTACTTTAGCAATTTGGCATCAATTAATTGAATGAAACAATAGTAATCAAAGAAACATGATGTTGCAACCGCCCAAGATTTTTTATTATGCAAGTTATTGAAGATCTTAAGAATCCTGTGTAAGCAAATCCACTATCCAAGAGATAGATCACAAATGATGAGAACGTATTTAAGGATAGCACAAAACCTCTAAGACAGATGAAGGTCTGGCTATTTTTTAGATAAGTCCTCCAAAGGGCATGTGATGTTAAATGTAGATGGAACTTTGAGCAAGGGCATAGATGGAGGGGATAGAATCCTTAGGGATGCTAACGGGGAATGTGCTATGGTCATTCGGTTTTCTTTCCTCTCATAGGTCCATTTAATGTAATTGCAATAACTACTTTTATTAAGGGTTTGAATTGCTACATATCATATAACTTCATGTGCATATTTGTAGAGGAATAAATGCTCGTGGTATTTCAATGGCTTTCATCTAAATTAGTCAGATGGGATATGTGGCACAACATATATTAGGCTAGGGGGCTTTTGAAAGAAATTGCAACAACCTAGTCATGTGTGAAGAGAAGGAAATGGAGCGGCTAACCAGCTTACTAGAAAAGCAATGGATACATAACATCCTTCTCCCATTTGCAAGAATCTCAACTGGATATGACCTTCAAGAGATATGATGGCATGTTCATTACAAACTAGTTGATTTTCATATTGTATCTTGCTAAGTTTTCTTTGTTACAATTGTTTCTTGCCATTGGAGCTTTTGTGTTGTAATTTTCAATAGTTTGTTGCCCATAATGACCTCTACACTACCTTGTTTTCATTATTTTTTTCAGGGTTTTTTTTTTGGGGGTCAATATTATGAATGATACATTAACTTTGACAAAATCTGCAATTAAGTACCCGAATTTTGAAATTTATCAATTTAGTATGTGAAAGAACCTTTCATACATTCAACAATACCTCCATCAAGTTCTTTTAGGTATTAAATTGATCAATTTTAAAGTTCAGATATCTAATTATATATTTCACCAAAGTTTAGGTATCATTCGTGATATTATGCAGTTATTTTTTGTTAGGAAGAGTAGTACTCTCTTATTTACACTTTTTCTTCTTTTTTTTAAAGAAAAATACTTTATTGTAAGGGGAGTATTGTTGCTTTATTAAAAAAATCATAATCAGTATCTCTAAAAACAAAATAATTATTTATAAAATTGAGTAAAGTTGAAATACCAAATTATACATAATATTAACCCATTTACCTTTTAGACAACTTATTAGCATTAATATCCTATAAATTTCATTTATGAAAGTTGGCCTAAATGGTTTGAATAGGCAACTTATTGCAAATAAGCTATTGAATAAATTACATATATACCTCTTGAAAAGTTTTGAAATTACATGGACCCCTACCTTTTTAAAAAGTCAACAATTACCTCTTAAAGCTAGGAATGGGCAAAAAAACCAATTGAACCGAACCAATCCATAATCGAACCAATTCAAATCGAAAATATGGTTTTTTTTTAATGGTTTAGTTAAAAAATTTTTAAATCTGAACCAATCCGTAAATTTATGGTTTGGTTTGGAAGGAAAACCAAACCAATCCGTAAAACCGAACCAAACCGTTTTAGAAAAGTATAATAATATTTTACTATGTTCATATAATTTCATTTGATATTTATTATTTGGTGAATATTGATTAAAATCAAATTTTTTATTTTTTATTTTTTTAGGATCATGATATGTGTTTTTTTTTATTGATGATGAACTATTGTTTTTTTTAATAGCTTTTAAGTTTATAAAATATGAAATTTATTTATTCAATTATAAACTCTTATTATATATTAATTGTTTGGTATATTTTGTCAGCGAATCATTTTATTCATTGATGAATTTTGTTGATAGATAATTTTTTATTTTAGATAAATTTATTGATAGATAATTGACTTGATGGTTTTATTAAAAATTATAAATTATGACTTACTATATATTAGTTGGTGAATGTATTTTATCGGTGGATAACTGATTTTATAGAGAACTATAAAAAAAAGTATGATGAATTCATAAAGTATTTTGTCATGGCGTATAATATAAACTTTGTAAAATGATACAAATATTTAAGTATCTACACAAATGTAAAAAAAACTAAAACAAAGAAAATTTTTAGTTAGAATTTTGATTAAATCAGTAATCCAAACCGTTATTTAATGATTTAAAAGATTTCTAATCCAAACCAACCATTACTTAACGGTTTGGTTTGGGATAAAAAAAAAAAAAAACTAAACCGTAAATTATGGTTTGGTTTGGTTTTAGGAAAAACCAAACTGAACCAAACCAATCCATGCCCATCTTATCTGAAGCAGCTGTGGAGTCACACATATATTATTAAATGACAGCTTATTTGTCTCTTAAAATAAATAGATATGAAAAAAATTAATTGAAAAAATACCATGTCATAATTATTTGTTGACGTGGAAATATAAACTTTTTTTTTCTTTCTTAAAAAACTAAAACATGTCTCTCTTAATAAAAACACAGCTGTAAACCAAAATCACCAAATTCCTTTTTTTTAATCTTTCTAAACGAAATGTATATTTCTAATTTCTTTTAATTTTTTTTAAAAAAATTATGAAACAACGTTACTACTTATATCCACAAATTTCAATTTCATAGATAGGGATGAAGGCAATAAGACATCCATTTGTAATCTAATTAGTTTTATTAAGAAACAAGCATTCAACTTTAAACCTTAAAATCCAACATTTTTCTTGATAAGTAGTGTTTATCATAAGATTAGAAATTGCTCTATGATATTTAATTGTATATTTACACAATGACAAGATCAACTGTTGAATTTTACTACAGTATTTGTAATGACTCATTATCTTATTTATTAACTTATTTCTATCTTTTCTTTCAAATAAGGGAGAAAACGTATAGTCTTGTTTTATTTCAATTTTTATTTCATTATTTTCTAGTCTTGTCAAATAAGTATTTCTCCTTTATTTTTTTCTCTACACTAGACACAATGTGAGGAGTCTCACTTGGAAATATGTAAGCTTAAGAATATTCATACATTTTAAACTTTTAAAAATGTAAATAAAATGAAAATATACATTTCATCTAGAAAGATGACAGTAAAAAAAAATAGGGTTAAATGATTTTAGTTTATATTGCATTTTTGTTAAGAAATCCATGTTTTGGTGTTTGTTAAAAAAATGGATTATATTGCCACATCAACAAATAAAGATCATATGGCATTTTTTTAATTAATTTTCTCATACTTATTTATTTTAAGAGACAAATAATATGTTATTTAATAATATATGTAGACTCCACTATCGCTCTAGGAGTATATTTGTTGACTTTTTAAAAAGGTGGGGTTTGTGCAATTTTAAAATTTTTCAAGGGGTATCTGTGTAATTTTGACACAATGTAAAGCGTAAATAATCAAGATTTACAGTAAAGATTCAAATTTTATGAGAAAAACTTCTCAATTATTGTTTTAAAGAGTGATAATAATGTCTAAAAAAAAAGATAGGTTTTTTTAAGATTATATACTAATACACAAAAGTCCTAGAAGATAGAATAAGAAAACAATTCGTGCATATGAAAACTAAACTAAAGCTGGTGGCTCTAGAACATTGTCTTCGGGCATCCTATCATGTACACCAGGAATTTTAGGATACACGCACGGTAGCTTTGAGCAGATGTTTCCTTCTTGCAGAAATTCTACGCCCGTGACATGACCTGTTGTACAATCTGGGCAGCTAATTCTTCATTCGACGTTGGCGACTTTCTTGTAAAACACTGGCAGCTTACATTACAACACTGGCGGCCTTCGTCTGCTATCAGTAAGCTATCTTCATTTTCTTTTGTTCCTTCTTTGACACCTGTATTTTGTTCAAATAAACATCCGCTACCCTGTCCACATCAGTCTCCTCCATTTAGGAGAAACTCGCCCTTGGTTGTTGGAATGGTAAGGATAAAGAGCAATATCTGAATCTTGAAATTGGATAAGTCCGCCATATTAAATGTTTTGGAAATACCCAAGCTATCTGGTAAATCCACTACATACACATTATCATTGATGCGTTGCAGCATTGCATAAGGACCATATTTCTTCGGTTGAAGTTTGTTGTAAGTACCCACTAGGAATCTCCCCTTATGCAGAAAAACCATGACCTGATCTCCAACCTGAAACATCTCATGCCGCTTATGTTTATCAATAGCTTGCTTATAGCGCTGATTTACCTCTTCCAGCCTATGTTTCACTTAATTCTGCACATCAACCAATTGCTGCCATATGTTTTGCTGGAACCTTAACACTGTCTCCCTTAAGCAGCTTAATCAAGTCAAGAGTATGTTATGGTATCTTAGTATAAACAACCGAAAAAGGAGATCTGCCTATTGCACTATGGACGGCACTGTTGTAAGCAAACTCAACCTATGGAAGGAATATGTCCCATTTCTTTGCTCTGTCACCACAAAGACTGCGAATCAAGTTTCCTAAAGTGTGGTTTACTACCTCCATTTGTCAATCAATTTGTAGGTGAGTGTGCTACTAAACTGCAATGAAGAATCAAATAGCTTCCACAATATCCACCAAAAGTAGCGTAGAAACTTGCTATCACGATATGAAGTGATGATTTTGGGAACTCCGTGCAAACGAACAACTTCCTTGAAAATAGCCTAGCCATGCCAACCACATCAATAGTTTTCTACAAGGAATAAAATGTGACATTTTGGAAAACCTGCCAACAACCACAAAAATATAATTGACTTCTCTTTGTGTACGTGGCAATCCATCACAAAATCCATAGACAAATCTTCCCAAATATTTTTTAGAATCAACAGAGGCATGTATAGTCTAGTATTCTTGGACTATCCCTTAGATCTCTGGTAGACATAACATTTTTCAACAATTTTGCTCACATCCCGTCTTATCTGTGGCCAATAAAACCCATCCTTCACTGCTGCCAATGCCTTATCTCGCCCCACATGACTAGATAACCCATCTCCATGGAGATCGCTAATCACCTTTTTCTCAATGACCTCCTTGGCAGGCATAATTGGTTATCATGCATTAAATAATCGTCAGACAAATAAAAAATAATCAGGTTGATTACTTGATACCTAATGCCATATCTCAGCAAACTCCTTATCATGCTCATACTCCTCTTTAAGCTTATTGAAACACATAATTTCTTTACTCAAATTCAGCAACAAAGAAGCTCGCTTACTCAAAGCATCTGCCACTTTATTTATACCCCAAATTTATGCTATAACTAAAGGGAAATTTTTGTAAAAACTGGTACCATCTCCCATACATATCACTACTAATCCTCTTCTTACTATTCAATTATCTCAAGGCCTCATGGACCAAGTAGCGTACAAATTCCTTCCCAATCAGATAATGCTCTGAAGTCTTAAGAGCACACATCAGGAAACAAAACTCTTTGTCATAAGTGCTCCATTTTCACCTTGTGTCACTGAGCTTCTCACTGAAGAAAGGAATATGCCTCTTTTCCTATGAAAGAACAGCCCCTATACCTACTCCACTTGCATAACACTCCACTCAAATAATTTGTCAAAATTTGGAAAGGTAAGGATTTGTGCCATGTATGATTTCTCCTTCAAAACTGCAAAACTAGTAGCTGCTTCATCCGACCATAGGAACTTTCCTTTCTTCAAACACTTTGTCATCGTGCAGCAATGGTGCTAAAATTCGTGATAAACCTGCGGTAAAAAGTTGCTAAACCATGAAAAATTCGTAACTCAAAAACATTCTTCAGAGCAGGCCAATCTCTATTTGCTTGGATCCTTACCTCATCAGCTTGTATACCATCAATCAAAACAACAAACCCCAAGAAAAGCAGTATATTTGTCAAGAAACTACACTTTTTAAGGTTGATATATAGCTTATTCTCCTGTAAAGCTATTAGTACACTCATCAAATGCAACAAATGTTCATCTTCATAAGAGCTATAAATCAGAATGTCATTGAATTATGCCACCATAAATTTACCCATAAAAGGTTTTAATACCTTGTGCATGTCTCATGATGTACTAGAGGCATTGAACAACCTAGAAGGCATGACCAACCACTTATAAAACCCTTCTTTCATCTTGAAAGCAATCTTCCACTCATCATCAGGTTTAATTCGAATATGATGGTATCCATTATTCAGATCAATCTTCAAAAACCATCTAGCCCCATGCAACCTGTCCAGCATATCATCCAACTGTAGTATAGGAAATTTATACCCCCACGGTGATCCAGTTAATAACCCTACTATCAACACACATCCTCCAACTCCCATCCTTCTTAGGCGTCAATAATTTCGGAACTGCATATGGCTTATACTTTCTTGAATCAACTCTTTTCTCAATAGATCCTCTACCTTCTCCTTTAGATTCTCACTTTCCTTTCGGTTGATCCTATAATGAGGTAGATTAAGGAGGCTACCTCCAAGAATAAGGTCTATTTGGTGCTGGATGTCTCTCAATGGTGGTAACCCAATTGGGATATCATCAGACATCAATTCCTTAAATTCCTGCAATAACGGACAAATCAATTTTGGTTGCTCCTCCACTTACAACTCAGTATTATTCATCAAGACCTACTTTATAATCAAAGCATGAACTTGTCTAGTTTATTTAATTTCTACATCAAAATTCTTTACTATAGATAAAAACATCTTCTTTTCAGGTGAGGTAGTCTTATTTTTCAAAGGCAGTAATGTGTACTTCACCCCTTCCTTCTCTAGCTTATACACAATGCTTTTACCCAAATGTCATGCATCTACATCATATTGCCATGGCCTACCGAACAAAAGATGACATACATCCATATCCATGACATCACAATAAACCACATCATGGTACTTACCTATGGAAAAAGGCAACTTGCAACACTCAGTCACCTCAATCTTCCCCACAGCCGATTTAATCTACCATAAGGTATAGGGATTCAGATGCTTCTCTACAGGCAATTTCAATGTATTCATTGTTTCCCTTCCATTTATGTTCTCACAGCTACCGCTATCAACTATGACTTCAAACACCTTCCCATCGATGGTATATCTAGTTTTGAACAACTAGTGGCATTGAGTAGCATCATCACATTTTGGAGTCAACATCATTCTCCGAACAACAAAAACCTTCTCATCTTCATATTCCTCCTCCTCATCTCCATCGTCCTCACAACAAATCCCATCATCATCCTCTTCTCTTTCCACTATATTAATAGTCTTCTTCTTAGGATACTCATTAACTCTATGCCCCGTTGACCACATCGAAAACACTTCCCAATAATCGGTTTTGCATAAGGATTATTTGCTTTCCGAACTTCTTTGTCTCATCCCTCATTCATAGGACGTTTTCCTATTGCTTTATCCTCTAGGGGTCGACTCTTAGCACTATATCCATGAGTCTGCTATTCTTCCATATCCTTGGCTTTCTCTTCTGACCGTGCAGTGTATCTATACCCCCTAAAATTTCTTTTTCCACATTCATCAACTCACCTTTCAAAGCTAGATTCTTCGCCTCACTCAAGGTATGAATAACCTATACTCTAATTCTATTATGCAAAACTGGCCTTAACCCTTCTAAATATCTAGATACCTGTTGCCCTTCAGATTCTAGGAGGTTATTCTATTCTGCCAATCTCATGAATTCCGCAATGAACTCATGAACTGATTTGCTCCCTTGTTAGCATCGCTGATATTGCTAAAACAAGATCTATTCATAATCCAGTGGTAAAAATCCTATCTTCATCAAGTATTTCATCCGATACCAAGTACGAACATGACCCTTTCTTTCTCGCTCTCTCCTGTATTAGATCTGTTCCTACCATGTTGAAGCCATCCCCTTTAAGCGATAACCCACTAATCTAACTGGACTTTAGCAGGAGTCTTCACATAATCGAAGAATCTATCAACATCATCAATCCAATCCAAGAATTCCTCAATCCCCGAGCTCCCATCAAAGAGCGGATATCGACCTTCAATCGAAAATCTCCGGCATCCCTATCATCATATCCATCTCTTCTATGATCGCTATATCGCTAATAAAGAAAATTCCCAACGTCTCCATCCTTATAATCATTCCTTCTTTGACCACCATATAGCGGATTGCAAGCAAACTAAGGTGGTTCCACATCTCTCTCTTCTGAATCCTTTTCATAGACTGGTTGTCTACGTACAATGATAAGTCTGTTAGTAGGGTCACCATGAGCTACCTCGACCCCTGGCCTTCTATTGTCATTCTATCTCCTATTTGCATCAATTCCGCAATCACTCAAACGATCCATAATCTCCTCAAGACATTCTTCAAAATATTGGAATATGTGATCCATCCGTTGCTCTAAACATCTCTCCAATCATTGCAATGCCTCGTCCCCTTGAGGGACTCCACCCTCCTGAACACCGTCACGGAGAGCACCGCCATCTCCATCAGTTGCCATCCTGCTCCGATACCACCTGATACAGCATAAAGCGTAGATAATCAAGATTTGCAGCAAATATGTAAACTTTATGAGAAAAACTTCTCAATTAGCATTTCAAAGAGTAATAATAATGTCTAAAAACAAAAGATAGGTTTTCTTTGAGACTATATATACTAATACATAAAAGTCTTATAAGATAGAATAAGAAAATAATTCGTGCATATAAAAACTAGACTAAAGCTAGCGGCTTTGGAACGTTGTATTCGGGCGGCCTATAATGTGCGCTAACAATTTTGGGATGTACGCTGGTGGCGTTGAGCTGGCATTGCCTTTTGGCAGAAATTCTACACCTGTTACATGACCCATGGTACGATCTGGGCAATTGCTTCTTCATTCTATGCCAGTTAAATGCTCACAGCCTTCTTGGGAAACACTGACAGCTTATGTTGCAACATCGACGGCCTTCATCTATTGTTAGCAAGCTATCTTCATCTTCTTTCGTTCCTTCTTTAACACTTTTATTTTGTTCAAATAAACATCCCCTACCTGGTCCACATCAAATTTACTCTAAGTTAACCATTTCGGTGGAGAGAAAAAGAATTTTGAACCATATACCTGCTAGATTCAATCACCTTGTGATAAAAATGTTGCGCATCAACTTTGAAAATATAATTTTACGTGTATATTCTTTATATATGACGGGCACCTTTTTAATTTGACATATTTTATTTTGTATAATTTTTTGGAACAACTTCCAATTAATAGATTTTGGTGATTTACATTTTATGTGTCTATTTTCTTTGTTCTTTTTTCCACCACACATACATGTGATTTTGTTCTTAAACACTTTATATACCTCTTTTATCAATATTTGTCATTGTTAATTCGTCATAAATAATTCTGGTTTATGAATGATTCATAATTATTAAATTAATAAAATCATATTCTTAAATCCAGTTCCTTTCTTCCTTCAACAACAGCTACGATATAGTTTGTCCCGTTGGTAAATGCATGCTGAATCGATTTCTCTTTACAATTTCCTGCTCAATACTCTTTTATAAATTTAATTTTCAAACGAACTTTCATGAACAAATAATATTTGATTATATAATGCATTAAAATAATAACATGAGATGGACAGAGATTTTGTCGCTGCTAGAAATATTTCTTTTTCTTTTTTTTTTTTTGAAAAATATACAAATGTGACCACCTCTTTTAGGAGATTTTATTGCTTTTACTTTATGTCATCTTTCGCGAAGCATTAGCATATGGAAATATTAAATAAAGTTTCATTGGTTATTGTTATGTTCTCACTTGAAAATCACTGGCTATATTTTTTTAAAAATAAAACTAAAATGGCAGTACTTTCTGTTTTCTCTCTCTTTGTTTTTTTTAGTCAAAAGCAATTGTCTATATCTTTTTTATCAATTGTAAATATCCAATCTTCATGATATATAGTGAGGGTCCATTAACTAATATGCCACTAATTACTAAATTAAAAAAAAAAGACTAATAGTTTTATATAAACAAGTGTGTAAGACGATGTAATTTTCTTTTGTTTTTTAAACATTTACTAATTTTTATAGGATGCAGATGGTAAATTAATGTTTTTAATACAGACAGGGTTATGTTAACTGACATAAGCTGGATACATGTAAAAATAATTTTGAAAAATCATGTAGTGTATAAACAAATTAGTGCAACAAGCGAACACCCAAAGAAACACTGACTTAACTCAAAGAAATGCATCGATTAAGGTTCTGCAAATCCTTTTTTATATTTTACAACTTACGAGCTGCTGTTTAATGATACATGCAATTTATTATATTTGGGAATTTAATTTAATTTTGTTTCAATAATTACGTGTGAACAACATTTTTAAATTAAGAAAAATCACGTATAATTATTGGCCAGTGTCGATGGATAAATTAAAAAGTTAAAAAAAACAAAAAAATATCGATTAGATTCCAAACGGTGAGATATCGGTGGAGCCCCGTTGTGTGGAAAGAAAATCCTTTGCATTCAACGCCGGCCACATAGCATAAAGCATCTTTGACGCTGATAAAGACAAGGAAAGAAACAATACTCATTGGCATCAGGTGATCGTCGTGTATGCGTGTGAAAGCTCAACATTTTTACTATAAAGCCATACATAATCATGCTTGACGTGTAGATCATGATGAGGCATATGTTTTAGAATACGGTCCATGCTTGGAAAGGTTTTAATGGGTATTAATATTATTATATATATATATATTAACTAGCAACGTATAAGTTAAGAAAATTTTAACATATAAGTAATACTTACTTATCACTACTATTTGTCAAAATAACACAGTAATACTTACTTGTCACTTATTAGAACACATGGTGAATTAGTACCAATAATTTATTAATATGGATATATATACTAACATCTTTTATTACTTTTAATCTATACTAAGATCAATTTAATGCAATCATGTAGTTGTTTTTCGTAGGCCGGCGATGAAGATGTTTATCCCCATATCATTCTCTTCCACCTGAGAAGAACTCGACCTCGGGTTCTCTTCTAGATATAATGGAGAATCATAAGGATGGAATGGAAAAAGATCAGCAACATTTCCATTCCGATCAACCAAATGAAATCCTAATAGGAGAATGCCTTTTGCCTTCCTCCTTTGCTTCTTTTACAACCACTTCACTTTTGGTTTATCCTCTTATATGGTGTTTCCTTATGTTTACTGTCAACGACTTCAAGAGTCTCAATATCTTTTGTGGCAATATCAAGCGGTATATCAGAACAGATCCTTTTTTATTAGGTTCAGTAGAAATAACTAGTGCATCCACAGGTTTTCCTTCTACTGTAGGAGTCTCTTCCATGTGTTCTTCCCATTCTCTTTTGAAATAGGACTTTCTTCCTCTTTCAAATCATTATTCTGCACCAATGTTACAAACTTTGTGTTATATTCTCGTATCACTTTCTATTCTTGATGAAATAGATGATCCTATTGAAACATAATTTCGTCATAATAAGACGAAGAAATTCATTTTTTAATAAATCTTCATCCTAAACCACATTCTCAGGTGTTTTTACTTCATGGCTAACTTTTTTTTTTTTTCAATCTCTCCCACCATAAGATGCATACCTTTCAATCTACACACCAATCCCACCTTCTTATCCTTTGACACCTCTATATAATCAAATATCCGTTTAACCTCAACAATCCAATCAACAAAATTCTTAACTCTTAAATCTCCTCTACAATATGGAATATCTACATACTTGAAATCATTTCTTTCATATTCATTCCTACGTTTGTAATAATCAACAAAATTACATCTTCCATATGCTACCTTCTCTAGATTTGCCACTACCTCCCTATTGTCGTGGTTGTTCCTCCTCCATCAATTCATCTTCCTCCTTAGAATCATCATCGTAAGCATATAACCTATGATTCACAGTAACATGACTAGCAATAGGATCGCTACGCGCTAATCTGCCCTTAGTCATCTCCCATAACCATTCATATTCCTGTTGACATTTGATCGCTCGATCAGGTCATCAAAGTTATTCAATATGTCGGAATCTCTAATCCTAGCTATCCAATATCGCCCTAGGAACCAATTGTTCAGTTCTAAGGACTTCCGCATCTGATCACCATCAAGAATGCGACTGCCGTCAACACTGTCTTTGGTTGCCATCTTTGCAAGAACTCACCTTACTCTGATATCAATCTGATGCAGCATGAAAGCGTAAAAATAGAAATCAATCTCATCGGATGATTTCCAAAAACACACAATTGCAAAAGTTGCAATTTCCTAAGAGAAAACTCTCTCAATTGTATTTCAAAATGTATAAAATATTATATGTCTTTACAAAAGCCCTAAAAGACTATTTATACTATTACATGAGGAATTTTAAAAGATAAAATCTCAAAAAGGCAAATAATGAATACAATAAAGAAAAATAATAAATACAAATTAATTGTGTAACCTAAGCTGAGAATTAACGCTAGAAATAAAAGCTGCGGCCTGTAATTAATGCTGATGATTTTAAAAATTCAAAATACAAAACTATCAACAATATAGGCCGACTCCAACACTGGTGGTGTATCTTCCAACACTAGCGGTGTTTCTTCCAAGGCTGGTGGCGTTTCTTTGTAGGCTAACAATGTAGACGTTTATCGCCTGCATCACTGAAGAGGATTCTATCTTTACATACATTCTTCTTTTTATAGTTTTCAATACAATTTCCATTGCAAGCAACTAATAGCAAGTTAAAAACAATACTTTAGATTTTCCTTTTCTTTATTGGTAAATGGTTTCAGCTTAGAGGGGGAAAAATAACTTATCAAATGGAATTATGATTTTCAATTTTCAAACACGATTAAACAATAATGGCTCTTTCATTTCGTTGTATGGAATAACGGAGGAATGGAATTCCAATTCAAATGGAACATAATAAGATTGTAATGGTTATTACAATATTCACTTGGTATAAAAAGTAAAACAAGTATTTATTAGGGAAAAGGTAAAATATCTATAATGTCTTCCATATTTATTATAGAGAGAGGATAATTATATAGGTGCTAATTTCAAAATAGAGGTATTTATGACAAAGCTGAAAAGTAAACCACTTAATGGCAATCCATGGGATAAGGACCTAAATTGTTATTCATTATTTTACATAACATAATTCATTATGAATTGTTACTCCCCTCAAGTGAACACTGTAATAATAGCTTTATATCGAACGATGAAGGAATAAATAACTATTCATATCAAGTGAACGGGCTGTAAATCATTTTATATTCAAATACAATAAGCTTTTAGCTAATCATATTATTGTTCACACATGTCCACCTTAGACTTTGCTAATAGATGGGGCAGGTATGTCTCCATCACAATTTTCTCCATGCCACATTCTGGATGGCATAAACATACTAGTAGTCAATCCAAAAATGGTCCTACGCATATCATACACGCAACCAGACCTTTCCAATTTTCATCACTCACCTTCGTTTTCGTTCCCTTTTGTAATCCCCCAAATTTTACGTAGTCTAATTTTGATAAATACTAAAAATGTAATATAGAATTATATTGAATATTTGAAACAAGTAGTAAAAATCACTCCAAATTTTTCTCAATTTAAAAATGGCAAAGTATAAATGAATTTGATCATAATTAGAAAGATTGAAACAGTACCAATAAAACTTTTCGAAATACCAACTGTAACTTTTATGATAATCTTTACTATAAATTCCTGAATCCTTTTTCCTTAAGTCCTATACTTAGGGAATAAACCATATGCTTGTTAACTAATGAAACAATAGTGTTCAAACTATTTTTAATATGATGACAATATTAATTAGCCTAGATAGAATATGTTGTTATTAACAAATTAGTAGGAATAACCACTATACAGTAAAAGATAATATTTGGAAAAATGATCAACAGTTCAATAAGAAATCACAATTAACCTTAAATTTAAGTCACAATAACAAGACGATTAATTTGGGAACTTACAAGTATAAAAATATAGACTAAAGACAAATCACTAGAATTACAAAAAGAAACGATAAGATCACAAATAGATGGATATCTAAGAATTTAGATCTTAAATAAATATTTAAATTACTCTAATATTCCAATTAAAAGACTTAGAGATTTAGAAATTAAAATCCTGAATTGCCAACATAACCTTTAATAATTTTCATAACTAGAAAATGAACAATTAACAAATGAGAAACTAATACCAAATACATGATTCAACAAAAATCTTAGAATAGATCTATGAGTTGTAATAAACTCATTCGTAGCTTGAAAAAAAAAAAAACCGAATAAAAATTTCTTTGGCTTTAATAGATACCAAAAACGAGATTTCGTATATTGAATTGATAATTCACGATATAATCAGAAGTAACTTCAAATTTCAAAACCGATAAGATACAGTTTAATAATAGAACTTATCGGTATAGAATAATAATTCAAAGAGGAATTACTAAGACTACAAATGAATAATAGATACTAATACCGAACAATAAATATTAATCTAGATTAAAAATTTAAATTTCAAACCCGTTGTTATATTTGTTAAGAAATTCTGAACTTATTAAGACTTGATTCCAAATCCGATTTATTGAGCTTAAAAATAAATAAATTAATTAATCACGTAAGTTAAACTACTAAAATAATTAATCACGTAAACTAAAAGTTTGTATTCATAAACAATCTAGAATTGTTATAGGAACTTAGAAAATTCTATTACGATAAAACTCGTGTATAACAGTAATAAATATACATTTAAAAAAAAATTTAATGTTTGCTAAAATATTTTGGTTATTAATTATTAAGCAAATAATAAACAAATCGATTAATATAATATATATATATATAATATGAAAACCACCGATGGAAGTGCATCACGAGAACAGAGGAACAATCTCACGTCCACAAATCGCATGCCGGAATTTCACAAACAGGAACGAGCAAAGTCCACGGAATAGCTAGTCTACACTGCACAACTGAAGAATTTCCCACGCGCGAGCAGCAGGGTTGACCGAGTGAGACAGATTGTTTCCACGCAACAGCAGCAGCGTTGAAGCGTCTGGACAGCTCCATGCGCACACAGCAGGCAGCAATGGGACAACCGAGCAGCTTCCCTCCATCGCAAGCAAGCACAGTACACCCGAGCAAGCTGGAGTCTCCACGCAGGCAGAAGCAGCTCACACACCCCACATCCACACACACACGCACAGCACAATGCTAGGACTGAAAACAGAGCCCATAAACAGAGCAAATTCGGCTGCTTCATCCCAACTTTGATCCGAATTTGAGTCCTTAATTTCAAACGAAAATGACATACAATTACCAAAATAAACCACATGTAATCAACATTAAATGCCAAGAATTACAGCTCTAATAATCAACCAAAATAATACCAAATCTGTCTTGAAAATCCCAAAGTAGCAGCTGAAGCAGAGGAGAATTTCAAACAGAACAAGCAACATTCACACACACATTCCAACTCAGTTTTAACAAAATATAGGCTTAGCTTGAGTTGAAAATTTTGTCCAAATAAACACCAATAGTAGGCCTCTAAATGTACACCTCAAGCACCAATTTTTAGATAGAAAACAACAAAGAAAATCTGATCACAAAACCATGTAAACAAAGATGGAAAATGTCAACAAAAACTGCAGCAGAGTTTCAAATTTCAACTTCAGATTTTGAGTCGATTTTTCACCTGATTTTCCTGCAAATGGATCCCCTATTTTCCACACATAAGCAACCTTAATTAACTAGAAAACAAACACAATTAAAGCTCCTTGAAATCAGCTACAAATTTCATATAAATTCGTTCAAAAATCAAATTCACACCATAATTCTTACCCAAGAGCAACAGCTGGAACATGATCCATAAGCCCTTCATTTGGTCCGATTTTTCTCAGCCAACTTGTACTAAAATGCACCAAATAAACCACTATTTAATAGCCTTAATTTACTAACAAACAAACCCCATAAATATCCTTTAGGTAACTACAAAAAAAATCTATCAAAACTTGCAACCCAAAGTTGACAAATTCGTATGGAATTTCCAGCTGCAATTGTGAGCCTTTTTCAAACCCAAAACCATTTCCTTAGCCTCTAAAACTTAGCCTAGACTTAGTATATGTATATAAGCCTAAGTTAGACACAAATTGAGCTCATAAACCCCACAAAAACACTCCAAAATCTCAGCTACAAACCCAAGTGCGTCCAGCACTTTTCCTTTCCTCCTTGCCATTACAACCTTCAACATAGAAGCTTAGAAATCTTGTATGAACAACTATAAACCCTAGCCTACTTCCATACCTTACATACACATTAATACTCATCAACAACATCCAAAACTAAACCCAAAAGTCTTAAGTTATCCTAAGGATTCAAGAAGATGAAGCTTAGCTTAACAAGGTAAGATTACTTGTTAAAATTAGTAAACATTCATTATAGATAGTGTAGTTCTTATGATTTAGTTAGGAACTCATCATCTAACCTTTGATATAGGTTTGATTCTTGCTTAAAAAGGAAATTGAAAATCCTTTTTCCATTCCAAGCTAAGGTAAGTTCTAAACTATCAACCTATCTTCGTTATTTTTATGTATGGACTTAGGATGAATGGTTTAGTATTGAAGAAATGTTATGTAGTTGAAAGAAGTTGCTAATCAATGGATAAATTCCAGTGGATGGATGGTTGATATGTTAGAAATGTTTAGATATTGTTGGCAAGGAAAGACAACAACTTAGAAATATTATAAAGATGGTAATAGTAAATTCGGATTTTGGAATGAAGGAGGCAAAACCAAACTCAAAATTCATCTAATCTGGTCTAAATTCATGTCTAATGCTTCTAAGACCTTACATGAACATAAAACTTGATAAATCAAGCTTTAAAGGCATGATTAAGAGTTCTACATTATAAGAAAAGTATTATGAAAAAATTTATAGAAATTACACATGTTAATACCTCCATAAATCATGAATGAACTTAGGATATGAATGAAGGCTTCAATGAGATCCTCTAAAATAATATACAAAAAAAAAAAAAAAAAAATTATTGAAAAGAATTAAACAATAAAAATTCCTTTACTGTAAGAATCAATACTTAAGAAATCATAAACTAGAAAACCATTCAGTTTACAGTCTTAATAAACCAATATCAACTGTACTGTTATTCCTATAAGTATGATTATAAGTATCGCTATTAATATTACTACTAAGTATAGTATTTAGTATTGATGATGTTTTCATCACGAGTCATGAACGATTATTAAAACTGTTATCTTCACGTAAACGCTACTATATTTATATATCGATACTATTATTTTGTCACTAATAGTATGAAAAATGATTATTATTATACCTATAGTTATTACTAATATTGATATTAACGTTTCAAAACTAAAAGTACTAATAATATTGTAGTATTAAACTTAGCTTGTTTTACAAAAAGAATGAAACTGAAGTATAATAGAAATTTGATATATCTACATACGATTTTTATAACTTTTGGAAAGATATAGATACTAAAATATACTCTTAAATAAATAAAAATACCAATATGAGAGACAGATAAGGTTGACGGGCAAAGATTTAATAAATAAAAATCTTCTATTGAAAGCAATAGAACTTAAGAAAAAACAAACCCCTTGAATAAAAATATAGTTAGCAATTAATAAAAACTATATCAAACACCGATACGGAATATTTAGGTATCTAAAATGATTTAGTTAAATTATTTAACGATGCAATAATTAAAGTAACGGGTTTAGTCTAATATTTGGCAATTAGAATCAGCGTCTTTAATTATAGGAAGACTTCTCTTACAGAAATAATTCAATAATAAAACTCTGTTATTTCCTTTCATAGGAAAATAGATCAATTCCGGACTGCCCGTAGCTTAGCGAGGACCACAGGTGAGGGAATTCTGATGATCTACTATTTGCTTGTGATTGCTACTGTTTGCTGTTATGTTGATTGTATGACTGATTGATATGAGTGTTATCATCCATATGATCACCTGCATAAATGGATAAAGATAATTATTCGACTAAACTAATTGGATATACTCGTCGCATGTGCTTGATCCCCTGGTAGGAAATGTCCCAATTTTGAAAACAAAAGTATTTTGAAATGTATTTTAAAGAAATCCGACTTGGAATATTCCAGGTTATTTTTATATCCTTTGGAAAGGAAGAATTTATACTAAAAGAGTTTATGAGATAAACATGGGACATTTCCGAGTATTGTTGTGACAGTGGATGTGGCCTGAATTTGGGTCCACTGGTCACTTGGCGATAGATGTTACCTGAATTTGGGTCTATCCGCCGGATTCACCTTTATAGGTGATGGTTCTTTTTGGCAGTAGATGTTACCGAGTCGGGGTCTACTTGTGCGATTCACCATAGATTGGTGATGGATTGTAAGAATGACCATTAAATTGGCATTATATATATATTTAAATATGAACCAACGTAAATCACGTGAACACGTTGGGGAATATTTGTTGTTACCAATGGCGGTTAAGCATTGGGTGAGTCTGGATGGACGAAACCACCAGGCAGCCTCGTACGGTTAAGGCGAGGTGTCCCATGCGGGTAAGTATGGGAGACAACTGAAGTGTAGACAGGTAAATCTACATCGTCTATGGTTCCGGACCTCCATAGATGTGTTGCTTGCATTCATTACGTATGCATTCATATTGCGTATAGATAGATTTGCATGAGTGTATAATTAATGTTTGATAACTTGCGTGACCGGTAGTAGTGAGGAAGGAACTCACTGAGCCCGTGGTTCGCTCACCCCTCAACAGTTTCTTTGTGCAGGATTATTACTAGCTGGGATTGGGCTAGGAATGTGTGAAGAGAGCTTCTCCAACAAACTCTATTGAAGATAGAGATATAGGACATGGTGAACTTAGAATGTAAATTAGATGAATTCTAAATTTGTATGTTGTAGTTTGGAAACCCAATTTCACTATTTGGTGGGGGATACCGATTCTCTGCGATCTTGGTGGAAATTGGAAAATAGGATTCCATAGTTGAAATACTGTAATATATTATATCATTTGTATGATAAATATTTATAAATAAATAGAGTCTTGTATACTCTGACATACAAGAGGCTCTCATGTTACGGGTGCACACGTGATATGATAGCTTTAGATAAATCCTGTTAGACCCCCATTTAGAGTCGTGACACCTTTTCCTTTTGAGAAAAGCATTCACTCATCTGATCGATTTGATTTCTTTATTACCTATCAATATAATTATGTCGACCTTAGCATTGTATTCATTTGGAATAGCATATTAACTATTAGATTTTTATCCTGTTTTCTTCTACCCAAGCAAGTACACTTCGGGTAAGATCATTTCTTTGCACGAGTTAGTGGAGTTAATAAGTTGATTATTAAAATAAATATAATAATTAATATATTAAGTATTTGGGTAATATGATCAGAATTACATATGAATATGAATCATTAAATAACCGATTAAAACATAAAATTTTCTTTCAAGTCTCAATTAAAACCTACTTCAACAAATCTTTATAACTTGTACCGAAACATATGCTCCAAAACTATGGACGGGGGAAAGAAAGGTAAGGAAAAAAAATCAGTAAGAAAATAATTCACTTTCCTTACTTGGAAAAAAAGAAGGAAAAATGGAAGGACTGTTTTAATAGAATAATTTCATGTATCCCACAAAAAAAAAAAAAAAATCATTCTCTTTATATATGGAGAGATTAAATAACTCAAAAATTCCCTTATAATATAAGGTATTGGGAAATTTTGCAGATATGTTTGGACTTTAATAAGTTTATAAAAAGATGTATTACTTTGCATCCAAACAAGTTTTTTTTTCCCCCTCTATCTTTATCCCTTCCTATTTCTTCCTCTCACTTTTTTTTTCCCTTCCAGTTTCTTTACTTGATCCTATACCTAGTGTAAGATATATATGATACAAATTCTAAATTACTTCGTATCCATCCTATCAAAATTATTAATTAATGACAATTATTATAAAACTATATTATATTTCTACCTTTTATATTGTAATACATCATATTATATATTTAATATTTATATAATTATTTAATATAAAAATACGAAATAAATGGCACAAAATTATCAAACAATAGAATTATTAAATAAATTATAAAATTTATTTTGTATCTATTATTTATATTTAATATCTTGCAAAAGAAGAGAGACTCTCCTCTAATTAGGACAAAAAGGCAAGTATCGTCTCTTTATCTGCATAGCATGCCTATGTGAGCAAGGAGGACTCACTCTTTGTCCATATTAGAGGGGAGTCGCTGAGCTAATGCATTTATCTCTTTAGGCCTAATTAGGCTATTTTCTAGCCTAAAGAGAGGAAAAAAATCACCTAATTAAGCCAAATGTGCACCAGTGGTAAACTCTTATTTTGTAGTTTCATATATGAAGATGTCGATGTTACACTATAAGGAAACTAGTTCTTAGAAATAAAATTTATATCTTTAAATATAAATTTTTATAACAAAATCACTGTCACTAATTCTATTTATAAAAATAGAATTTTTTTCACTAATTCTTTATCGTAAGATTTTTGTCTCTAAAATTCAGTTTTCTTGTTGTGTTAACTGACATGAAATGACAAGCTATCACATCACAAATGTTGATCAAAGAAGAATGATTGTTTCAATTTGAAAGTATTTGAAAGTTGATTTATTTTAATACTCCTATATTAGCAAAATATACTATAATGAATTTTGATATTGTCATTTATTTAAATAAATGGAACTATTCCTTATGATAGATTGTAATATTATGACCTGTTTATAATAAAATTATTTAAAATTACATTATTATATTCATGAAGCAAGTCTTAATAAGAAACATGTAAATAAGAAAAAATGTCATTAAATTGTTTGAAATTACTGGTTTGATGGATGTACTGTGACAAATATATAGAGTAAATAAATAGGTTTTTGGGCAACTTACCTTAAAAAATTTTTAAATTACAAAAATCTAACCGAAAAAAAAAAGATGTTATACTATACATTATGTTTTGTAGATTTTACGAGATATAATATATTATGCTACTTACATATTATCATATAAATCATTTCTCTTTTAAAGTTTCGAAAGCTATATATAATGGTAATATATATATATATATATACACATAAGTTATATTTTATCGACTCTTTATACAAAGAACGGCTTTTGAGGGTAATATACACTAAGTGTATATTACACATGATAAGTAGGTATCAATTATTTTTTGATATTTAGAAATTAAGGATGATAATTTTTTTAAAAACTATCTGTTATCTTTTCTATTTATCAATTAATAGTTATATATTATATGTACTTGTATATAATATGTATTAGGTATTTAATATTTTCCCCCATATACGATGATCCCACATGGAGTAGAGATATAAATGCGTTTGCTTCGTAGAAGACGGGGGTCCAAAACATGAGCCGTTTCGTTATATCACGTGTGCAGCTGTTCATATCATGCATCCATGCTCTCCTTAGCTAAATTTAAAAGTGGGAAGTGGGACAAATCTCCCCGTAAAGAAAGGTCTATCAGCCATCTCTTACATGGCCACATAATGCCCAAGCATATGGTTCGTATTAATGTACTAGCTGTCGATCCAAATAATTGACGCTACAACAATACATATTATCCACAATCGGACGCCTGCCAAAATTAAATCAGGTCACCATCTTTGTCTCCTTTCCTCCACTATCATATACCTTCTAAAGTCAATTTTTAATTATTTATTCATTAATTGGAAGTTTTTGACCTTTCCGAATAGCAAAGATTTTTATTTTTATATTCATTTTTACCCAAGACTTAATCAGTATATATTTAATTGATATTTTCGTCAGAATAATTGTTGAGAAGATAATATACTAATTTTAGAAATGCTTAATTGTCGTATTGGTTTGGCCTTTTCTTATGTATACAATTATATTACCCTAAAAGATAATAAGAGATTGACACATATACTAGTTGATGCTACTCATAATTATACTAGCTAGCTATTGACAATAATTATAAAGGATATCGAGTAGGTTATAAGATAGATGTTAGCTAATCAACCAAGGTATATTCACGGGAGTGGTTACAAGTATAAATCTTTACCAACGCTACATAAAACATGCATCCCATATTATATAGGCTCTAAATTCTAGAGTACTTTGTAGTATGACAATCTATACAATGTTAAAACATCACTAACAAGTATAATTAATTTTGTCGGGAAAAAACAAAAAAGTATAATTAATATTGATACATATTAGTGATATCTAACATTTTAGATGTCCTAATTCCTAGTCCATTTTTGTTTTCGATGCACTCAGTCAAATGATTAAATCCATCTCTCACCACTAATTTAAGTCTTCAACATAATTTATGTTTGTCCTGATTTATATATATATATATATATATATATATATATGCACACTTTTTTTTTCATTTTCTAATTCTTGTCTTTAGCAAAGATGTAGCCCATAATTTGGAGTACATTGATTTTAGCCATGAGTGGTTAATATTATTCAAACCATTAATGAAAGGGATTTTGAATACCATGGTTTTAGCCATGAGTGGTTAATATTATTCAAACCATTAAGGAATTTTAAAAAATTATAGGTTTTATATGATAACTTAGAATGTTTAGATTTTATAAAGTATACGTGACAAAGTACTTTTAAGGGATCACAAAAGGATTTTCACTTTCAAAATTTTAATAAAAGCCAACTGCAAGGTAGGAGTTCTTTTATCTTATCCATCCTTATCTACTTATCCCAACTAATGATACTGTCAACGAGAAAAAATGGTTTATATTTTCCTTATCTTATTTTAATAAAGTATTCAAGTTATTAAAAAGGAGAAGAAAAAGATAATAACATAGTAAATGATAAAAATAAAAAAATCTTCTCAATCATTGAAATCATAGGTTGATATTTTTTAAATGCTACTTTCAATAAGTGACCATATATGTCGGCTCTTTTATCAAAAACTCTGCTTATAGCTACTCAAAAAACACTAGTTTAAGAACTAGCTAAGACAGTTTGCATATCTTCTTGATAATACACTATTAGTACTTACTAGATGTTTCCTCCTGCACTAAAAAGATTCCATTATAATTAATTAAGCAAAACATATTTATCTTATACTAAGTGATTTATGATAAGATCAATTTTTCCCCAAATATGAGTTGGATATATAAATATAGTATAAATATTAGTTATTTATCTAAGTATCTATATATGATTTATGAGAATAATAGATAGAAAGTTAAAGTAAGCGAATATTTATAATCTAGATATAATGATTTTTTTTTTTTTGGCCAAACATCTAGAGGTAATGATACACGCAGTGGTTTTGAACAGCAACAGCACGGTATAATAAAAGCTAGAACTAAAGATTGTGTAATGCTGTTGGTGGTCCTGCTATTAAGCAATATTTATCTATTTGGTGGACCTATACCCAGTGGTCGATGTATTGAAGTTGAATAATTGCTATAGAAAATTAGTTAGGTCAGGGAGCCAGCATTCATACAAACCGTTCATGGAGAAATCAGCGAGAAATCATAAAGTGTTAGCCAAATCTAATATGCCGTGTGAACATAAAGTTAGGTGCATCTATAATAAGCGTAACACAATTTTTAGAGGTACGTGGACCGTACGATAAAAACTAAACATGTAAATTTTAGGATCGAATTGCAAGTAAATTTGCTTATATTTATTATATATTTTATCCTTTTATCTAATTTTAATTAGATATTTAGACCTTCAAATCTTAAATGGAAGTATATTTAAATTCTCATATAATTATTTTACCTTGATTTTACGCTTTCTCTAGAATTAGTATTACTTACTCTATTTTGTTTAAGGGTGAAATTGAAATAATGAAATCATAAAATAAATAAATAAAATAATTTCTAAAAATTTAATATCCTAACCACTTAATTTGTAAATTATTGATGCTCCTACTACTTTATAGAATTTCATACAGAGGTGGTAAAAACTTTAAGGAGGCAAAATCCTATCTAGAAATGTATAAAAATTTTAAAGAAAGGATAGAATGAGCTCTTTTACAATTTATCTTTAAATATATATATATATATATATATACACAAAACATCCTAGAATAAATAGAGACTACATGGTTAGGTCTGAACACGGTAGATCCTGATTCATGGGGTAATCCGATCTCAAACCGACTCACAATTTTTTTTCATTTTTCCTTCTTTCTTAAAAATTAAAAAAAATATCATCCGTAAATAACAAAGGTGTGCATGATTCGTTGGTTTATTTTACATAAGTTTTGCCATTTATTTTATCTCTAATTCAATCAAATTATTTATTAAAAATAGATACTGATAAAAATAAATATATTTATTTATAAATAAAAAATATATAAAATACAAATATAATTCATATAAAAAAATATAAATAAAAAACATACTATCTAAACATATCCATAAATTAACATGGTGTATTTAGCCAATTTTTTTTTCCATCTATTTTCACTTATTGCCTGGTTTAGGTCCTACACTCTTGGACGAAACAGTCCTTTTTCGCTCCTTTTAGTTGTTGCTTCCAAATGGATGTCTATGAGTCGTCGCTTATATGCAAGTCACATCACATCGATCACTGGCTGTCACGATCATTCTTAAATACTAAACAAATTACAACGATACGAATTTAAAACTATAAAAAAATAAAATAAATTCCAAATTTTTAAAATACTATTCTCATAATGATAATTCCAGTAAATATTGAGCACACATCCCAATTCCCAACACAAACAAACCAAATCTTCAAGGTCATAACAAATAAAGTCTTTTTTTTTTTTTTTTACTTATAAGTGATAATTTTCTTTTCATAATAAATTTAATTTTAACAAAACTCAAAAACAAATTGTTAGACTTGCGTAGCTCGCGGTTTGATTTCGGATATACGCGGATCAAATTTAAGACTTGACCCGAAGTATATAATGTCCACTTTTTGCTGGAAACCCTAATGCTCGCTCTCTCAGATAAGTTGTTCTCTCAAATCTCACTTGTTTTACTCTCTCGAAAACCCTAATCCCTAATTTGTTTGAATTGATTCTTTGCAGGTTGGAACTAAATGATAACTGAGACTGATTCGAGTTAGTCTCCAACTCCTAAGCACGCTATATTCTGTAAGCGGGAATACTTTCCCTTTTCTGCAAACTTGTATTTATATGATTCGTTTATTGCATTCCTCTGTTCTATACATGCAAGCTGTCCTCTAACTGTTACTTGCAAGCTGTTATAGATCTATACTATTTTGTACAAGTTGTTGCGTAACTGTAAAAAGAAAAGCTTAGCTGTTAACAGCTGGATCTATGTATTCTGTTCTATTTTGTAACTAATTAGTGGATGTAATCTTTCATCCACTCTGGTTGCCTTCTTATCCTGCTTGAAATTCTGTTATTCGTAACAGAATTCTCCGTTCCTTCAAAAGTAACCTTGTCCTCAAGGTTATAAGTGGAATAAAATTGGGAAAAATTATCCCAATCTTCCCAGGAAGTATCTTCTGGAAGTAATCCTTGCCACTGGACCAAAACTTGCTTGATCGGTCGGTTATTTTTGAAAATAACTCTTGTCTTGAGTAAAACCAACGGTTGGATTATTGGCTGGTTATTCACTGCCTCTGTGGGTAACTCCAATGAGTGTTGTGAAGCTCCTTGTGCTTTCTTCAATAAAGAAACATGAAACACATCATGTATCTTCGAATAAGATGGTAACTGTAACTGATAAGCACATGTCCCTATCTTTTTAAGAACTTGAAATGGCCCATAAAATCTTTTGGAAAGTTTATGAAATTTTCCTAAAGATACTGAGACCTGTCGATATGGTTGGAGCTTAACATAAACCAGATCACCTGGTTGAAACTCTAAATGAGTTCACTGTTTATCAGCAAAAAATTTCATTCTCTCCTGAGTTTCGGTCAAATTGACTTTTAGAGAACTTAATAAATTGTCCTTGTCCAACAATTCTTGTTCAACTGCATCCAATTTAGAAGCACCTCTTGTATAGGATGCGATAATGGGAGGGGCTCTACCATAAACCACCTGAAAAGGAGTGAGTCCAGCTCCTTCATGGAAGGAATAGTATTGTACATATTCTGCCGAAGGTAAAAAGAACCCATTTATTTGGACAATCCATTGTATAGAACCTTAAATACTGCTGCAAGGTCCTGTTCATCACCTCAGTCTGACCATCACTTTGAGGATGATAGGCACTGGTTGTGAGTAACTTTGTCCCACTTAAGGAAAACAATTCTTTCCAAAAATGGCTCATAAAAATAGTGTCCCTGTCAGTAAGAATGGAACGAGGAATTCCATGTAGTTTTATTACCATGTGTAAAAATAAGGAAGCACCTTGGTTGCAGTGTATGAGTCTCCAATGCTCCTAAATGACAGTATTTAGAGAGCCGATCACTACTTCTAATATAACTGTAAAACCTTGAGATTTAGGAAGTGAAGTAACAAAATCCATACTTACATCTTCCCAAATTGTTCTGGAATAGGTAGTAGACTTAGTAATCCTGATGGGTGGCGAGTAGAATACTTGACTTGTTGACAAATTGTACAAGTCTTGACAAATTGTTCTACCATGGCACGCATGCCCTCCCAAAAAAATTCTGAAGACAGTCTTTTGAATGTCTTCAAATAACCAAAGTGCCCTGAGGAAGGAGAAACATGAAATTCTGACAGCAATTGAGGAATAAGAGTGGATTGAGGCACCAAAAATAGTCGGTTTTTCAAATATAATAAATCATTCCTCCACGTCAAATTATATTTGATTGCTTTCCCTTCCTTCATGGCAGATATGAGTTCACAAAATTCCTTTAAGGAATTGTATTCATCTTTTAATGTCTGAATAAAAGAGAATTTTGGCTCTGTCCAAGCAAAATAAGTCCCTTCCTCTGAGTACTGTCTGGACAATGCATCTGCTACTTGATTATCCACTCCGCTTTATACATGATAGTATAATCATAGCCCATCAACTTTGAGAGATATTTCTGTTGCTCTGGAGTTTGAATTGCTTGAGTAAGAATTTCCTTAAGGCTGCGATGGTCAGTCTTAATGATGAAATGAGATCCCAAATATACTGTCTCCATTTTCTTACAGCCTCTACGATTGCATAAAGCTCCCTTACATAAGCTGAAGCTTTTCGTAAATGAAGAGGCATTTTCTTGCTAAAGAAAGCCACTGGATGATTCTTCTGTAATAAGACAGCTCCAATTCCTGAACCTAAGGTATCTGTTTCAATAATGAAAGGCTCTTGAAAATTTGGCAATGCCAAAATTGGGGCTGAAACTAAAGCATGTTTAAGCTTGTCAAACGCCTTTGTAGCCGCTGTACTCCAAATAAAAGCATCTTTTTGCAATAAGTCTGTGAGAGGACTAGCAATGGATGCATAATTTCGAATGAATCTAAGCCCAAAAAGGCCCTGAGTTGTTTAATAGAATTTGGAGTTGGCCAATTTGTCACTGCTTCAATCTTCTTGACTTCAGGTTGTACTCCTTGGTGAGATACAATATGTCCTAAATATTCGATACAGGACTCTCCAAAAGAACATTTTGAATGCTTAAGGTAAAAAGCATTATCTAACAAGATTTGTAAAACCTGACCCAAATGTTCAATATGATCAGTCATAGTTCTACTATAAACTAGAATATCATCAAAAAATACTATGACAAATTTTCGAAGAAATGACCTGAAAATTTTGTTCATGATGCTCTGGAATGCTGCTGGAGCATTGCTGAGTCCGAAAGGCATTACTAGAAATTCATAATGCCCTTCATGTGTCCGAAAAGCAGTTTTCTCAATATCGTAGGGATGCATCCTAATCTGATGATATCCTGCGCGTAAGTCCAATTTGGAAAAGACTGAAGCACCATATAATTCGTCTATTAATTCATCAATGGTAGGAATTGGAAATTGGTCCTTAATAGTGACATGATTCAGGGCACGATAATCCACACAGAATCTCCATGTGCCGTCTTTCTTCTTCACCAATAGTACTGGAGAAGAATAAGGACTGGTGCTATGCTGGATGATTCCTTGCTGCAACATCTCAGTAACCTGCTTCTCAATTTCAGTTTTCTGAAAATGAGGATATCGATAAGCTCGAACATTCACTGGGCCTTTTCCTTCTGGAATATGAATTTGATGTTGAATATCTCGAAGTGGGGGCAATGATGAAGGTGCTTCAAACACGTGAGAAAATCTGCCCAATAAAGCTTGTAAGTCTTTATTGTTGGTGGTATTCTTAGATGTGTTATCACAAACCTCCTGAGCCAAAAATTGAAAAAGAAGCCACCTCGTCCTTTTTTAATAAACGATGAAATTGCTGGTGTGAAATCTGTTCTACCAGCCCTTTATGCCCCTGCAAGGTTACTATCAATCCTTGATGCATAAACTGCATAGTTAATTGACTATAATCAATAGTGACTGGGCCCAAAGATTGTAACCATTGAACCCCCAAAACTATGTCAGCGCCCTGAAGAGGCAAAACATAAAAGTCATCAGAAAAACAAAACCCTTGAATGTTAAAATCAACAGATTGACATTTCCCTTGACTGTGCATTTTAGTGCCATCCCTATGAGGACATTAAACTGAGGGGCGGAAGAAACAGTCAAATTGAGTTGTTTAACAACTTACTCTGCACAAAATTGTGTGTACTCCTGAGTCAACCAATATGCCCACTGTTTTATTATTAATAACCCCTTGAAATCTCAATGTACGAGGTAAAGATGTGCCAGTTAAGGCATGATAACTGATAGTACAGTCATCAAGATGATCAGAATGGTCTGAAACAGGAAGATCATTCTTGTCGATACCCATGTGCTCAAAGTCATCCCTTCATCATCTGTGACTAAAAGAAGAATTTGGCTTTGCATTTATGATTGCGATGATATTTTTCATCGCAATTATAACACAAACCCTGTTCTCTTCGTGCATTTATTTGCTTGAGTCAACTTTTTAAAGTGAATAGTGGGTTTAGATGATGATAATCCAGTAGGCTGAGTAGTAGGAGAAGACACTGCAGGCTTTGCAAACTGCAGAGTATTTGATCCTGAAGAAACATATTTCGGAAAAGAAAACTGCTTTGAAGAGAAATTAGTATCTGTAAATTTTGACTCATACATTTTGGCTAACCAAATTGCATGAGAAATAGAAGAAGGTCGGGCAATTTGAATTTCTCTTCGAATAAATGGTTTTAGTCCCGAAACAAAACAACTTAATAAGAAAGTGTCTGATAAACCCACTACTCTAGTTGAAAGATTTTCAAACTCAGATTGATATTCATCCACAGATCCCTTCTGAACCAATTTAGATAAAATTCCTTGAACATCATCATATTCAGAAGGACCAAATCTGGTTTCCAAAGACTTTAAAAATAGAGGCCAAGTTGATATTTGGTGATTTTGTTCCATCCATTGGAACCACTTAAGTGCCTTTCCTTCTAATGCAAAAGAAGCAATCACCAATCGTTGATTTTCAGGAACATTATGAAAATTGAAAAATTTTTGTGTTTTAAAAATCCATCCCAAAGGATCTTCCCCATCGAATTTGGGAATTTCTAATTTCAAACCTTTCAACAAATTCTCATTTAAAGAATTGTCTGAAAAAGATGAATTGGTTGCATCAGGAGTGGGATTTGATGCAATAGGATTTGTAATATTGTCAACAGAATCAATTTTAGTGTGCAAAGATTGTAAGGAAGTAGACAATGTTTGCATATTTTCGTGCATCTTGGCATTTGACAACATCTGTTCCTAAAAACTTTCTTGCATGACCTTAACTGATTCTGCAATGGAAAAAACTAATGATTGCAATTTAGCAACTTCATCTTGTGTTCGGTTTGCCATCTTGAATGAGTATCAACGAGGGCACCAATGTTAGACTCGGGTAGCTCGCGGTTTGATTTCGGATATACGCGGATCAAATTTAAGACTTGACCCGAAGTATGTAATGTCCACTTTTTGCTGGAAACCCTAATGCCCGCTCTCTCAGATAAGTTGTTCTCTCAAATCTCACTTGTTTTACTCTCTCGAAAACCCTAATCCCTAATTTGTTTGAATTGATTCTTTGCAGGTTGGAACTAAATGATAACTGAGACTGATTCGAGTTAGTCTCCAACTCCTAAGCACGCTATGTTCTGTAAGCAGGGGAATACTTTCCCTTTTCTGCAAACTTGTATTTATATGATTCGTTTATTACATTCCTCTGTTCTATACATGCAAGCTGTCCTCTAACTGTTACTTGCAAGCTGTTATAGATTTATACTATTTTGTACAAGTTGTTGCGTAACTGTAAAAAGAAAAGCTTAGCTGTTAACAGCTGGATCTATGTATTCTGTTCTATGTTGTAACTAATTAGTGGATGTAATCTTTCATCCACTCTGGTTGCCTTCTTATCCTGCTTGAAATTTTGTTATTCGTAACACAAATGTATAAAAAAAGTAGTTCTAGCACTGTCATTCACCACCTTAGAGCGGGTTGGATGACAACTTAAGCTCTCCTGTGCTATTTGTCTTTATTTTATTTTATCTTTTTCTTTTTTTTTTTTATAATAATTCATTAATAACAGAAAGGGAGAATATCAAACTGAATTGTTTGAAATTACTAGTTTGATAAATGTACTGGTGACAAATATATAGAGTAGATAAATATTTTATTGGACAACTTACCTTAACAACTTTATACTACAAAAACCTAACATAAAAAATTTATAGGTTGTAATGTATATATTGTCTTGTAGGTTTCAATAGTTTCATGAGATATATATATTATTCTATTTACATATTATCACGTAAATCCATTCTCTTCTAAAGTTTAGAAACTTGTATTTAAATGTAATATATATTATATATAAAGTTATATTTTATCAACCCTATATACTGTGAAAGGCTTTAGTAGGTAATTTATACCATGTATATATTACATGCAGTAACTAAGTACTAATCATTTTTTGATAATTAACTGTATTCAAATTTCATAATGATAGTTATTTTAAAAACTATCCATTATTTTTTCTATGTATCAAAGTGTAATCAATAATTATATATCATATGTATGTATATATGGTATGTATTAGGTATTGAATATTTTTCCCCATATACGATGATCCAACACATAGAGTAGTTATATGGATGCGTTTGGTTCGTAGAAGACGGAGGTCCAAAACATGAGACATCTCTTTATATTACGTGTGCAACTGTTCATATTATTCATGCACGTTCACCTTAGCTAAAGCTAAAAGTTGGAAGTGGGACAAATCTTCGGTAAAGAAAGGTCTATCTGGCATCTATTATATGGCCACATAATGCCCAAGCTTATGGTTCACCTTGATGTACTAGCTGTCAATCCAAATGATTGATGCTACAACAATATATATTATCCACGACGCAACCACCCTAAATTTAATCATGTCACTTTTTTTGGGTCTCCATCCTTCCACTGTTATGTTCCCTCCAAAGTCAATTTTTAATTATCTATTCATTAATTGAGTTTTTTTATCTTTCAAAGTACCAAAGATTTTTTTTATATTTATTTTTACTGGAGATTTAATCAAAATATATTTAATTGATATTTCGGTTAGAATGAATGTTGAGAGAGAGAATATACTTAATTTCAGATATGTTCAATAGTCATATTGGTTTGTCTTTTTATTTTTTTCTCCTTATGTATACAATTATATTACCCTAAAAGAATAATAAGAGATTGACACGTGTATTAGTTGATGCTACTCATAATTATACTAGTTAGATATCAACAATAATTATAAAGTATGTCGAGTCGGTTATATTATAGGTATTACCAAAGTAATTTCTAATTCTAAATAATTGCAACATGTACCATGGGAAGTTTGATACTGATATAAACCTTAAACAACGTCACCAAAAACAAATCTCCCATGCTATAAAGGTTATAGATTCTACACCATCTAATAAGAAAGTATATCCTGGTGTCAAAATACCCTTTTTTTTTTTTTTTCCCCCTCTCCCTTTCATTGACTGCTTTTGGCAGCACGCCTACATAAACAAATGACGACAGCAAATTGTTTCTTCCCAACAAACCTCTACAAGTCGTCATTGTCTAATCGATCTAACCGAGATATGGACCACCCAAAATCACATCACATCAGTGCACTGGCTGTCACACCGAAAATAGCCGAACGACACCATAATTTTCTGCCAGCAACATCACACCGAAAACATACGCAATGCTTTGAATATGATTGACATTATTCTTGGATAGATAAATATAATTTTTACTAGACAAGTTTCAATGATACGAATTTAAAAATATAAAAACTACAAATATATTCCAAATTTTCAAAACACTGTTTATAACGGCAAATTTTTCGAGTGCATACTGAGTACACATTTCAATTCTCAAAACACACAAAACCAATATATTGCATTCTATGGTCATAATATATAAAGTTTTTTTACTTATAAATAATAATTTAGTTATCATAAAAATTTTAATTTTTATATAATTCCAAAACAAATGTATAGAAAAAGTAATTCAGGTACAGTGGTTCACCACCTTAGAGGAGGTTGAGTGACAATTTGAGCTCCATTGTGTTATCTGCAATTATTAATTTTTTATTTTTTTGCAATTTTTATTTTTTATAATTTTATTACATTTTATATAATAGTTAAATAAATGTATTTAACAATTTTATTTTATCAAATTAATTGCTATAGACAAGTTAGAAATGAACACAATAAACGTACTTATTTGAAGTGTTGAAATAAAAAATAGACATATCAAGTGAAGCGGTACAAAAAATATAATTGTATAAAATGTAATTTACCTTGAGCGAATACCATAATTAATATTTAAATTTTACTTACCTTTAAATTTACCTTTTTTATTAATTTTCCAATCAACTACATGAATCCGTTTGTTTATATAATTAACTATTTGAAATTTATCTAATTTTATAATTAACTAACTAAAGTCAGATTTTGTAGATGACTAAAAAAGATTGCAAGTTATAAATGAACACTTTTGTCAAAATTCGAATCGACTAAAATCCAACAAATTAGAACATGTTTAGATCATTATCCACTTCTAGATTTTGATAAGAAGAATGATGCCCGTTTTCCTAAATTTAGTTTTCAGAACATGTGGATCTGACATCATTCCTTCTTATTCATGATAGAAAATTCCAAAAGTTCAATTGGGCTAATTGAATTTCAACTAAAATTTTGGAGATTGAAGGAAGCACCTAATGAATGGAAGAAAACAACATTTGGTAATAATCACACAAGGGTTATAAATGCTAAAGAGAAAGTTAATAACTTAAAGAAGAAGTTTGAAAATAAAAATGAACAAAATTACTACAAAGATATGCAAGAAGCTAAAAAAAGAATTAATGGAACTAATGGAGCAAGAGGAAATTTCTTAGAATGGAAATTTATGATCAATTAATTAAAAGCTGGAGATAAGAATTCTAAATACTTCCATACTATTGTGAATAAAAAAGAAGGCACTATAATGCGAATAGTAAAATTAAAGATCCTAATGAGAATTTAACGGAAGGCTCTACCCTATGTGCTTCTGCTTTTAAATTTTTTAAGATCTTCTTTCAAAGTACTTTAAGATTGACCAATGTTAGAGACTTGCTTTGCTTAATCAATAATCTCTAATTGAGACAATGATTTGCTTATTGCTACTCCTACTTATGAGGAGGTGCTGAATTTTATCTTTAAGCTTGGAAATGATTATGAGCCCGACCTTGATGGTCTTGGAGGTCCATTTTATAAAAACTGCTAAAAAAATCATTTGAAAAAGATTTTAGTGAGATAGTACTAGAATTTTTTTATGGTCTTCAAATGTCACTCAATGTGATGCAATACGTGATAGGTTTTTAATTCATACCAACCATATTTGATTCTCTGGGGTGATCAAGCATTTTATTACACACTCATAATATATCAAATATAACACCATATATGTATACGCCTAACCGATATTCCAATATGCTTACGAGCCGTTGATCACGCAACATAAGCCACAAACGTAATCCCACATCATCCCCACAGCAAGTCCATTTTTCTCTTTTCTCTATTAACTAGTGCACTACTTTGCATACAAAGAATAGATAAGCAAGGAAACAAAAACTCACTTGGCCATTTGGAATTCTTTTACTCAAAGTGGAGGTATTGACTTCTTCGTTACTTGAACAAAGAAAATACTCAAAATGAGTATTGCCCATCGACTTAGCTTAGGTTCCTAATTCTATAAACTTAGTTCTTGTTAGTCATTTTGATTCTGATTTTTGCATATGAGTAGTTAATTTCTACCTATTTGGAAGCTCTATATATTTCCAAGGTTATTTCAAACATTTAAGGTCATTTAGGTCTTGGAATCCTGGGAGTCAAATCATGCCCATATTCACACTTAAATTTGTTTTGACAATTTCCACAAGTTTCAACTCATTTACATCTTCTAAGACAAGTATATTTATTATTTCTATATTTAAATACAATTAAAATTCAATATCTCATAGCACATACATGATCCAAGTGATGTTGCTCAAAAATAGAATTTTTTACTAATAACGTTGTTTATATCTAAGTGGTGGGCCTTGTTTTGTACCTTGTGGAAGAATATTTTGAGAAGAAGTGATTTAGGATAGATAATCATATGTAAGAATGGACAAGGCAAGTTATAAAGAATTACCCTGACAAAGATCTCTAAGGGATGAAAAGAAACTAAAGTTTTTTCCGTTCACAAGCATTGTGAATCAGTTGTTACACAAAATTCATTGTCACTGTGTAAGTAAACTTCTCATTACAACCTAAACAATCAAGCATTAGAAAAAGGTAAATCACAACAAAAGTTACCAATGCTTATATACCTTTTTAGATATTAATATCACGAGTGGTTAAAAAGAATAATTAATGTATATAGGTAAATTCATTTAAGGTATTCAAGTTCTAAGTAGTTAAAAAGAGGACTCAAAATTTTGTAAAAAATAAGTTATCTATAATTAACAATTGAGAAAAATTATTGAAAATTAATCCAAACATTAATACAGTGAATGAACTTTATAAAACATTTATTCCACATTTAACCATTGAAAAGTTGTTACCTTAAATGAGCTTACCTCCAAACCTTGATACATTCCTTCACTTTATAATCTATATCATATAACCATTCCATGGGAGGTAGAATATTGACAACGATGTTGCAACCCTTAACAAAACCTATTTGATTCTTATTGATGACCTTTAAGAGGATTTCACTAAACTAGTTAGTGAGAATTTTTGAAAAATATATTAAAAGTTGTGTTGCAAAGATTAATTAGTTAAAAATCTTTCCAAGTTTGAAAGTTGTTTTTTAAGGGCCTTTGTAGGACAATACCTTAGTTTTTTTTAATAAATACAAAAATAAGGCACTAAAAAAAAGTATTTGAAATTTAAGTGTCAAAGGCGAATGTAGTACTTGTGTCTTTAACTAAACAGCCGTACCCTCTTCATAATATAAAGAGGGCATTCCTCCCCTTAGAACTTTTGCATAACTTTATTCAAAAAAGTTTGAAAAAAAAAACCACAAGATTTTGCATGTGTATATATATGTATGTGTATGCAGGTTCTGAAACTCTTTTCATTGTGGCTCTTGTACAAATACATTGCAGATGCTACTTAGAGAAAGGGACATATGAATGAGGTCCTCATGCTGATGATTCAACATATATGTTTAATTGGATATTAGAATTTTGTATGGTACATGAAAAGCTTATTAATTTAGCTTACTTGTGGAAGAGAGCACAAGTGCCATAAGTGCCCTCTTTAAATTATGAAGAGGGGCACGTAGCAATCGTGGCCTCTTTAATTTGGTCAAAGGTATGGGTACCACATGTGCCTTTGACACTTATATTCCGAACATCTTTTTTATGCCATATTTCCATATTTATTTTTGAAAATAGAGATATTTTCGTACAAAGGCCTTATATTAAGATAAAGACAATAGCGGCTGCAGCATAAAAAGTTAGGGTAAATTATACAGAAAGGTATCAATATTTCAAATGGTTAAAAAGAACAGTTAATATTTGGAGATTAATCCATTTAAGGTATTAATGTTTTAAGTGATTAAAAATATATATCAATATTTTTCAAAACGAGGCAAATAAGGTATGAATATTTGAATATTAACGAAAACTAAGGAAACTTAATCCAAATGTTGATACCTTAAATGAACATTACAAAACGATGATATCTCATTTGATTCACTTTGCAAAATATTGATTTCTCTTATTAAACACTTGAAAAGCTGATATCTTAAATGGATTTACCTTTAATATAAACCACTAGATTTTATGGTAAAAACCTTCGAATCAGTACCTACACCGAAACCCTAAAGTTAATCGAACCTTAAACCCAAAGAAATCCTAGACTTGATAAACCCAAAGAAATCCTAGACTTGATCAGATATAATTCTAGAACTGTAAGGTATCAGATGAAGTAGAAAAAAGAGAAAACCCTAAAAATAAGATGATTGTAAGGTTTATACCTTAAAATAATAAGTTTACCCACAACCTTAATCTTCCCAACTCTTTTGGATAACGGTTTACATACCCAATCACCGACACGCAAATCAAGGTAATATAATCAAACAAACAATTATTAATAAAATAATATTAAATAATTCATATAATATCATATGAAATTTTATCAACTCATAAAAACGTTAGTTATATCATTTATGCACGTATTTTACCTTCTACTAGTAAATATTTATTATTTTTTAATTACTATTTAGTTTTCATACTACTTTTGCACCTATATTTACTTTTTCAATTCCTATTCTTACACATACCATACTTTACATTACTTTTCATAATAAAATTTATTTCTTTTCTTTCTTCTCTCCCTCTCCTTTCCTCTTCCAAACATACCCAACACACCCCTCTCTCCCCCCACCCCCCCCACCCCTCGCTCCTTTCTCCCTCTATTTTATTTCCTTTTTCTTTGTTCTTTCACGCTTTGATTCATTCACTTTTTCTCTATAAATTCCCCTTCCCTCCTTCATTTTTTTCCATACTTTACAAACCTCTCTCCTTCTAAACTCTCTCAAAATTCTTTCTCCTCCTCCTCCATGCCACTTCTCCCTCTCTCTATTCCTCACACACATCTCAATTCTTCCTTCAAGCAATTACATTAAACCACCTCCATATATATTAGGTTATGTGACATGTATGTGTGTCTTAACCTAGTTTCCATAAAATATCCCAATGATGCATTTTGCTAGGAATGGAAAAATACAAGATACATACTTTATTTCAAGTTATGTTTATGTTAAATTCATATTATATTCATGTTGTTTCATGTTTTCTAATCTTATCTTTATGTATATATAAGTATAAATTAACTTTAGAGTTTATTGCTCACTAATCTAACTATTGTTTATTTCATATTCTTTTATTTCAAGAAAGTTTATTTTATGCAAATTTATATGAGACTAGTAATTTTTAGTCTTAGACTTGTCCATACTCAAGTCCAAATTAGGGTGGATCATTTTAGGTCTCGGAGAGCCTTGACGAAAAATCTAAGGCTTCTACTTGTTTTTATTTTATCTTGTTTCATTTTCATTTATTTTACATAGTGACTAGATTATTTCAAGTTCTAGGAAGCCTTGAGTATGAGCTAAGACTTATGTTTATTTTGTTATTGTCACGACCTGCTACCTAGGCTCTACCGCAACGGAGGGAGCGCCCTTAGGCCACTCTAGGCAGAGATTGTGATGCCAGGTACACTAGCCCTCTTAGCACACCCTTTGGTAATTAGGACACCAGAGGTACTGTGTAACAACTAAGAACTCTACCTACTGAGGTATTATCCACTTTGGCCACATGCCACACAGGTTTATCCTTTTTGATGCCAGCACTTCCTAGGGGGTCACTCATCTTTGGATTGCTTTGCTCAGAGCACGTTTAGTTTTGGAGTTCTGACAAACTCCAAGCTATCACACTGAAAAGGCGCCTCTATTATTGGAGTTCCACAACCTATATTTGAAGGGTATTACATACTCTCTACTTATATAGCTTATGTCCTTGTTAGTTTCGTTACACAGGTAAAAAATTATTGCTCTAATACCATTTGTCACAACCTGCTATCTTAGGGCTCTACTGCAACGGAGGGCTACCCCTAGGCCCTCATACTATCTTAGGCAGGGATTGTGATGCTGGTATACTAGCCCTCCGAGCACCCTCAGGCACAACCATGGCATCAGAGGTATTGTGTGATAAATCGGAACTCTACCCATTGAGGTATTGTTCGCTTTGATATATGCGGCATGGTTTTTGTCCTTTTGGTGCCAACGCTTCCCAAGGAGTCACCCATCCTGAGATTGTTCTACCCAGAGCACGCTTCACTTTGGAGTTCTGATAAACTCCAGGCCATTATACCGAAAAGACACCTCTGTGATTAGAGTTCCACAACCTATATTTGAGGGTATCACAGTTCTATTTGTATTTCTACAACGAACTTTGTTAACGTTTTATTTTAAGTTTATGGTAACATTTCCACATTTTTTAGTTTAGTTTTATGTTTATCTACGTAAATGCTCACAGTGATGTTATTATGATGCTAAATTGAATTTACTAAACCGCATATGATGACAATTCTTTGTTATGTAAATTATTTTCTAAATATATTTTCAATACTTGGGAAAAACCCTTGTAAAAAGGAAAATTTGAAAACAAAACCAAAATCCTATTTTCTGTAAATGCCGAGACATAAGCATGGATTTTAGAAATTTTTATAATTTGGAAATTCTTTTCTTGAAAACACATAAAGATCAATATTTTGGCAAACAAACTTTCAAATAAAAATTTTACCAAAATTAATAAAGCATAAAATAAAGTATAACACTTTATTTCAAGTTGAATTTTCATTTTAAGTCCTAAGGAGTAAATTTCACTACAAAGTTTTCTCTATACATTAATTATTCTTTTTAACCACTCGAGATATTAATATCTAAAAAGGTATATAAGCATTGGTACTTTTGTTTGGATTTACCTTTTTCTAATGCTTGATTGTTTAGGTTGTAATGAGAAGTTTACTTACACAGTGACAATGAATTTTGTGCAACAACTAATTCACAATGCTTGTGAACGGAAAAAACTCTAGTTTCTTTTCATCCCTTAGAGATCTTTGTCAGGGTAATCCTTTATAACTTGCCTTGTCGATTCTTACATCTGATTATCTATCCTAAATCACTTCTTCTCAAAATATTCTTATCATAGTATGAACACATGTTAAGCTAAAGAGTCAATAAAGACAAGAGCTAAATTTTTTTCCCTAAAAAATCTAAGCCTAAATAAAAAGTGTCCAGTCAAGGTGTTAACTAGCAATTAGCATGAATGAACAAAAGTTTTTGACTATCTACATTGCATGCCCTCTAACCCTTAGTAATGGGACAACTAGAGCTTCAATGATCTATTTTGGAAAGTTTCACATCATTTACAAAATTAGGCAAATCTTTGGCTATCAAGTGGTGGGAAAAAAATTGCTTTTAAATTCCACTTTACCATTTTTGAGTAATATAACCTCCAAAATGGGAAATTAAAAAACTTGAGAACATGTTTGCCACTTTCCTCTAGATGACTGATCTTAATTAAAGTTAACACATTAGGCTATGGGATAAGTTATGCATTCTTAAAAAGAAAAGGGTTAGGTACTTAATCCCTTTTTTATATCTTAAATGCTGTGATATCAAACATTGACGACGTTTCTATACTAAGCAATCATTACTCTCTAATTTTGAGTGCTCCAAATATTTAATCAGAAAACATCCTTTATAGGTCTCTATATCTCATGTGTCACGTTATAAATAGGATCAAGACATATCAAGTCTCTCCACACATAACACTTAGGTGTTATATGCAAAGGCTCTCCATTCACTAAACCATTTACCATGAATGTTTCTATCCAATTTTAGGTTTCGAAATCATTCATTTAGTTTTATAAAATAGTTTGATTACAATGAAAGATTTAAAATAAAAATGAATTTATGAAACGCTACTTTAGTGAGTAGCCTACATCGATATCATTAAAACAAGTGTCTTGTAACAAAATAGGATCCAAGTACAAATCTAGAAAAGTAAACAGTAGAAAGTCCATCCCAACTCTCACACCAACTCAACAAATACAGCCCATCCTCCAAATCCTCATTATCCCATAATCCACACATGATACATCAATATACAATTCAAAATAGTAATAGTAACAAACTAGATATATCTAGTCACTCCACTCATCCTAGAGCTCAGCCACATCAGAACCAAAGCCCAAGTAATCATAAGGATTCTCATTCGACACATCAGTACCTGAAAAAGAAGGAATGAGTTGAAGTTTAGTATAATAGCAACACAAGCACACATAATATGATCACATGTTCTTATTCTAATTCACATGCATCAACCACCAATTTAGAAATTTAATTTAAGTAGAGCAAATGGACAATGGAGAACTCACACTCTAGCAACACATAATGGGAATCAAGGGGTCCTAATTAGTAGCAACTGCTCAGGGAGTTGATACAGGCAGCCCAGGTACATATAACCCCTAGAAGAAATTCTAAGTATGTAGCATCGTCTAGGGGGTCACAACCATTACAGATCTCTACCTATCACAATCTACAACATAACATAGCTTAATTAATGCCCATAGCTGTGAGTCACACTATATTACTTTTCTTAGATCCAGATAGACATTACCTCGATATTGTTTGCCTCATTGGCTGCTCACCATGCCTTGGGTGCAAATGAATCAAGCTGGTTCACAAACTTCTTGAACTCGACTCGATGTTTACTCAAGTTTAATTCAAGAATAGTCAAGTCAAGCTCAAGCTTCGTATATTTAGCTCGATTAGCTCACAAGCCTAAACAAGCTCTACCAAACTTGATTCGAGTATAAATATTAATCTAATTCAATCGAGTCTGGGTATAAATATTATTTAAATTGGAATTAAAGGTATTTTTTTAATAAATTGAGCCTAAACGGGTTTAACTGAGTTAAGCTTGAGCTTATGTAAGGTTATTTTGAGCCGAATTCAAACTTAAAATCTGAAGTTCAGTTAAGCTCAAGCTGTGAAATTTCTAGTTAAGCTTGAGCACAAGTTCATTATTGTATCATCTCAACTTAACTTGTTTGCAATCCTAGCCGTGCTACTATCAATGGCTTAAATGCCTAACTACTGTGCTAACACCATTGTACAAGGTTGTCGCTCCTCCAACCAGATTAAAGACACGAGCATACTCAAACAATAAATTAAGATATCTTTAAATATTAATTTGATGCTCCTCTTTTTAGAGGGCTATCAAGTTTTAATAATTTATAAATCTACTATTGTACTCCTAAACTCAGTTTTAATAAGTAATGCACCTATTTTTTCAGTAGCATAGAGTAGAGTATAAAATCGTCTCCACAAGAAATATTTTCAAGCACTAATACTACTCTAATCTTCCTATTATCTAGCAAATCGATTAAGGAATTGATTTGATGAAAGCTTACTAATCTAAAACTAAGAATTACACTAAGTTATATTAACAACACAACATACAAAAACTAACTTAACAAGCATGATTAGATTTACTCATTCCTTAACATGAATTTACAAATATGTTTCTTTAATGATTACTACTTTCAAGAATCCATTAAGTAAGTGAATCTTCTTTCAAAAGCATTCGAATCTGACAACTAGTGTGTCCACCAGAATCTTTTCCTGATTAACAGTCACTTGAATGTTGCATTAAGATTAAATTATTTCTGAATTCTTTAAACAAATGCAAAAGTCTCACCATGACATCTCTATCACTATGAGCGACTTACCTAGTAAACAAGATATATTCAATGGAATCATCTTTCAATGTCTTCCATTGAAATATGGTCAAGAAGGTGTTGGCCTACACTATTTCTTGATATTATCAATTCTATTTACTAGAACTAGATAATTATTAGATGAATTAAACTTTAATGATCAGATTCAAGTTAATTCTATGAATAAACCATATTCTCTACTCATACATAATGACAGGATAATGAATAAAAACTAATAGAAAAATAAAAACAATAAAATAGAGAGAGAGTAGAAAAAAAAAAGATAAGAACCCCTTCATTGGATTTGGATGAAGATCTAAATTCTTGCACACAATACATGAATAACATAATTCCTTTGACTTTCTCAAGTTCTTCGAGAAAATTACAACTCACAAACTACTATAAGATTACGAATGCATGCTATGGACAAATACAATCACTATAAACTAACCATCTCCCTCCTTAGGAGGGAGAGGCTCTACAAGATGTCAGGATCCTAAGAAATTTCAATTAAAAGATGAGAGGTGTGATAATATCTAGATATCATCTTTCGAGAAATGGGTGTGTGTATTTTATACCCACAGAGTTTCTTGAAGAGACATATAGTGAAAATATATGACCTAAAGTAGGAGACATAATTTTTTGTGAAAGAAACATAAAAGTCATATTCGTGCCTTTCCAGTTATCATGCCCATGACATTTGTATTTGATGGAATTTTTGCTGCTCTAAATCCAAATCACGAGCATGAAATATCTTTTAGTAGGCACTGTACTTGTCAAAAATCTCTCGGATCTCACGTTTCACGCCTATGATTCTCTACACTTTGTATCAAAATTTGACAGCTTTCCAAGAATCACTCCCTGGTTCCATCCCTTAGTAGACATTGATCACTAATTTTCTTCGGTTCTTGATGTATCATAAGTGTGATTTTTGAGTTCTAAGGCGCTAACTTCCTTAATTAGTTATCACGTCCATGATTCTCGATACTACCAATCTTTCATGTTGTAGCTTTCCAGGAATCACTCCCTCGTTCCATCGTTTGGCAGACACTAGCCGCTAATTTTCTTCAAGTCTTCACAAATTACGAGCATGATTTTTGAATTCCATTGCTCTCATTTCTTCCTCAATTGCAATTGTCATGCCCATAAAGCTTCCATATGTTCTCCTTGTTTTCACTCTCTTAAATAGTCCTTGGTCTAATTCATCTTTAGTCTTCATAATTCATTTTAAGATGTCTATCTTAACAAAAAACATCAAGTCTGCATACGTGAACTTGAATGAGTATTTAGCCACAAATCAAAAGATAGGTATACTCAAGAATAAGAATCTATGTAAAGAAATTATCTCAAATAAGATTTAAGTTACCAATATATTCATTCATCCTTAATAGATTATGTATTAATTAAAAAAGTTATATATACATTACCTAATCTTATTGAGGTTTTACTTAATTTCTTTTAAATATATATTCATAAATTTAATATCAAATTAAAAAGTGAATTTAGATATTAATTCATTTACCATACATTTAGGTTCATATTCTAGTTGGTTTAACCACTTAACCCATTATATAGTAATTAGGTCCTTTACATGATATCTCTAGTAACCTAACTTATAATTAAACCAATAGACTTTTATTAAATAAAATAGCTCATTTTAGATTTAATTAGTCCATTTATATCTTTATACTCCAACTATATCTAAAAGTGTGTCAAGGAACCTAAACTAGTTATGTATTAAGTTTACACTTACATTATAATTCATTCTTTATTCTTGTTATTATCAAATAAATTCCTAAAATCAAATTATTTAGTTGTTCAACTTAAAATTCATATTTTAATATGAAAATATATTATTTACATCTAACTCATATTTATTTAGTTAGAATTAGATTCTATTTATTGCTAACATTTCATTATTTATTGAATTTTAGCGCACAACCTAACTTAATTGGACAAGTTTACCTACTTTTAGACAGTTATTAACCCCAAACTTTTACGTATTGTTTTACCTTTTTCTAAGTTGGTTCAACCAATTAAATTGGTTTAATATGGTTAAAAAAAAAAAAAACTTCAAATCTGGTTGGAATAGAGAAACAACACTAACGACTAACCAATTTTGCTAAATTGAGGTTAATCTTGATCGATTCTTTACACCATATTAAAATAGATTTCTTAAAATTTCAAACCATTATACCTTTACCCCTAAAAGAGAAGAAAAGTGGATCGGTTAAGTTCCTTACATTACTGCCACCAGTACAATCGAAATCTTAGTGTGCTCTATTTTTACTTTTTCATAATTTAATATTTGAAAATAGTAAATGTATTTCAAAAATGATGAAAATTCTCAGTTTAAGTATAGATGCATTGAACTACGATTTCTATGAGTTTCATCCAAAAATAAATTTGTTTGATATTTTATTTAAATTTTACATTTCATATTATCATATAATGTCCACCATGCATATATACACATTATATAAATTAAATTTCCAGTAATTATTAACATTGAAATCATGTTTATCCCATGCTATTTACTTAATTAATCATTTAGGATTAGGTTTACTAATTTATGTAATTAATCATTCATCAAAATATCATCGATTTCCATGTTTCCTTCAATTCCAGCCTATGTTCACAATATAATCAATCACCATTCATCCTCTATTCATCTACTAATCAATCTACATGCAAAATATATCATCTCAACATTCAAACATAAGTCATAAATCATTAGATCACAAAATCACATCAAGAGCATGAGATTAATGTACTTATCTAAATGGATGGATACAACAAGCACATACAACTACAACTGCTACTACTATTTGGCAATGCTTATTGGAGAAGCTTCTTAATCCTCCTCAACCTCCTTTGATTCTTAATTGTGTTCCTATGAATTATTAACTGCATTAGTAATATAGATTAATGGAGACAAATGTTTAGGATTAGATAATTACCTTTTCTCCTTAATAGCTTGTTGAAGAAGCTTAAGTTAGATTTAAATGAGAGAGTGTTTGTCTTCTTAGAAAAGTTTTAGAGAGGATTTAGCTTGTTCAAAATGTTTTGAGAGTGTAAGAATGAGAGGAGAGGGAGAAATTCAAGTTTAAATATATGTTGATGGAGCTTCTAAATGTATAATATACGTTTAGGCTTGAAATGACTAACATGCCCTTGTAATTTACACTACCATAGGCAATGTAGGCTTGAATTGACCTCCATGCCCTTCCACTAAATTCTCTTAAGTTGTGTTATGATTTTTTAATTTGTTTTATTATTCTTGTTAATTAATTAATTCCTCGTAGTTTGTATTTTATTTTTACTAAATAAATTCTTATTATTTTAATTGAATTTAATTTATTAGTCTAAATTAAATTATCAGTATTCATTATTAATATCTCTATCATCATCATCATCATTACTATTAAGGTTGTGATTAAATTTAGGATATTTCATCGTGCTTCACCTCTTTGGAAAAGACTTCTCAAAATCTATGATTCTATCTTCAGTATAGGTGGAGGCATGGTATGATTCGTAGCTTATTAAGTCACCTATATCTTCTAACTCCTATACAATCTCTTAAGTTAGGGCCTGTTTGGATTGCCAGTTTTTTATTGTATCAGATCGATATCAGTTCAGTATCGGTTTAGTATCAGTATTGGTTTGATTTGATCAGTTTATGAGTAAAACTGTTGGTTTTTTATTAGTACCATATTTGTATTGGTTCAATATAGATTCGGTATCAATTCTGTTTGAAAACAATGCCAAAATGAGGCCAAAACAACCATCCAAATAGGCCCTTAATGGTCAATGAGATTTGACTAAAAAACTCTTAGGATGTTGATTTTTCAGTCAAGCTCCTCCTAGTAGACATTACGTCTAAAATCTTGGCTTTGCAGATTAAACCTAATAAAATCATCTCTCTGGCTAGAAACCATCTTTTGATGGTTCATTCTTTGTTTCTAGCACTTAAATTCACTTTAGAGCCAAATCATTTGTAGATGATCTTTATTCCTTTACTTGGAACAATTTCATTCCTTTAAGACTGTGTTTCTTACAAAGGATTTAAAAAGAAATGATTATGAGAGGAGAAAACTGGAGGTGTAAGCCTTCATTTTCTTAGCAAATTGAACTCGTTTTTGAAAATCGGAACTATAAACCGAAACCCTAAAAGAATACCCTAGGGCTAGTTTAGACCTAGGAACCCTAAGTCCGACAATACCGAGAATGAAACCCTAGAACAATAAAAATGAGTTAGCTTTAAAATATAGTCCTAAATAATAAATCAAAACATAAAAAGATCATATTTTAGAGAAATTCATTCATTTCGAACCCGTCGGGATCTGTTCTCGAAAACCGGTCCTCGAGACTTGAAAGTAGAAAATATTATATAAGACTCTTTAGAACCGAAATTTAATAAGGAATTCAAAAATATAATTTTAAGAATTTTTCAGTTTAAAAATTACAGTTATAGTCCTTTTTATCATATTTTCATTACTACTGGTAATTTAATTATCTAATCTTCTTTTTTACTATCACACTATTCACCAAGTACAACCAACCATACCTATTCTTACATCCTTACAATCTCACCTTACTTTCTTATATCATATTCCTTACATTTACTTTTCTGATACATTTTATTACTTAAATTACCTTATTAAATTTGAATTTTATTACACAAAGCAAATCACATCTCTCTCTCTTTCCCATTTGCTAGAACCAGCGGGCCCCTCCCTTTGTCCTTTCTCTCATTTTGTTTGATTTTTCTTCAATTAATTAATCAAAAAAACCCTAATTTCATTTCTATAAATACCTCTTTATAACATTTCATTTCACTCTCTCTCTTTCTTCACAAAATCAAACTGTTGGAAAAGTTTTTCTCTTCCTCTCTAGTGCCATGAGCTCTCCCTCCTTCCCCATACACACACACAAAATTCTTTTTCTTCAAGTTTTCTTACTCTACACTCCTAATAGGTAATAGATCTTGACCCTACCACAAACAAAACATGTAATGGCAAGATCATACATGTATAGTTCCACTAAAATCCCCATGAGCTTTATGCTAGGGATGTAGAAACACTAAAGCATGATATTCTTGCCATCACAATGTTATAGATCTTGTTATTTAAGTTGTTTTGTTATTATTTTGGGGAAATGCCCCTTAGTATTTTGTAAATGATCCTGAGATATCTGTGGTTTATGTTTTTATGATTATTCTATTAAGTTAAACTATCTATCTAATTGCATATGTATTCTATTATCGTAAGGGAATGCCTTGCATCTAATACAAAACTTTTGATTAACTGTAGTAGTGATTTCTAAGTCTCGTTTGGTATGCAGTGGACTCTTATGTTTAGGGTAACCTTTGGGGCGTGATAGGAGGGATTAAATTTTATTCTCTTATTTTTAGAGGAAAACATGAGGGAACGGAAAATGGATATAATATTTTTCCTAGGTCCAACATTTTCTTTATCCTCTATAAAATGAGAGAATAAGGAGGAAAAGGAATTTTTTTTTTTAAATTACTCATATACCATACCTTTTTAAATTGCATATTATTTTTGGGGGGCATATAAGTAATTTATCATTAAACTTTTTTTTTCCTTTTATGATAATTAAGAGTCTATTCATTTTCCTCCCCTTTATTATCTAAACACATGAAGGGATTTAAATTCTTTAATAATTTATTTCCTTCACCTTCTTTCCTTTCATAATCATTTCTTCTTAATTCATTCCATCATCCCAAACAAAGCTTAAAGATTTCATTTTTCACCTAGCATGCCTTTAGGTTCTTTCTTCCTACTAATGACAAATAACGCAGATAGGGCATGCCCCATGTCTCTAAGTGTTATTCATGATTATAAGATTGTGAAGCAACTGTGCACACACTTTTTACTTGTAAGTATGCAATAAATGTTTGACATTGATTGCAACATATTTTGAGATTTATAATTTTTCAAACATCAACTCCATAAATGTCATGTTAAAGTATTAGCAAATGAAAGTTAGTAAAATTAAACATCATATTAAAGTATGTGTGCCTACTTTAGCAATTTGGCATCAATTAATTGAATGAAACAATAGTAATCAAAGAAACATGATGTTGCAACCGCCCAAGATTTTTTATTATGCAAGTTATTGAAGATCTTAAGAATCCTGTGTAAGCAAATCCACTATCCAAGAGATAGATCACAAATGATGAGAACGTATTTAAGGATAGCATAAAACCTCTAAGACAGATGAAGGTCTGGCTATTTTTTAGATAAGTCCTCCAAAGGGCATGTGATGTTAAATGTAGATGGAACTTTGAGCAAGGGCATAGATGGAGGGGATAGAATCCTTAGGGATGCTAACGGGAATGTGCTATGGTCATTCGGTTTTCTTTCCTCTCATAGGTCCATTTAATGTAATTGCAATAACTACTTTTATTAAGGGTTTGAATTGCTACATATCATATAACTTCATGTGCATATTATAGAGGAATAAATGCTCGTGGTATTTCAATGGCTTTCATCTAAATTAGTCAGATGGGATATGTGGCACAACATATATTAGGCTAGGGGGCTTTTGAAAGAAATTGCAACAACCTAGTCATGTGTGAAGAGAAGGAAATGGAGCGGCTAACCAGCTTACTAGAAAGCAATGGATACATAACATCCTTCTCCATTTGCAAGAATCTCAACTGGATATGACCTTCAAGAGATATGATGGCATGTTCATTACAAACTAGTTGATTTTCATATTGTATCTTGCTAAGTTTTCTTTGTTACAATTGTTTCTTGCCATTGGAGCTTTTGTGTTGTAATTTTCAATAGTTTGTTGCCCATAATGACCTCTACACTACCTTGTTTTCATTAGTTTTTTCAGGGTTTTTTTTTTTTGGGGGTCAATATTATGAATGATACATTAACTTTGACAAAATCTGCAATTAAGTACCCGAATTTTGAAATTTATCAATTTAGTATGTGAAAGAACCTTTCATACATTCAACAATACCTCCATCAAGTTCTTTTAGGTATTAAATTGATCAATTTTAAAGTTCAGATATCTAATTATATATTTCACCAAAGTTTAGGTATCATTCGTGATATTATCCAGTTATTTTTTGTTAGGAAGAGTAGTACTCTCTTATTTACACTTTTTCTTCTTTTTTTTCAAGAAAAATACTTTATTGTAAGGGGAGTATTGTTGCTTTATTAAAAAAAATCATAATCAGTATCTCTAAAAAGAAAATAATTATTTATAAAATTGAGTAAAGTTGAAATACCAAATTATACATAATATTAACCCACTTACCTTTTAGAAAAATTATTAGCATTAATATCCTATAAATTTCATTTATGAAAGTTGGCCTAAATGGTTTGAACAGGCAACTTATTGCAAATAAGCTATTGAATAAATTACATATATACCTCTTGAAAGTTTTGAAATTACATGGACCCCTACCTTTTTAAAAAGTCAACAATTACCTCTTAAAGCTAGGAATGGGGAAAAAAAACCAATTGAACGAACCAATCCATAATCGAACCAATTCAAATCGAAAATATGGTTTTTTTAATGTTTAGTTAAAAATTTTAAATCTGAACCAATCCGTAAATTTATGGTTTGGTTTGGAAGGAAACCAAACCAATCCGTAAAACCGAACCAAACTTTTAGAAAAGTATAATAATATTTTACTATGTTCATATAATTTCATTTGATATTTATTATTTGGTGAATATTGATTAAAATCAAATTTTTTATTTTTATTTTTTTTTTTAGGATCATGATATTGTTTTTTTTTATTGATGATGAACTATTGTTTTTTTTAATAGCTTTTAAGTTTATAAAATATGAAATTTATTTATTCAATTATAAACTCTTATTATATATTAATTGTTTGGTATATTTTGTCAGCGAATCATTTTATTCATTGATGAATTTTGTTGATAGATAATTTTTTATTTTAGATAAATTTATTGATAGATAATTGACTTGATGGTTTTTAAAAATTATAAATTATGACTTACTATATATTAGTTGGTGAATGTATTTTATCGTGATAACTGATTTTATAGAAACTATAAATAAAAAGTATGATGAATTCATAAAGTATTTTGTCATGGCGTATAATATAAACTTATAAAATATATAAATATTAAGTATCTACACAAATGTAAAAAAAACTAAAACAAAGAAAATTTTTAGTTAGAATTTTATTAAATCAGTCCAAACCGTTATTTAATGATTTAAAAGATTTTAATCCAAACCAACCATTACTTAACGTTTTTGGATAAAAAAAAAAAAACTAAACCGTAAATTATGGTTTGGTTTGGTTTTAGGAAAAACCAAACTGAACCAAACCAATCCATGCCCATCTTATCTGAAGCAGCTGTGATCACACATATATTATTAAATGACAGCTTATTTGTCTCTTAAAATAAATAGATATGAAAAAAATTAATTGAAAAAATACCATGTCATAATTATTTGTTGACGTGGAAATATAAACTTTTTTTTTTCTTTCTTAAAAAACTAAAACATGTCTTCTTAATAAAAACACATGTAAACCAAAATACCAAATTCCTTTTTTTAATCTTTCTAAACGAAATGTATATTTCTAATTTCTTTTAATTTTTTTTAAAAAAAATTATGAAACAACGTTACTACTTATATCCACAAATTTCAATTTCATAGATAGGATGAAGGCAATAAGACATCCATTTGTAATCTAATTAGTTTTATAAGAAACAAGCATTCAACTTTAAACCTTAAAATCCAACATTTTTCTTGATAAGTATGTTTATCATAAATTAGAAATTGCTCTATGATATTTAATTGTATATTTACACAATGACAAGATCAACTGTTGAATTTTACTACAGTATTTGTAATGACTCATTATCTTATTTATTAACTTATTTCTATCTTTTCTTTCAAATAAGGAGAAAACGTATAGTCTTGTTTTATTTCAATTTTTAATTTCATTATTTTCTAGTCTTGTCAAATAAGTATTTCTCCTTTATTTATTTTCTCTACACTAGACACAATGTGAGGAGTCTCACTTGGAAATATGTAAGCTTAAGAATATTCATACATTTTAAACTTTTAAAAATGTAAAAAATGATATACATTTCATCTAGAAAGATGACAGTAAAACAAAAATAGGGTTAAATGATTTTAGTTTATATTGCATTTTTTAAGAAATCCATGTTTTGGTTTTGTTAAAAAAATGGATTATATTCCACATCAACAAATAAAGATCATATGGCATTTTTTTAATTAATTTTCTCATACTTATTTATTTAAGACAAATAATATTTATTTAATAATATATGTAGACTCCACTATCGCTCTAGGAGTATATTTGTTGACTTTTTAAAATGGGGTTTGTGCAATTTTAAAATTTTTCAAGGGTATCTGTGTAATTTTGACACAATGTAAAGCGTAAATAATCAAGATTTACAGTAAAGATTCAAATTTTATGAGAAAAACTTCTCAATTATTGTTTTAAAGAGTGATAATAATGTCTAAAAATAAAAGATAGGTTTTTTTAAGATTATATATACTAATACACAAAAGTCCTAGAAGATAGAATAAGAAAACAATTCGTGCATATGAAAACTAAACTAAAGCTGGCTCTAGAACATTGTCTTTGGCATCCTATCATGTACACCAGGAATTTTAGGATACACGCATGGTAGCTTTGAGCAGATGTTTCCTTCTTGCAGAAATTCTATGCCCGTGACATGACCTGTTGTACAATCTGGGCAGCTAATTCTTCATTCGACGTTGGCGACTTTCTTGTAAAACACTAGCTTACATTACAACACTGGCGGCCTTCGTCTGCTATCAGTAAGCTATCTTCATTTTCTTTTGTTCCTTCTTTGACACCTGTATTTTGTTCAAATAAACATCCGCTACCCTGTCCACATCAGTCTCCTCCATTTAGGAGAAACTCGCCCTTGGGTTGTTGGAATGGTAAGGATAAAGAGCAATATCTGAATCTTGAAATTGGATAAGTCCGCCATATTAAATGTTTTGGAAATACCCAAGCTATCTGGTAAATCCACTACATACACATTATCATTGATGCGTTGCAACATTGCATAAGGACCATATTTCTTCGGTTGAAGTTTTTGTAAGTACCCACTAGGAATCTCCCCTTATGCAGAAAAACCATGACCTGATCTCCAACCTGAAACATCTCATGCCGCTTATGTTTATCAATGCTTGCTTATAGCGCTGATTTACCTCTTCCAGCCTATGTTTCACTTAATTCTGCACATCAACCAATTGCTTGCCATATGTTTTGCTGGAACCTTAACACTGTCTCCCTTAAGCACTTAATCAAGTCAAGAGTATGTTATGGTATCTTAGTATAAACAACCGAAAAAGGAGATCTGCCTATTGCACTATGGACGGTACTGTTGTAAGCAAACTCAACCTATGGAAGGAATATGTCCCATTTCTTTGCTCTGTCACCACAAAGACTGCGAATCAAGTTTCCTAAAGTGTGGTTTACTACCTCCATTTGTCAATCAATTTGTAGGTGAGCTGTGCTACTAAACTGCAATGAAGAATCAAATAGCTTCCACAATATCCACCAAATGTAGCGTAGAAACTTGCTATCACGATATGAAGTGATGATTTTGGGAACTCCGTGCAAACGAACAACTTCCTTGGAAAATAGCCTAGCCATGCCAACCACATCAATAGTTTTCTACAAGGAATAAAATGTGACATTTTGGAAAACCTGCCAACAACCACAAAAATATAATTGACTTCTCTTTGTGTACGTGGCAATCCCATCACAAAATCCATAGACAAATCTTCCCAAATATTTTTTAGAATCAACAGAGGCATGTATAGTCTAGTATTCTTGGACTATCCCTTAGATCTCTGGTAGACATAACATTTTTCAACAATTTTGCTCACATCCCGTCTTATCTGTGGCCAATAAAACCCATCCTTCACTGCTGCCAATGCCTTATCTCGCCCACATGACTAGATAACCCATCTCCATGGAGATCGCTAATCACCTTTTTCTCTCAATGACCTCCTTGGCAGGCACAATTGGTTATCATGCATTAAATAATCGTCAGACAAATAAAAACTATAATCAGGTTGATTACTTGATACCTAATGCCATATCTCAGCAAACTCCTTATCATGCTCATACTCCTCTTTAAGCTTATTGAAACACATAATTTCTTTACTCAAATTCAGCAACAAAGAAGCTCGCTTACTCAAAGCATCTGCCACTTTATTTTATACCCCAAATTTATGCTATAACATAAAGGGAAATTTTTGTAAAAACTAGTACCATCTCCCATACATATCACTACTAATCCTCTTCTTACTATTCAATTATCTCAAGGCCTCATGGACCAAGTAGCGTACAAATTCCTTCCCAATCAGATAATGCTCTGAAGTCTTAAGAGCACACATCAGGAAACAAAACTCTTTGTCATAAGTGCTCCATTTTCACCTTGTGTCACTGAGCTTCTCACTGAAGAAAGGAATATGCCTCTTTTCCTATGAAAGAACAGCCCCTATACCTACTCCACTTGCATAACACTCCACTCAAATAATTTGTCAAAATTTGGAAAGGTAAGGATTTGTGCCATGTATGATTTCTCCTTCAAAACTGCAAAACTAGTAGCTGCTTCATCCCACCATAGGAACTTTCCTTTCTTCAAACACTTTGTCATCGGTGCAGCAATGGTGCTAAAATTCGTGATAAACCTGCGGTAAAAAGTTGCTAAACCATGAAAAATTCGCAACTCAATAACATTCTTCAGAGCAGGCCAATCTCTATTTTCTTGGATCCTTACCTCATCAGCTTGTATACCATCAGTCAAAACAACAAACCCCAAGAAAAGCAGTGTATTTGTCAAGAAACTACACTTTTTAAGGTTGATATACAACTTATTCTCCTGTAAAGCTATTAGTACACTAATCAAATGCAATAAATGTTCATCTTCACAAGAGCTATAAATCAGAATGTCAATGAATTATGCCACCATAAATTTACCCATCAAAGGTTTTAATACCTGGTGCATGTCTCATGATGTACTGGGGGCGTTGAACAACCCAGAAGGCATGACTAACCACTTATATAACCCTTCTTTCATCTTGAAAGCAATCTTCCACTCATCATCAGGTTTAATTCAAATATGATGGTATCCATTATTCAGATCAATCTTCAAAAACCATCTAGCCCCATGTAACCTGTCCAGCATATCATCCAACTGTAGTATAGGAAATTTACACCCCACGGTGATCCAGTTAATAACCCTACTATCAACACACATCCTCCAACTCCCATCCTTCTTAGGCGTCAATAATTTCGGAACTGCATATGGGCTTATACTTTCGTGAATCAACTCTTTTCTCAATAGATCCTCTACCTTCTCCTTTAGATTCTCACTTTCCTTTCGGTTGATCCTATAATGAGGTAGATTAAGGAGGCTACCTCCAAGAATAAGGTCTATTTGGTGCTGTATGTCTCTCAATGGTGGTAACCCAATTGGGATATCATCAGACATCAATTCCTTAAATTCCTGCAATAACGGACAAATCAATTTTGGTTGCTCCTCCACTTGCAACTCAGTATTATTCATCAAGACCTACTTTATAATCAAAGCATGAACTTGTCTAGTCTATTTAATTTCTACATCAAATTCTTTACTATAGATAAAAACATCTTCTTTTCAGGTGAGGTAGTCTTATTTTTCAAAGGCAGTAATGTGTACTTCACCCCTTCCTTCTCTAGCTTATACACAATGCTTTTACGCAAATGTCATGCATCTACATCATATTGCCATGGCCTACCGAACAAAAGACGACATACATCCATATCCATGACATCACAATAAACCACATCATGGTACTTACCTATGGAAAAAGGCAACTTGCAACACTCAGTCACCTCAATCTTTCCCACAGCCGATTTAATCTACCATAAGGTATAGGGATTCGGATGCTTCTCTATAGGCAATTTCAATGTATTCATTGTTTCCCTTCCATTTATGTTCTCACAGCTACCGCTATCAACTATGACTTCAAACACCTTCCCATCGATGGTACATCTAGTTGAACAACTAGTGGCATTGAGTAGCATCATCACATTTTGGAGTCAACATCATTCTCCGAACAACAAAAACCTTCATCATCTTCTTCATATTCCTCCTCCTCATCTCCATCGTCCTCACAACAAATCCCATCATCATCCTCTTCTCTTGCCACTATATTAATAGTCTTCTTCTTAGGATACTCATTAACTCTATGCCCCGGTTGACCACATCGAAAACACTTCCCAATAATCGGTTTCGCATAAGGATTATTTGCTTTCCGAACTTCTTTGTCTCATCCCTCATTCATATGACGTTTTCCTGTTGCTTTATCCTCTAGGGGTCGACTCTTAGCACTATATCCATGAGTCTGCTATTCTTCCATATCCTTGGCTTTCTCTTCTAACCGTGCAGTGTATCTATACCCCCCAAAATTTCTTTTTCCACATTCATCAACTCACCTTTCAAAGCCAGATTCTTCGCCTCACTCAAGGTACGAATAACCTATACTCTAATTCTATTATGCAAAACTGGCCTTAACCCTTCTAAATATCTAGATACCTGTTGCCCTTCAGATTCTAGGAGGTTATTCTATTCTGCCAATCTCATGAATTCCGCAATGAACTCATGAACTGATTTGCTCCCTTGTTAGCATCGCTGATATTGCTAAAACAAGATCTATTCATAACCCAGTGGTAAAAATCCTATCTTCATCAAATATTTCATCCGATACCAAGTACGAACATGACCCTTTCTTTCTCGCTCTCTCCTGTATTAGATCTGTTCCTACCATGTTGAAGCCATCCCCTTTAAGCGATAACCCACTAACCTAACTGGACTTTAGCAGGAGTCTTCACATAATCGAAGAATCTATCAACATCATCAATCCAATCCAAGAATTCCTCAATCCCCGAGCTCCCATCAAAGAGCGGGATATCGACCTTCAATCGAAAATCTCCGGCATCCCTATCATCATATCCATCTCTTCTATGATCGCTATATCGCTAATAAAGAAAATTCCCAACGTCTCCATCCTTATAATCATTCCTTCTTTGACCACCATATAGCGGATTGCAAGCAAACTAAGGTGGTTCCACATCTCTCTCTTCTGAATCCTTTTCATAGACTGGTTGTCTACGTACAATGATAAGTCTGTTAGTAGGGTCACCATGAGCTACCTCGACCCCTGGCCTTCTATTGTCATTCTATCTCCTATTTGCATCAATTCCGCAATCACTCAAACGATCCATAATCTCCTCAAGACATTCTTCAAAATATTGGAATATGTGATCCATCCGTTGCTCTAAACATCTCTCCAATCATTGCAATGCCTCGTCCCCTTGAGGGACTCCACCCTCCTGAACACCGTCACGGAGAGCACCCCATCTCCATCAGTTGCCATCCTGCTCCGATACCACCTGATACAGCATAAAGCGTAGATAATCAAGATTTGCAGCAAATATGTAAACTTTATGAGAAAAACTTCTCAATTAGCATTTCAAAGAGTAATAATAATGTCTAAAAACAAAAGATAGGTTTTCTTTGAGACTATATATACTAATACATAAAAGTCTTATAAGATAGAATAAGAAAATAATTCGTGCATATAAAAACTAGACTAAAGCTCGCGGCTTTGGAACGTTGTATTCGAGCGGCCTATAATGTGCGCTAACAATTTTGGGATGTACGCTGGTGGCGTTGAGCTGGCATTGCCTTTTGGCAGAAATTCTACACCTGTTACATGACCCATGGTACAATCTGGGCAATTGCTTCTTCATTCTATGCCAGTTAAATGCTCACAGCCTTCTTAGGAAACACTGACAGCTTATGTTGCAACATCGATGGCCTTCATCTATTGTTAGCAAGCTATCTTCATCTTCTTTCGTTCCTTTTTTAACACTTTTATTTTGTTCAAATAAACATCCCATACCTGGTCCACATCAAATTTACTCTAAGTTACTTAACCATTTCGGTGGAGAGAAAAAGAATTTTGAACCATATACCTACTAGATTCAATCACCTTGTGATAAAAATGTTGCGCATCAACTTTGAAAATATAATTTTACGTGTATATTCTTTATATATGACGGGCACCTTTTTAATTTGACATATTTTATTTTGTATAATTTTTTGGAACAACTTCCAATTAATAGATTTTGGTGATTTACATTTTATGTGTCTATTTTCTTTGTTCTTTTTTCCACCACACATACATGTGATTTTGTTCTTAAACACTTTATATACCTCTTTTATCAATATTTGTCATTGTTAATTCGTCATAAATAATTCTGGTTTATGAATGATTCATAATTATTAAATTAATAAATCATATTCTTAAATCCAGTTCCTTTCTTCCTTCAACAACAGCTACGATATAGTTTGTCCCGGTTGGTAAATGCATGCTGAATCGATTTCTCTTTACAATTTCCTGCTCAATACTCTTTTATAAATTTAATTTTCAAACGAACTTTCATGAACAAATAATATTTGATTATATAATGCATTAAAATAATAACATGAGATGGACAGAGATTTTGTCGCTGCTAGAAATATTTCTTTTTTTTTTTTTTTTTTTGAAATAATATACAAATGTGACCACCTCTTTTAGGAGATTTTATTGCTTTTACTTTATGTCATCTTTCGCGAAGCATTAGCATATGGAAATATTAAATAAAGTTTCATTGGTTATTGTTTATGTTCTCACTTGAAAATCACTGGCTATATTTTTTTAAAAATAAAACTAAATGGCAGTACTTTCTGTTTTCTCTCTCTTTGTTTTTTTTAGTCAAAAGCAATTGTCTATATCTTTTTTATCAATTGTAAATATCCAATCTTCATGATATATAGTGAGGGTCCATTAACTAATATGCCACTAATTACTAAATTAAAAAAAAAAGACTAATAGTTTTATATAAACAAGTGTGTAAGACGATGTAATTTTCTTTTGTTTTTTTAAACATTTACTAATTTTTATAGGATGCAGATGGTAAATTAATGTTTTTAATACAGACAGGGTTATGTTAACTGACATAAGCTGGATACATGTAAAAATAATTTTGAAAAATCATGTAGTGTATAAACAAATTAGTGCAACAAGCGAACACCCAAAGAAACACTGACTTAACTCAAAGAAATGCATCGATTAAGGTTCTGCAAATCCTTTTTTATATTTTACAACTTACGAGCTGCTGTTGTAATGATACATGCAATTTATTATATTTGGGAATTTAATTTAATTTTTTTCAATAATTACGTGTGAACAACATTTTTAAATTAAGAAAAATCACGTATAATTATTGGCCAGTGTCGATGGATAAATTAAAAAGTTAAAAAAAACAAAAACTATATGATCGATTAGATTCCAAACGGTGAGATATCGGTGGAGCCCCGTTGTGTGGAAAGAAAATCCTTTGCATTCAACGCCGGCCACATAGCATAAAGCATCTTTGACGCTGATAAAGACAAGGAAAGAAGCAATACTCATTGGCATCAGGTGATCGTCGTGTATGCGTGTGAAAGCTCAACATTTTTACTATAAAGCCATACATAATCATGCTTGACGTGTAGATCATGATGAGGCATATGTTTTAGAATACGGTCCATGCTTGGAAAGGTTTTAATGGGTATTAATATATATATATATATATATATATATATTAACTAGCAACGTATAAGTATTAAGAAAATTTTAACATATAAGTAATACTTACTTATCACTACTATTTGTCAAAATAACACAGTAATACTTACTTGTCACTTATTAGAACACATGGTGAATTAGTACCAATAATTTATTAATATGGATATATATACTAACATCTTTTATTACTTTTAATCTATTACTAAGATCAATTTTAATGCAATCATGTAGTTGTTTCTTCGTAGGCCGGCGATGAAGATGTTTATCACCCATATCATTCTCTTCCACCTGAGAAGAACTCGACCTCGGGTTCTCTTCTGGATATAATGGAGAATCATAAGGATGGAATGGAAAAAGATCAGCAACATTTCCATTCCGATCAACCAAATGAAAATCCTAATAGGAGAATGCCTTTTGCCTTCCTCCTTTGCTTCTTTTACAACCACTTCCACTTTTGGTTTATCCTCTTATATTGGTGTTTCCTTATGTTTACTGTCAACGACTTCAAGAGTCTCAATATCTTTTGTGGCAATATCAAGCGTATATCAGAACAGATCCTTTTTTATTAGGTTCAGTAGGAAATAACTAGTGCATCCACAGGTTTTCCTTCTACTGTAGGAGTCTCTTCCATGTGTTCTTCCCATTCTCTTTTGAAATAGGACTTTCTTCCTCTTTCAAATCATTATTCTGCACCAATGTTACAAACTTTGTGTTATATTCTCGTATCACTTTCTATTCTTGATGAAATAGATGATCCTATTGAAACATAATTTCGTCATAATTAAGACGAAGAAATTCATTTTTTAATAAATCTTCATCCTAAACCACATTCTCACAGGTGTTTTTACTTCATGGCTTAACTTTTTTTTTTTTTTCAATCTCTCCCACCATAAAGATGCATAGCCTTTCAATCTACACACCAATCCCACCTTCTTATCCTTTGACACCTCTATAATCAAATATCCGTTTAACCTAAACAATCCAATCAACAAAATTCTTAACTCTTAAATCTCCTCTACAATATGGAATATCTACATACTTGAAATCATTTCTTTCATATTCATTCCTACGTTTGTAATAATCAACAAAATTACATCTTCCATATCTGCCCTTCTCTAGATTTGCCACTACCTCCCTATTGTCGTGGTTGTTCCTCCTCCATCAATTCATCTTCCTCCTTAGAATCATCATCGTAAGCATATAACCTATGATTCACAGTAACATGACTAGCAATAGGATCGCTACGCGCTAATCTGCCCTTAGTCATCTCCCATAACCATTCATATTCCTGTTGACATTTGATCGCTCGATCAGGTCATCAAAGTTATTCAATATGTCGGAATCTCTAATCCTAGCTATCCAATATCGCCCTAGGAACCAATTGTTCAGTTCTAAGGACTTCCGCATCCTGATCACCATCAAGAACACGACTGCCGTCAACACTGTCTTTGGTTGCCATCTTTGCAAGAACTCACCTTACTCTGATATCAATCTGACGCAGCATGAAAGCGTAAAAATAGAAATCAATCTCATCGAATGATTTCCAAAAACACACAATTGCAAAAGTTACAATTTCCTAAGAGAAAACTCTCTCAATTGTATTTCAAAATGTATAAAATATTATATGTCTTTACAAAAGCCCTAAAAGACTATTTATACTATTACATGAGGAATTTTAAAAGATAAAATCTCAAAAAGGCAAATAATGAATACAATAAAGAAAAATAATAAATACAAATTAATTGTGTAACCTAAGCTGAGAATTAACGCTAGAAATAAAAGCTGCGGCCTGTAATTAATGCTGATGATTTTAAAAATTCAAAATACAAAACTATCAACAATGTAGGCTGGCTCCAACACTGGTGGTGTATCTTCCAACACTAGCGGTGTTTCTTCCAAGGCTGGTGGCATTTCTTTGTAGGCTGACAATGTAGACGTTTATCGCCTGCATCACTGAAGAGGATTCTATCTTTACATACATTCTTCTTTTTATAGTTTTCAATACAATTTCCATTGCAAGCAACTAATAGCAAGTTAAAAACAATACTTTAGATTTTCCTTTTCTTTATTGGTAAATGGTTTCAGCTTAGAGGGGGAAAAATAACTTATCAAATGGAATTATGATTTTCAATTTTCAAACACGATTAAACAATAATGGCTCTTTCATTTCGTTGTATGGAATAACGGAGGAATGGAATTCCAATTCAAATGGAACATAATAAGATTGTAATGGTTATTATAATATTCACTTGGTATAAAAAGTAAAACAAGTATTTATTAGGGAAAAGGTAAAATATCTATAATGTCTTCCATATTTATTATAGAGAGAGGATAATTATATAGGTGCTAATTTCAAAATAGAGGTATTTATGACAAAGCTGAAAAGTAAACCACTTAATGGCAATTCATGGGATGAGGACCTAAATTGTTATTCATTATTTTACATAATAGTAATTCATTATGAATTGTTACTCCCCTCAAGTGAACACCGTAATAATAGCTTTATATCGAACGATGAAGGAATAAATAACTATTCATATCAAGTGAACGGGCTGTAAATCATTTTATATTCAAATACAATAAGCTTTTAGCTAATCATATTATTGTTCACACATGTCCACCTTAGACTTTGCTAATAGATGGGGTAGGTATGTCTCCATCACAATTTTCTCCAACATAAGCGTGCCACATTCTGGATGGCATAAATATACTAGTAGTCAATCCAAAAATGGTCCTACGCATATCATACACGCAACCAGACCTTTCCAATTTTCATCACTCACCTTCGTTTTCGTTCCCTTTTCCTTTTGAGAAAAGCGTTCACTCATCTGATCGATTTGATTTCTTTATTACCTATCAATATAATTATGTCGACCTTAGCGTTGTATTCATTTGGAATAAGCATATTAACTATTAGATTTTTATCCTGTTTTCTTCTACTCAAACAAGTACACTTCGGGTAAGATCATTTCTTTGCACGAGTTAGTGGAGTTAATAAGTTGATTATTAAAATAAATATAATAATTAATATATTAAGTATTTGGTAATATGATCAGAATTACATATGAATATGAATCATTAAATAACCGATTAAAACATAGAATTTTCTTTCAAGTCTCAATTAAAACCTACTTCAACAAATCTTTATAACTTGTACCGAAACATATGCTCCAAAACTATGGACGGGGGAAAGAAAGGTAAGGAAAAAAATCAGTAAGAAAATAATTCACTTTCCTTACTTGGAAAAAAAGAAGGAAAAATGGAAGGACTGTTTTAATAGAATTATTTCATGTATCCCACAAAAAAAAAAAAAATCATTCTCTTTATATATGGAGAGATTAAATAACTTAAAAATTCCCTTATAATATAAGGTATTGGGAAATTTTGCAGATATGTTTGGACTTTAATAAGTTTATAAAAAGATGTATTACTTTGCATCCAAACAAGTATTTTTTTTCCCCTCTATCTTTATCCCTTCCTATTTCTTTCCTCTCACTTTTTTTTTCCCTTCCAGTTTCTTTACTTGATCCTATACCTAGTGTAAGATATATATGATACAAATTCTAAATTACTTCGTATCCATCCTATCAAAATTATTAATTAATGACAATTATTATAAAACTATATTATATTTCTACCTTTTAAATTCTACCAAAAGGGGGAAGCTATAACCCATGGCCATCATTCAAACAAGCAAACCAAAAAGTAAAATTAGAAAAAAATAATTCGTATTTCATTTCTCTTGTGATAAATGTGAATTTTTGTCAAGTAACATGTTGGGTCTGTTTGTTTTGGCTTTTTTCCGGCAGATACAGACACTTTTTCAAACTTTTTTCTAACAAATTATTTATCAAGAAATAGATATAGATAAAAAAAAGTTGACAGTTCTTATCAAAAGAACAAATAGAACAAATATAGAGAAAATTTAGATGCAAATCGGATATATATTACACATATCATTTTAAAAAAGATACAGATACAGATGAAAAACAGACAATGCAAACAGACCCGTTATCTTCTAAACTTGTGGAGATGTACCTCCTTCATGTCATTTAAATTAATAGGATATTATAAAAACCTTAAAAATTCGCCTCAAAATTTTATATCATATATAATATCGTGATAAAAAAATTATGAGTTGTATAAGAAATCTTATGCCTTGTAGATATTTTATACCATGCAAATTTTATAGGATATAGGTTTCAGTATAGTGTTATAGATTCCATTCCCATTTCAAAATTTGAGAACAGGTTTTCACAGAATGTATGAATAAAGTCTCACATCTTACCGATCCTATGCCGACTTATCTATCAATATGTCAATATTTCTCCCTTCCTTAATAATGCTTTGTCAGCTGATGCTTTAAAAACACTCATCAAGGTATGGACAACACATGCTTGCATAAATAAATTTTCATTAACCACAGCAATTTATCTGATGGAGACCTTATTAATGAGTTTTTTATTCTCGTATTATGACAGCATCTATAATTTATGTATGATTTTAATTCAAAACGGATGTTTATGAAAAACTAATAAGTGACATAATTACTACACATAATGCTTTCGAATAATATAATAAACAACGTAGTGAGGTCTGTAAAATGCCTTCCTTCTCCACCGTAGTATAATGCGCTAAAAATATTTTTGTTTTTTTTTTGGTAAGAATAAGCATTTAAGTCAGATCTTTATAAAATATATATTTGAACTCCTAAATGACCATCATTTTGAGCCTTGACTTTCTGCTATTCTTTTTTTTTTTTAATTTAAAGTATTTATTTATTCTTTATTCAACGATGAATTAGAAAAATAGGGTTTTATATGGTGAGATATACACCAAATAATTTTGAGAAAGTCTTAAACTGACGATATATAGAGGAATATTGTTAGACTGAGACATGGAAGGAGAATTAGGCAAACTCGGTTTCATTAGAAAGCACACGATAGTGGGTGAAATCGACATTCTTACTCATCCTTGGTTTTTGTTACTGGACAATTAGCTATTTTCGTCAATATATGTAGATGAACTCTCCTTATTTCTTTTCTAACTTCCATGGGATTTTGTTATAAATAAGCTTGGCTAAGCCAAGAGAAGCCCAATGATCTACGAAGAAGCTTAAGAAGGCTTTATAAAATAAAAAAGAAGGTCTTTTGAAAGACTTTCTTCGCCAGCATGACATTGAGGATCTGTTTATTTGGCTTTTTCTAGTAAATATAAATACTTTTTTTAACAAATTATTTATCAATAAATAAATATAGATAAATTGCCAGTTTTCATCAAAAGATCAAATAAATCAAATATAGATGCAAATCAAATATATTTACATATATTATTTTAAAAAAAATACAGATACAAATAAAAAATAGACCATCCAAACAAATCCTGAGAAAGGCAAAGATCCCCTTTTTGATTTGAACATGAGTGTGGTAGATTTTAAATCGCTATATCATTATAGTTTCTCTTTCAACTTTGAGACCTGCCATTTAGTTCCTTTTCCTCCACAATTGAATTCCGTTAGATTGTGCCACACATTCAAAATATCATAAAAGTACGATTGTGAATTTTCAACTTTAAAGCAGTTACTACAAATTCCAAATAGCAATCTTCCTAGCATATCCATCAGAACACAATAGGGTAATTACAATTTCATGACATAAGCCAATTATTTATTACAACACAACACGTGTCAACAATACATTAAAAGGGCACTTACGAAATTTTAACTTTAATATTTACGTTTACAATTACATAATTCCAAGCTTGTTGTTGAATTTGGATTTATTAATAATATGAATGATTAAGATTTTCCCATTAAAATCTTGTAAATATGGATCTAAAAAAAATTATATATATAAATCGGATTCCTGCGTAATAATTTTACTAGTTCAAATATCTTTGTAGGATTTTCTCATTACATTATTATAAAATATGGATTTTACCAATTAATTTATATTTTTCAAAGAAATTATTGTTAAAATCAATCTTCTCAATTACTATACTATTATAATTTTATGGCCAAAAAAAAAAATCTACAACAATTCCTTATTTTGCAAAAATTTACTACGTACTGGGATTTTCTGAAATAAACAAATTAAGTTTGGATTTATTTATTGAAATTCAGTTTCTATGAACAAAATATCAAAAGTTTCTACTTTTTTTTTTCGAAAGCACATGTTGCAATTAATATCTTCATATACAACCAAAAAAAGTTGATTTTGGTGACAAAACATTAATTATAACATTACTCTACTACATTTATCCTTTAAGTTTGTAATAATATAAGAAAATTATTTTCCTGACTAGTTTCCCCCTTATTTAACAAATGGCCTAAACATGGGGTTGAAACCGATATCTATGAACTTAAAAAAAAAAAAATTATCTAAATACAAATTAGAAAATTTTAATTATGAAATTACCAATGCAAAATCGCATGTGTTAAAGGTGATTTTTGATATAACACAAGAACTACATATATAAAATGCGATTTAGCCACAAGAATTGCATATATATGGTGCCATTCAATGGAAGTTATACATCGCCGAATCACATCTTAGATGAGCGATACATGCTTGCACATGAATCGCATGTATTACATGCGATTCATTTATTAAGACGAATCGCGTCTATAAAACGCGATTTTATATCAGGATTTTGGTAAATTTTTTTGTATAATTTATATTTATATAGTTTTTATTTGGACAAGTTGGTAATTGTACAATTTCCTTCTAAACATGCGCTACATAGACATCATATAATTTTAGCATATTTGCACAAATTTACCCTATTTCTTGCATCTTATCACCAAAATTCATAGTAAAAGAAAGAAGGAAAAAAATCAAACTATTACGGTTACAATCATTAAACTAAGGGTTTTTTTTTAATCATATTTTGGTCATTTTGACATTATATTTTTATCATTTTCAAACAGATACTTGTCAAGAAATAGATACGAATGAAGAACTGACAGTTTTATTTATAAACAGACCAAATATATATGATACAAATAAAAATCAGACAATATGAATAAACCATAAATTCAAACATCCACAACACCAACAACAGAATTATTTTCTCAATTTGGTGTTGACATTGAAAATTTTTACTAAAAAAGGTTTTTAATAAAAATAATGGCAATAATACCTCTTCAAGATCTCATTTTAGAATTGCAAATTTAGTTTAAACATAACTTGCATTTTGAATTTGACCCCAGCGACTATTCTAAGAACTATTTTTCATAGAAGTTGTAGTACTCAACAACAACATATGGAAAATCATTAAAACATCAAATTTGGATCCATAATAAAATTATGCATGACAAGAATAACATATATATATTTATATATATATATGAAGCATGTCGATTTTCCACTAATCCCACGTTCCTACAACTTAAAATATGCAATTTGGATAAAAAAAATTGGGAAAAAAATAATAAAAACAAAGGAAAAAGAAAAGAGAAGGAACGAGAAATAAAGGAAGGAGAATGAGAGAACCTATTTGTTGAGATGAATTATGGCACAAGGAAAGAAAGAACACACAGGTAGGTTATATTAGATGAAGCAGTGAACTAGCCGATGAAATTTCACTTGTCTCTAATTTTATTGGCAGGCAATAAGCTCACATATTTTCCTAATGGCAGCGAAATTTTAACAATTATATGACAAATATTCCATATTCCACCTATTTTCCTGAAATGCCACCATGTTCCAGAAATAATACCAGCATCACTAAAACTAATTCCAATATTCCAAATTGTTAGTTCTTGAATTTCGCATCTTGACATGGCATATAACCAAAAATATTATGATTTTTTTCTTTTTTTTCATAAAGTAGTCTCATCAATTATTTAATTATTTAGATTCATACCAATTTTATAAATTGATTTTTTTTTTTTTAAGATATAGAGTTTGTGACATCTTATTGGCTCAGGTAAAACTTAGAGAGCATACTTATATGGGCAATACTTGATTCTGATAATGCATTTTTTTTAGCTTGCTGAATTAAAAAAAAAAAAATGGACATTTTCCCACTTAAAAAAAATTAAATTTAAAAAAAAATAATAGAAATGCACATTAGAGGACGGTAGAATAAGAGAATAACAATGATCATACTCCATGTATTTCTAGACTTAAGAAGCTTGGTGCAATCACATGCAGAACATATATAAGAACAAGCCTCCTTTTAAGAGTGTGTGCACTTTGACTGGAGTCGCGTAATTAAGAAATATGGATACTTTGAGCTACCAAAATAAATTGGAATACTTGAGAGTGATGGCCAATGGTAATTCCATTGCCAACAAGCTCATCAATGCGATCGAACCCGAGGAAAGAAGGAGCTGTGCCAAGCTGCTGAGCAAGTCATTCTTGCTCTAGAAGTGCACAGGCCTCTTGTCAAGAAAGTGATGAGCATCTTGGGCTGCTGTCTGAAAATTATCTGAAACGGAGGGATCTGAGTAACCTGCTTGCTCAAGTGAAGCTTATCCAAGATGCAGTTGAGGGTCTTGCGGAAAGTCGGATTGGGAGGAGAAATCAAATCCATGGATCTCGTCAAAAAAAGAAAAGATGATGATGATGATGGTGCTTTGAAGGTTGAGGAAGTTGCTACGATAAGAAGGTACTTATGGCCTGGCTTAAAGCCTCAGCAGATCCTCACCAAAAGTAGAAGGGAAGCAGTATTGTTCAATGTGAAGCAGTATCTGCCAAGTGGATTACAGAAGGACATCCAAAACCGGCTCCCGTCATCATTCTATAAATGGAGATCGCGTTACATAGAGCTTCAGAGAAATCAAAGGCCATATGGTACCACTGAGCAGAATCTACAAATCATCAAGGATGGTACAGAAAATTATTACTGGATCCTTAAGTCAACGCCAAGAGAGCTTGCTGCAGAATTGTTTGAGGCTGGATTAGTAAGAATTATGGAAATTAAAGCAGGGGAGAGGCTGAAGGAGTTTCCTCTAATAATCCACAAATCACTAGGAAAAGAAGGGAACAGCAATCCTCATCAAGACCTTATGTTTTTGGTGCATAGCACACCACCCGAATGGAGCAGAGATACTTTCCGACCTAGCTACCACTTAATCCAAGTGGCCAACCAAATCATCCTGCCAGATTTACCAGGATACAAGGAATTCAGTCCTGATTCAATTACCGAACAATTCCTCTCCAAGAAGAAGGCACGCGATCTGGCCAACATATATCATCAGCTCCAAAGCTCAGCTTGGTGTGCTGTTATGGGAACTTCAAGAATATTGGTCCAGAAGAAGCTTAAAAGAAAAAAGAGGAAGTTGGAGCAGGAAATAAGAGATAAATTTGAAAAGGTATCCTGGATGCAACACATGACATGTCAGATTTGGCTCGGGAAATGTTGCGATTGGAAATGGAAGAATATAGGCAAAAGAAAAGAAACAGAAATTGCATGTCAACCTGGTGACCAAGATAATGAGATGCTTGACAATGCAAATGGAAATGTAGCACCTTGACCAATACCTGCATCTTTTGCATGCTACATAATATAAGTACATGAGAAAAATGTACTGGAAGACTAGTAGGCACTTTGATCATTAGACACTCATTTAGACGAAGTATCTAATAGCTTAGCTCGTTATCTGTATAAGTTGCATGAAGAAGTGAGTAAATGCAGTGAGTTTCTGATTTTCTTCTTGTCAAAATTCAGACAAAATGCCTTCTTGAATTTTCTTAAATTCTTCTTATCCTAGTGAATTCTTGCATCACATTCCCTACAACTCCTCAAACTATGTGCCATGGAACCTGCAAAGCAGGACATTGTGTTCTCGTTCCTGAGTCACTATTGTTCTAATGCCTAAATGACATGGATTTGAAAGCTTGTAATCTATCAATGATACTCCAAATATCATCAAATCTCACTTTTGTTGGGACATTGAAGCTATAAATCCAGCATAAGGCAACGGATTTGTGCTGATTTTTACTTTGAAGCCAACTTTATTTTCGATGCTATAATAAATACTTGACAATTAACATTTTAAGATTTAATTGTATTGTGAACTTCAAGAGTCCTTAGGAATACGTTATATCATTACAGTCCTAAAACAAGAGAAAGCTGCCTTATAGAACATGATACTAATAGTACTCTGTCGGTGCATTATACATTGGAAGAAAAAGAATGGTGAGAAAAAAGACACTAAAGGAGAAAATTTCAAATGCATCAAACAACCAGTAGTACAATATTTTACATTTTCCTCACATCACCACAGGAGTAATAGACCTTTAGTGGCATCTTGGTATCTTTTCTCTTCTACTTCACTTGGACAGATGCATCAAATTATACAGTCTCACATTGAGGAGTGCACAGGAGACCTATTGTTAATCTACAAAAAGATATTTCACATGGAGCTGCAGAGCTTAAAGCCTGATGTGATGAACTTCACTTGGCTCTGTTTTTGTCTTTGTTCATTTCTTGGTGTATTAGCATGTTGTAGTTAGCATTAAGGATACAGGCATGAGAAAGCAAGCATCTGCTATTAAGGTTAGTTCTATAACTATCTGATCTAAAAACTAAGCTTATAATTATGGTGAGAGCTATCAAATTTATTATATAATACTTTTTCTTACTTGTAGACCAAGGCTTTGACTAAGGATGACTTAATTAAATAAGGTTGTAATGAGTACGTAGGAATTCAAACTCAGGAGTTGCTACTCTGATATCATGCTAAAGTTAGATGCTACATAATAGATATAATAGTTCACCTCAAAACAGGGGGTTATAAATTTGAAACCCTGCACAATTATTACAACTCAATTTAATTAAGCCGTTCACTTTCATGCGACAGAGGTTTCCTTCAATAACAATGGCTTATTAATTTGCTGCAGAATGTGATGTATTGCATTGCCACAATGCAAAATGGGTTCCACTCAAAACTAAAGATGGGAATCAAGTAAAGCAAGGTAACGGTGTGTCAAAGTCAAGCTAACTACTTGCTCTGTCCATTTCCTATCAAACTTCAAGTTGTATTGTTCACCACAAGTAATGTGTATTAAACCAAGCTGCAGGAGCCTCCATATTATACTGTTTCTACTATTTGCTTGACATGTCCCAGGAGTAATTCTCTAAGAAACTCAAACTACCTTGCTTCTTTATTGTGTGTATGCTTGTACAACAGAAACAGCATTACTCTTTTGGGGTGTTGTCCGATTTTTTGTTTTTTATAATTAAGAAGGGGCAATTCCCGCTATACAGATAAAACACACACAAGAGACCTAAACTATCGACCTAAGCACCAGGAATATATCATTGTCAAGAGATACAGAGTACGACTATTGACTTTACTGCTGTTTGTGAATGGTACATTAATAATTGTTATCGGTATCTTCTGTTGAATGATCATCATTTAATTTTATATGATATTGTTTTGCTAGCTGATTGGTCAATCAATAAGTGGACTTATTACTAACTCGAGATTTAAATAAAATCCGATATGCCTAGCCATGCGTAACAAATGGTTAAAAACTTGCTTGTTATTGTCTTTGTTTGCTGTTTGTGTGTCCATACCTTTAATTGAGTGGTGGTTGCTCAATAACAAGTTAAGGAGAAGGGTAAATTACCACTATTTTGCAATTTATTTCTTCATTCACTGCCTTCCTTTCCTTAACATCTCCGCGTATAACTTTATTGCACCAGTGGCTATCAATCTCAGATGATGATTTATAGCCCCTTCAGTAACAAAACATGAATTATCAGGTTAAAATCGATCATGAGTAAACAAGGCAATTTTATATAAAGAAACAGGAAAATGCAACACAAACGATGAAATAGCAAGCCTACAACCTAATCAGTTATGGAAAGCATCTAAAATATCCATCAGCAAATAGACCAATGAAGTAAAATCATAAATATAAAAAGCATTTCCAACTCCAAACATGGGGATAGGATCCGAGATAGTGTGCCAAACGGTTGGTAGCAGAGGAGGATTAGCAGAGCCTGAATCCACTCTGTGTCTTGAAACCGAACAAGGACAACCTTTACCAGGAGAAGGGGTTGCTGGATTTACCTCAACTTGCTCCAGCATAACTGGAGAGTTAGTATTTATATCGGCATCGGCATTAGCATTGGACCCTGAAACCGTATCCATAAAATCGTTGGATTTGATAATAGATTAGGCAGGAACTGAAGCCATGCAGTGCAGAGGATAAAGGGTGGTGGCATAGTTGGAGTGGAAGAACAGATTTATTGAATCCATGGAGGGAATGATTATTTCCTTGTGACTAAAGGCATTTGTTGGTCCAAGAGAGAGAACAGTAATGGCCTCCATTGGGTTTCTTGGCCGGATTTGGCGGTGACATTTTGTGCTGGCGTAGAGCAATTGAATTCCTAAAATTCGGATATTAGAGGAAAACAGCCTCTTTAGGAACATTTTTCGGTAGTGCTTGTACTTGTGTCCGTCCTTGTGTCTGTACTTGTTGGCATTCTTACTATTCTTGTTTTTGCTCTAAGGAGTGTTAAAGATCATATAGGTCAAAACCTAGGACCTCAGATTCATGAGGTTTTTAAAGTTAATCTGATTGAGATTGCTCATGTTATGCTTAGAAGAAATGAATAGAGATTTTTTTCACCTTCTTTTATGTAGTTTTTCTCCTGAGAAGTGGAGATTTTCTTTTTTTTTTTTTTTTTCCTTCTTCCCTTTTTTTTGTCAATTTGCAGCCCTATTATGATTTACATAGAGTTATTACCATAATGCTCTTGTAAAATTACATGTAAAACATGCAGTTTACTCATCCCAATATAAATCACATATAAAAGAAGCGATTTAAGTTGTATAATTATATTTCGGCCAAAAAAAAAAAAAAAGTTGTACAATTATACAAAATGTTGGTTAGTATTGACTTTATTTATTACACGTGTTAGTTTGTATAGTTTACACATCTGTACGGTTTACATGTGTCCTGTTGAACTTGTATATATAGAGACTTATCAACGTAACAGATATGACAACTTCCATTTTCATCATACATATCTCTATGTTTTCATCAGCCTTTTTGTTTACTTTGTTACTGCATATTGAAGGAAGTTTACAATGGAGATGGAGATGTAGTTAGTTTACATAGTATCAGAGCAATGTCAGTAGATATTTTTTTCCTCTTTCCAGAGCATTGATTGTATTTTTTTTTTTTTTTTCATTTGGTTTGTATCTTTACTTCTATCGAACATTTATGCTGTGATATGGAGAACATTGATCACTGCTCTTGTCAGATTCGGATAACTCGGGAGTTCAATTAACAAATATAATCTTTGATGATTCTCTTGGATAGAGTAGATCAATCAAGTTAGCCTTAGGAGCAAAAGTAAAGTTAGGGTTCAAAGATGGATCATGTCCAAAGCCAGTTACAAATCAATCTGATATAGAAAAATGGTTAAGATATGATTATATGATTAGATGTTGGATCCTGAACTCCATGACTAAGGATTGTCTGAAGTCTTATGTATGCAAATTCTTCAAAAGATTTATGGAATGATTTGTCATGACTAATGGACATTTGATGTATAAAATCTAATATGAAACAAAAATCTTCAATTGTGATTGATTCTTTTAACAAGTTGACCAAGCTATGGGATGAATTACAAAATGTATGTGAAAATCTAGAGTGTATATGAAGTGCTTTTAAGAAGTGTTGCTGTGATTTGAGAGGAAAATGTCTGGATATTGATAATCATAACAAACTAATGCAATTTCTTATGGAATTGAATGATAGTTTTGAAGGAGTAAGGATCCAAATCTTGTTCATGGATCCATTACCACATATTGGCAAAGCTTTTAATTTGGTTTGTCAAGTTGAATAATAGGAACAGATGTGTGATCCGTTGCATGGAAGTATAGAATCTATGGTTTATGTTGTACGAAATACAAAATTAGTGATGGCAGAGACCTAATAATAAACCATTTTGTGCAAGAAAATTGGTCATACCATTGATCATGGTTTCAAGCTAATCGGCTTTCTTGAGTGGTATAAAGGATCAATAGATAAGAGGTCCTCGAATGGTAGCACATGTAGATGTTTACAAAGGAGTAGCTGAAAACTCCTTTGGAAGAGCTTATGCATGATGATATTGGTTCTTCATCTCACTTGAATGAATCTGAAATCATTACAAAAGTTTTTTCGAAGGTAATGAAACTGTTAAGTGGACCGAATCGTCCTACTAAGTTAATAAATTTTGCAGGTATTTGTTTTACCAAAACCTCTAAAGTTGATACCTTATTGCTATCTAAAAATTGTTTGTACCTATGAATGGATTGTTGACATGGGAGCATCAAATCATAGAACAACTTTTTTCTTGCCTTTTAACTAATAAACAAAGCCTATCCACACCACTCCATATATGACTACCTGATGGAAGATAGAACACTAGTTCACATTGTTGGAGATATGAAACTTAGCCACCATATTACACTTACTAAAGTGCATTTTGTACCCAAATTTCATTATAATTTGTTGTTAGTCAGCAAATTGACCAAACACTCTAACATCATTGTTACTTTTACTTCAATTGAATGCATACTTCAAGACTAGGCTATTAATACAACCTTACTACAAGCTACAATTTGGAATTGGCTTTATGTTTTTGAGTCTTTTGCTGATGTTATTTCGCCAGATCAAAGGTGTCATGTTTCTTTGTCAACTTGTACCTTTAGTTTGAAGTCTAATACAAACAATTTTGTTAATGTCAAGTTGATTCATGACAGACTTGCACATGTTTCTTTTGGGAAGTTGAAACACATACCAGATAGTAATAAGTCAAATGATGTTAGATTCTTGTGTGATCCATGTCAATTAGCTAAATTTCATAGATTATCTTTTGAGTCTACTATTTCTTGATCAAAATGTATCATGGACTTGCTGCATGTTGATATTTGGGGTCCCTATAATACACCAATATTCTCTAGTGCAAATTTTTTTCTTACAATAGTTGATGACATGAGGGGATGCACATGGACATTCTTAATGACACACAAATACCAGACACTTTTGATGTTAATAGATTTCTTACTTTATGTGAGAAATCATTTTAATAAAATACCCAAATGCATTATAACCGGTAATGGTAAAGAATTCCTTTCTATTGATTCTCGAGCTTTATTTAGGAAATGTGGAATCCTCCATCGGAAAAGTATTACATACACAGCTCAACAAAATGGTGTGGTTGAAAGAAAACATAGGCATCTCCTCCTAGTTTTCTCCTTCTAATTCATGCCAAGTTTGTCGCCTTCATAAATCTTTATATGGATTACGACAAGCTACTTCCAATTGGTTTGCAAAATTGACTAGTTCATTGAAGCAGTATGGGTTTACCCAATCACATGTTGATTATTCATTGTTCACATATCGCTAGAAAGGTGTTTTTCTTGGTGTTCTTATTTACGTCGATGATTTAATTTGCTACAAATTGAAAGACCATGGACCCTTAAAATATTTTTTGGGCATTGAATTGGCTCGTGGTCTCAAAGGTATTTTCCTTTGTTAGCGAAAATATACTCTTGATATCTAATCAAAGTGTGAAATGCTAGGTGCATGACCATTTGGCTTTCCTATGGAGCAAAATCATTCTTTAACTCTAGCTAACGCGAAGGATTTTTATGATCCTGGTTTATATTGTCACCTAGTAGGAAGACTCATCTATCTCACTAATACTCATCTTGACCTTTGTTATACTATTCACATCTTATCTCAATTTATGTAAACTCCAAAACAAGTTAATTTTGATGCTCTTATGCAAGTGGTTTCCTATTTGAAAGCACATCCTATTCAAGGTATTGTGTTGAGTGCTAGCAATGACTCTCAACTCTATGCATATTGTGATTATGATTAGGCCAGTTATCCTCTCACAAGGCATTCTCTTACTGGTGACTTTATTACGCTTGGTCAATCTCTTATATCTTGGAAGAAAAAGAATTAAGTTACAATTTCTCGATCCTTAGTTGAAGAGCTATGGCTACTACTAAATGTGAATTTGTTTGCTTCAAATCTTTATTGAATTCCTCGGGTATTGATCATGTGAATCCAATGCGACTTTTTAGTAATAGTTAAGCAACTTTACAAGTAGCTGCTAATCATGTTTTCCATGAGCAAACCAAACATATTGCAGTTAGTTGCCACTACATTCCTAAGAAGATTCTTGATCATTCCATTGCTATTGCCTATATTTTGTCTTCAAAACAACGTGTTGATATCTTTACGAAGGCACTTGGCGAGGAACAATTTCAATATCTTCTACACAAGTTAAGCATTTGTGACCTTTATGCTCTAATTTGAAGGGGAGTATTTCTATATTCTATTGTATATATATTTAACACTTACCATATTTTGTTGTATATATTTTGTAGTTGCATGAATTTAGACTCAATTATTTTATTATTTATGCCAAAGTGTGTAGAGTTGATATTCTTTGATATCACTCAATCTTGTAGATTTAGGCAATGTACACTATATGTATTGAAAGAATTATCAATAATAGAATCACCTTTATTTTCTATCAAATTATTATCATAAATTGCAATATTAACTATCTATTGTACATATTGCCTTTGATTAATACGAAAAAGCCAAAAAGAAAATGTCACTGATGATATATAGATGGAAGATCAATTTAATAATATCATATACCAAATTTCATACCTTAATAAATCTTATGAATTCACATCTTACCTTTTTTATTTACTCAATATAGTACTCAATTAAACATCCTTGGTACCGAGTCTAATTCCCTCGGTTGAATGCAAAGTTATTATTTTTATCGGATTGGGCTTTTTCCACTAGATGTTTTACAATAAAATAAGTTTTTTTTTTTTTTAAATACCAAAGATACATAATTCAACAATATTTAGTCTCCTTGAACCATTCGTTTTAAACAAAAAAAAAAAAAAGGTATAAAACAAAAGTATGTATGTAATTGTACAAAAAGTATATATAATAGCAAAAGGTTCTAATCAAGTTGAATTAAAAGTCTCTCATTAAAATAAATTTAATTTCACCATGTCACATGTTACTATCCTTAACGGCAACCAGTTAAAACTTCACCTCAAAAGTGCATTATATTATAAGCAAAAAGAGTCACGTGCATCAATTTTTTCCCCCTTATTACCTTCCTCCTTCATAAAACATTTAAACGGGATGAACATCCTCCATGCCATATGTGAGCCACAACTTAATTTGTTTCAATCATATATAATTGCACCTAAATTTGAAAGTTGTCACTCTTATTTATTGTAGAGTAATATGCAGGGTTGCCTAGTTGGATAAAGGTAACTTATAAGCCGCGGATCATGATTAGTTTCATTAAGTATGATTTATCTCTAAAACTAAATAAATAATTGAATATTCATAATATAATTAACATGCAATAATGGTTTAACTGAAATATCTTTTGAGGGAGGATTTGGTTATGCATAATCCTTTCATAGCATATAACTATAATACATATAATTGTAAGTGTTTATTTCTGAACATATCGCTAAGGTTTAGTTATTCTTTAGGTATAGGCAGTAGTATTTAATTCAAATACATGATGGATAGGGGACATTGCAAAAGTTTAATTAATATATATAATTATACTTAGGTGACTCACCTTGTCCATAGTACCATAGCTAGTCAAGTAATTAGTTCAAAATTTTATTTTTTTGAAGCTTAAAAGAAATTTTACTTCAATTCGGACTATAACCTAGTTTGATTTTGCTTCTGTTTAGATTGCATATTTTTCATATATATCTTTATCTGATTTATATATCATTCGTATCTTATTTGTATAAGCTCCTTATGGCATATCAATATATAAAGCTAAGGCAATTGAAGGTTCCTTTTCCTTCATGTGTTAACCACATTTAGACATTTTAGCTTTAGAGTCATGTTTCATCTCTACTTTGCAGATATAATGTTTTTAGGCTAAACTACGTCAAAAGTATCAATGTTTGAGGATAAGTTCATTTAAACATTTGAAATGGTTTAAAAGAGGAATCAACGTTTATGGATAATTTTTTTAAAAATATTAATGTTTCAAATTATTAAAAAGAGGTTTCAATTTTTTGCAAAATAAATTAAATAAAATATTGATAATTATTAAGAAAAATTTAAAAAACTTAATTGTTGAAATATTGATACCTTAAATAAACTTTGTAAAATGTTGATATCTTATTTAATTCCTTTATAAAATGATAATATATCATTTTAACTATTTAAAATGTTTATATCTTAAATGAACTTATCTATAAAATAATTATAAACTGATATGTATGTTATTTATTGATGAGATGCACCATACGATACCAATACGGAGCTTCAAATCTAGCTATGATCAAATTTTATTTTGCTAAGGCTCACATAAATGCAACTTCATTTGTTGTTTACTCATATTGAAATCATGGTTCTCAGACGCTCCTGGCAATTTGATGGGATTATGTCTCTTGTGGCCTACGATAAAGGACAAAAACCACTTTGTTGAAGCCTGTCGTTTAGAGGCATACGTGTAAGAACCTGAATGAATCTGAAAATGAATTATGGTTTGGATTTTACGGCAGTGTTTGATTCCCATTAGTTTATGGGACAGAACAAGACAAAATCCATAATCTTTTGTTTGTTTTTTTTTTTGGCATGGGACTAGACTAAAAACTCAAAAAGGACTAGACAACTTTTAAAAAAAATAGTCTCAATGGGACAAGAGCTTACTTCACTGGACAACTTACCCTATTTTTTCAAAAGCCCCAATCTACCCTTCTTCAAAGAGCCAATTCTCAAAGAATTCTTCTCTGCGTAGCTTCAACATGTTTTGAGCCCTAGCACCAACTCAGCTTCTCTGCATCTGGTCTTGAGCCCTAACCCTAACTCGGTGAGCTACGCCAACTTTGTAAGACTCTCTCTCTCTATCTCTCTCATTTTCTGTGGGACTCGATTCTAATCGAATTAATTCCTGCATTTTGCTTCACATTTTGATGCAATCGGAAGTGCCTCAGAGATGGACTCAGAATTTGCTCAACAACCGTGTAGCAGGTGATTCGGGTCCCGCACCGGTTTTACTCGTGGACCGGCTTATCGAGTGCGTGAAAAGGTTTGGTCTTGAATTGGATTGTCGGGGTTTTAATTATCTGTTTACTAGTTATGTTAGAGCTGATAGGATTCGTGATGCTGTTGATTGTTGTGATCGAGTGATAGAGTGTGGAATGATCAGTAATACGCGTTTTTGTGATGTGATTTTGAGTGCAATGCTTGGGCGAAACATGGTTGATGAAATATGGGAATTGTATGATAAGATGATGTCAAAAGGGTTAAAGTGCAGTTCCTCTACATTGTATACTGTTTTGTGGGTGTGTTATCGTGTTGTCATTGGATTGTGTTTCCCCTCACTAAAATTGCAGTTTAGATGGCAAATGATATATCTATTTTATAAGCATTCTGGGTCATCCTAATTTTGGGTTTGACTTGTTTTGTCAATGTTGTGTTTCTCATGGTTCATGTTTTATATTGTTTTCCTTTTTGAGTTGTGTCTAGTTGTCGTGTCTATCTAGAAATTCCAAACCAAAATGGAATTGCTCTGTGTGTGTATATAATATTAGACGAAGTAAGGATTGAATTGGCCACTGCTGGATATGCAGGGAAATTAGATTTGCCATAATTTGATTAGACTTGCATAGTTTACTTATTAGAGTTTAGAAATTTCTCCGTATCACTACGTGACAACATTTTTGGGTCACGGGGAGACGGCCGGAGGCTTTGCTAGGGGACACTTGATCAATCTCAAAACCGATTACCTTTAAGGGAGAATCCAAAGATGGAATCTTTGATGAAGAAGAAGAAGGAGAAGAAGATGATGATGATGATGATGGGTCTTCCATAGATGAAATATTCTTTACAATCAAGAACTCAAAAATATGTATATAAAAAATAAAAAAAAAAGAAAAGGAAAAAGAGAGGAAACGAAATGAGAACACTACTTTGATTTTCGAAAATCTTATTGACCTTCATGTGACAATACTGGGGAGGTTTTGACTTTTTGGAGGCCTTATTGGAATTCTGTTTCTTGGAAAATTCATGGGGGCATAACTGAGAGTTGGGTGTTAATGAAGATGTTGGCTGGCTGTCGTTGTTGAAGGGTGTGATGGTAATTTTGGTAGGTGTTGGTTTGGTTTTGTGGTAGGTGAGGGGTGTAGGAAATAGGTTTAAGGTGCGTTTTAATTTTGGGACGGTGATGGATGGGGTTTAAAGCAATATTGAAAGTTTGAGTATTCATGACCATTTGATTTAGTGAAATATACTTTACTTATTAGAGTTTTCAATCTGGATGAAAGTTTTGAAACAGCAAATTGTAAAGCAGTTATTTACTAAAGACTAGGTCCAGAAAGACCTTACAATGAACATGTTCAACTTAGGCATTCATTACACCTTCAGCCAATGAGTCCAAGCGCTGTAACACAAGTCACAGTTGTCTGGGACGCCTATCAAGCAACCAAGGATGCTCACGCTCTTTGCATTCTCACCGAGTGGGATGAATTCAAGACCCTTGACTACAAGAAGATCTATGACGGAATGCAAAAACCAGCCTTCATTTTTTATGGTAGGAACATTGTGAATGTGGACAAGCTGCACCAAATCGGTTTCATTGTTTACTCAATTAGTAAGCCATTGGATCAATGGCTCAAGGATATGCATACTGTGGCGTAAGATTCACGGCACCTGTGCAGGGTTCCTGTCGCTGGAGATGATCTAGACAGTTTCGGATTTCTTCTCCTGACCCGATTATTTTTTATGTCTTACTTTCTATAACCATTAGTAGTCGGGATAATTGATACAACATTAATGAAATTCTAGAAGTTAGAGAGTTTCATGATTTGCAGTGTACCCAATTCATTGTTTGCTATGAAATTTGTAGGAAACTTAACCAAGATTTGTTTGATATTCATTAATAAACAAGAGTATATTTAGATATCAATTTTTCTGGAGGAGGCTGTTCTACTACCTGCTTATATCCTGCAGCTTGTCTGGCGAGCAAAAACAATAGTTTCCATTTTTCGTTCGTGTTTAAGCTTAGCAAGAAAGTCGGCTCTTATTCTCAGTTTTTCACTTAGCTGTCAGCACTTATACATATTAGTCCCAAATCCAAATTCCAATATATTTTGCTTTAATACATTTGGATTTTGTGAGGACATTTCCTTCAGTTAGTGGTTTATAGTGCAGAAATCTGGGGGTTTATTGTGTGCAGCTTTCATTGTTGGATTAGAAGTTATAAAATGTTATATTCAATTTAATTTGTTGCATTTCCAGAGCATGGGTTTATTGATGAGTGATCGGTTCATATCCTTTTAGCTTTAAATGATTCCATATTAATAAATTGGCTTCTATAACATATAATGGGATTACAAATTGGAGTGTGTATAATAAATTATTGAATCGTGATGCCAAGGTTTATAGGGGAATCAATGTTTTGATGCAATAATTGAGAAGAACAGAAGTATGTGGACAAGTTGCATCTAAAGATGATTTGCCTCAAGGGCAGATAAGTCATGCATAGGTACAAAGGATTGATGTTGTTAGCTGAAATTGATAGCTTGAGAGCTTGAAAAACTGAGCTATGGATGTAATTGCAGCAGTCTCATTTGTTGTTTTGTTTACAATCTGTTATGATATGTAATAATCTATAGAGGATGTATATAATCGCATGGTACAGGGTACATGTTTTATAAATTTATCCTTTATCTAAATTGCCTATAAGCATATATACTATCCCCTCTTTGACAGCACACTTGTCCTTCTGTTAAGCTGGTGTTGCTGATGCTTGTTTTTGTTATGCCATCTGTGATTTGTGTTTTGGTGGGTTTTGCTCATTCTATAGGAATGTTTGATTGGAGAATTTGTAAGGGTTGGTCCCAATTCCAAGTTTACGTCTACTGCTGGATATCATTGGTACAACTTCATCTCACGTCTCTATTCATCTTCAATTTCGTTCTTTAGTAGATAGCTTTGGCCTCCAGATTAACTTGTTACCACGCAAAGACGATGTGCAGTCTTAGTTTCACTTGATACAAATTTACTTTCTTGTTTGTAATTGTTTTAGCTTTGCTTTGATGTTGTAGTCAGCCTCTACTTGAGTTTAATAATTTAATGATACTTACCTTATTCTTGTATCATTGTAAAAGCATTACTGCAATATGTGTATCTAGATACCATATTTGTTGTTTTAAATTTGCTTCTTCATTTAATTCGGTGGATGAATTTTAAATTGGTTAAACTGCGTGCCTAAATAAAATTTGCTTGCAATTTTTTGAGGAGAGTTAAGATATGTTAGGATTACGTTTTGCAGCGGAAGCTCGGAAGCTTATGTGTAATACTAGTGTGATGTTGGATAAATTCTGGTTTTGGTTTGGAAGAAATAAACAGCAATGAAAACCTTCTAGAAAGAAATTGATAAACAACTTTATATGATTTTTTAATTTTTGATTTTTAAATTCCTCTATAATTATTTGTTTTGCATTTTCTACAGATAATGAATCAACATGAGATTTTGATTTACCTTCTTGGATTAAGGATTTATGTCAATATGCTTATAATGGCTGCTACTATTTTTTCTATATGAACTTTATTTTGGCAAGAGAGGCAGAGAAAGGAGTATTGGATGAACAAACATTAGCTAGGTATAAAACACGTAGAGAAGTGATTGATTTGCTTACAAAAGAAAGTGATGTAAATTGCATATGGGAATTGAGAATGTGTAGGAATACTTTCGTGCATCTTTTTGAGCTTCTTAGGGTACGAGGGGGAAAGCCCGCTAATGGAAGGACTACAGTTGAAGAATAAGTTGTCATTTTTCTTAATATACTTGCACATCACACAAAGAACGAGAGTATTCAAGTGAGATTTTATAGATCAGGTGAGACTATTAGTAGAAAATGCCATCAAGTTTTGGCTACTATTTTGAGATTAGAAGATGTGTTAATTGCAAAACCAGATCCTGTAGCACAAGATTGCACTGATGAAAGGTGGAAGTGGTTTAAAGTATTAATTTAATTTTTTTAAACTCATTCGCAATAGGCCAAATTTATTATAATGTGTTATTAACCATTTTTTTGGCTTGTTTTGAAACTTATTAAGGCTGCCGAGGAGCATTAGACGGTACCTATATTGCAATGACGACACCTGCTATAGATAGACCTAGATATCGAATAAGGAAAGGACATCTTGCAACAAATGTTTTGGGTGTATGTACCCGTGACCTAAGATTTACTAATGTATTAGTAGGATGAGAAGGGTCTGCATGAATTCTAGAGTATTGCATAATGCAGTTATTCGATCTGATGGTTTTAGAGTTCTAATTGGTATGTACATAAAAAGAAATCATATTTCATTTTATTTTTAAAGTAATAAAATTGTATGTAAATTTATGAGGTTGTATTTATTTATAGGTTCATATTATATTGTGGATGATGGATACACCAATGGGCTAGGTTTTCTTGCCCTTTTCAGAGGTAGACATTCCTATATTCAAGAATGGGCTGCAGGTCGACGTGCACCATAAAATCGTGAGGAATTATTTAATTATAGGCACACAAAGGCTAGAAATGTTATAAAGAGATGCTTTGGAATTTTGAAGAAATGATGGGGTACTCTAAGGAGTTCTTCTTTTTACCCTATTAAAATACAATGTCGAATGATACTGGCATGTTGTTTAATGCACAATTTCATTCAAATGTACATGTCACTAGATCCATTGGAGTATGCTCCAATCGAAGGTGATAAAGTTCCTATTGGGGAAGATGACATCAATACAATTGGAACAGTGGAGCCTACTATAGAATGGACTCAAATGAGAAATATTCTAGCACAAGAAATGTACAACGAATGGTGGGCACGTCATAGAAATTAGAAAAATGCTTTTTTTAATCAATTCCTTATACATTTTTTTTTTTTTTATTGTAAAATTTAAGTGTTGAATTTTCCATTACAATGGTTAACTTTTGTTTGTGCAAATTATTTGTTGATGATTATTTGTATGTTATTAATGTAAAGTATATTATTTTTTATAATTTTACCATTAATTTAGTAATTAATTAATATTGTTCAATATGTAATTAATTAGCTTAATATTGATAGCATTAATTTAATCAATTTTATATTTATTAAATATTAAGCAAATTAATTTATTATATGTATATTTAACATTTTAAATTAGGTAGCGAATTTTTTAAGGAAAAAATGGTTTTATTTTAACTTTTTTATTTAATACAATATGTAATTAATTTAATTGTATAGATAAATTAATCTTTTTAAATTGTATTTATTGAATAACATAATAATTTAGTTATATAAATATATAGTAATACAAGGGTATAATGGTCAAAAGATAATGTTTTGTCTTGTACTTATGTATACCAAACACAAGACAACATAAAAATCCATGTCCAGTTTTACAAATACCAAATGTGTACAAAAGAATCATTCTGTCCATTATTCTTTATATTGTGCTCTTTGTTTGTAATGTAATTATCATCAAATTAGATTTTGGTTTTTATTGTGATTGCAAATAGAGTGGGGGTCATATCTTGATGGCCTACTAGGAAGCCTTCCCAACCCGTAAACACACCCACCCCCCCCACCCCCCAAACCACCCCACAAAACACTGCAGCCATGTAGGGCAGCACATATGGCAGGCACAAGTGCCTCTTATTTGATTGTGGATTATTGAGCGGCACCTCCCTGAGCGAGTGATCCAACAGTTTGGTAGTCGCCAAGGCATTCCTCCATATGCCAACACTGATGCCTAACTTCATGCAATTGACTTATGTGGTACATTTGATACAAACTGGACAAAATTGCATAGAGGCTACATCCAGATACAAAATGACCAAGCGAATCATTTAATCCCTCTAGAGATGGGTGGAGGGATACATCCAGATTACCCTGGCTGGTATAGACACACCACATGTCAATACATAGATCGATATGGAGCTTTGTTCGATCGTATGGTAAGTATAGTACTTCTAGTTCTTTTATTGAGCCAAGATGTTTCCTTTTTTTCATGAATTTGATATGGTTGCTCACTTTTCAATAGATGCAAGACTTCGAGAAGATCACACTCGTCGATAGTGGATCTCAAATGATTCGTATTGCCCTCAAAGCCATGCAATATCAAGACCAACATGGAGCACCAAGTCTTTTCCCCTATGTTTGGCGTGGCACTCCTGACGTTGGTGATGAGAAAGAAGATGATGAGGATGAAGCCAATCCTATAGCACATCATGTAACCGACTGGGAGTAGAGAGTTGCACGACGACCTGCATAGCAACCACGATGACTCCACCATAGTCGACATTCCACCTTTCCATTCTTGAGTAAGGACCTTCATTAGTGTTCTCTAATGTGCTTACTCATGCCATACTACCTTATGACATAGGTTTTGCTGGTGGATTCTTCCAAGGCACTAGATCAGACATATACAATAGTATGTTTCCTACCACCAATAGCTATCCAGGTAATATTGATGGCATATTAGTCGATATACATGATCCATTTTCCACACCTAACACAAGATTAACCATTGGTACGACATAAACACCTCCAGCGCCTCATAGAGAGCCGCAACATGAGGGAAGTGATGTTCATATGGGAGAGGGGGTGATTGAGCTTTCTCCTACATATCAACATAGTCTGGTAGCCCCACATGAGTTCATTGATTCACCTTAACAAAATGAACAGGATAGTATGGAAGAACAAGAAGCACATCAGGAGCAGCCAAGGCAGAAGATTTCAACCTTTGCACGCTTTAGTTGGGCTGTCTTCAAGAGAAGGGAGAAGAAACACAAAGATTGAATTGTTCATATTGTAATTATTCGAAACTTATTGTTGAGACAAATTCAAACTTATTGTTATCAATGTCATTGTACATAATACGAATGTTACATTGTCTAAATGTGATACAATTGTAGAAGTAGTGTATCCCATATGTATATACAATACAAGTCAAAAGTTTGTATTGCATTCACAAGATACGTACATGACTTGACTTTGATAGTATCGCATAAAGGATATGCGATATAAGGATTTTTATATAAGTAATAGAAAAATAATAATATTTTATTAATATTATAAAAATGTCACTAAGATGAAAATAATATTAAAAATAGTAAGCTTAAACTCATCTCTTGAAGAGACTCGTTTAAAGTTACTTATCTCTCCAAGATATGAGTTTTGTGTCTTCTCCTACATAACCCCACAAAAAAATAAAAACAAATAAAAATTCTCTCTTTAACCTTCAACTAGAAATTTTCTCTCACACAACTAAGTTACTTACACTAATCAGGTAAGAGATAGAGAGATAAAAGTGAGAGTGAAGGTGTTGCAAGCTTTGTTTCAGTCTTGGTAGATAGGTATTTTAACTTTATCTCCTTCTCTTCAAATAATTCTCTCTCCTCTCTCTCTCTCTCTCTCTATGTAATGCATTGTCTATTGCATTAAGAGATAGAGGGAGAGAGAGGAGAGAGCTAATTGATAGATTTGATCCTCATATGAATTTAATTGAGTAATGTTATATACACTTGTTTTTCATGATTAAAATGTATCTTGTAGTTTTATTTTTTGTTAACCCCGATTGAACTTAGTTTGACCTCTCGTTCCCTGACCTCCTAGCATGTTCAGGTTAAACTTCCTATCTATTTCTAACAACATTGAAGCTTGATTTATGTGTTTTAGAATAATGTGAGTAAACAAAGCAAAGGAAGGAAAAGTTTAAGGTAAAAGGAGACAAGAAAGAAAGCTCCACTAAAAGGTTAAAGCGAGAGAGAATTTATTTTTTTCTTAGGATTGAGATGAACTCATCTCCTAAAGAGAGGAGTTCAATCCAATTCAAACTTGTCTTTAAAAGGAAAAAAAAAAAAAAAAAGCCTAACTTGCCTATTTTTCATATTATTTTTATCATAATGGTATTTTTGTAATTTTTACTAAAATATTATTACTTTTTTTTTTCCTTCTCTCATTTTTATACCTTGTTATATTAATATATGGCACATGCAATATCATTTAAAAATTAAGTATTGCATCTTTGTTCTGCGATATACATTTATAATTTTATATTTATTTTTGTATAATTAGTATGTTGATAATTTTATTAAATTTTTTGTATCAATAATTGCATACCATCCATTTTCCACTATTACTGGATGTCATGTATCCTATAATCATTAAAGCCACCACTTTCACTAGAACATCTTGAGAATTTTTTATTGTATCTTTCAATTAACAAGGACAAAAGGGAGAGATAAACAGATAGATCTAGTGCTCAAATTGTCTTGCTTTAAGTAAAGGTCGGACAAATTAACATTTCAGGACAAAAGTACATTAGGTACCATTAATTAGTTACTTTGCATCCATGGCAACTGGTGCCAACATCAATCTGTTTTAAAAGTCGTTCATATTATCAGTAAAAAGAGCCACGTATATCAAAGTGATAGGAAAGGAGGAAGGCTTGGAAGAAAATCTTCCAATGGATATTATGAAGGAATATGCTAATAGGTTTGACACAATCTATAATCCAAAACATTAAGGTGTTAGGTTGATAGTATTTCCTCTTATAAAGCATTCATATAAGTCTCATATTTCCCATGTGGGAGTTTTCCAACCTCACACTTGCATTCTAACAAGTCTCCTCCTCGAGTATGAGTCTCCCCAATGGATTTAAGTCTTACACCACCTTAAGTGTAAACCTCATGATCTTTCCCTATTGAGGACCAACTATGGGAGTTTGTCAACTGAACTGTCAGCTCTAATACCAATTCGTTGGGAGAGGAGGAAGGCTTTAAAAGGGAGAAATTCTTCAAACAGATCTTATAAAGGAGTACATTAATGGGCTTGACTCCATCTATAATCCAAAACCTTAAGGTATTAGATTAATGGGTTTTCTCTCTTATAAATCCTTCACATAAGCCACATATTTTCCATATAAGATTTTTCCAACCTCACACTTGCATCCTAACATAAACCCGTTTCTTTTTTACTTTTCACTTTCATAAAACATTTAAACAGGATGTAATTGTCCATTCCATTTGTGAGCTACATCTCAATTAGTTCAATCACATATTACCATACATAAATTTTAATAAAAAGATGAAAATCGACATTTTAATTAGACTTTTATCAAACGTATTAAGATGTTACCAGGTGCATTTTAAAAAGGGAGTTATGGAGAGTTGCTTGAGGTCTCTTAATCTTTATTAAAAAGAATTGACTAAATTTTGAAGTCAATTGTGATTCAGTTGTTGCAATTGCTTTATGATCAAAGTCCTCTAATTCTACACTCGCTTATCACAATGTGTTATTTGGGTATAGAAGCAACCTCTGTCGATTGAAGGAATTCAAGATTAATAAAGTACAAGAGAAGTGAAAATAAGTTGTTGATGAATAAGCAAGATATAGACAACACAAGGAAGAGGATGATTAATTTTTTATGCTTTCTCACAAGATCAGATGAGAAATATCCAAATTGCATAATTGGGTCCTTATAGTTATCTGGATATACTAGACGTAACCATAGTAGAACATACCACATGTTTAATATTAGTGGTCTTTCCGCTATATGAATGAGCACGAATAATCTCTAAATTTGATGCTTTCATAATTGATACATCCAATGTAGAACTTTGATATCATTAAATGCAATTCATTATAGTTTTAAATGATATAGATATTGGGTTTTAAAGTGAAGTAGATTGATAATAATAATAATGTGTATTAGAAAGTCCATATCAAAGACCACTTGGTCAGATTAAGGTGATTCATAAGCTCCTCATTATAACAAGATTTACTGAATCTAATTTATCTTTGGAACTAAGTAAATGATTGAACATTGTTTACATGGCATTTAATAATTTAATTGGAATATCATTTGATAAAGAGTTTTTCCCCCTCTTTTGCTAACATTTGATAAAGAGATTTAATTAAACATAATCAATTCATATTATATATTAACCACTTTGTGATATGTTGATTCTACTTTTTAACACTAAAAACATTGATGTCTTAAATAAACTTATCTCTAAACTTTAATACATTCAAGTGTAATTTAGTCATTTATGAATTAAAGCAATTTTCACGAAGTTGGAATTTGAGATTTGATGATAAAAACAATCAAGGAATTTTGCTACCTTAAGAGCTTAGAAGAACCTTAGAATATAGATCTCTTAAGAACTTAAAAGAACCTTTGATTAGAAGGTTAACAAGAGAAATATTGTACTCTTAAATTTATATGTTGATGATATCCTTCTTCTTAGAAAAAGACATAACTACTCTATAGTTTACCAATACTTGGTTAGGTAAGTGCTTCTTCATAAAAGATTTAGGAGAAGCAACCTATGTCTTAAGAATTAAATTATACTGAGATAGGTATTTAAGGCTACTTTATCTAAGTTAAGCACATGCATTCACAAGATATTGAATGGATTCAATATTAAAATTACGAGAAGATTTTTGCTTATGTCACATGGTATGCATCTCTTTAAAACAATGTATCATATAACACAAGCAGAAGGAAAGAATTAAAAGAGTACCACAAGCTTTGGCAACTTGTGATTATATATCGCTTATGTTGTAAGAATGACAAATATATTCAAACCAACCCAAGTAAAGTCACTATATTCTTTCTGCAAAACTTAAGATTAGTTGTCAAAGAAGAATAAAGGATTTGTTCATGATCTAAGGAGGAGATGAAAATCTAGTTGTTAGAGGATAAATTGATACCAATTTGCGGACAGATTAGGATGATCTCAAATTGCACTAAGGTTATGTTGAAAAACCCTAAAAATATAGATGTAATTAAAAAAGAAAAGAAAGGAATTAGCTTGAAAATACGGGGAAAAAAATTGAAAACTTTTCAGTAAAGTGTAGAAACTAGTTGGTCAAGTTCAAACCTCTAAGTAGTTGAACTTTTAGTTGAGTAATTAACTTAATTAATTTAATTGAGTTAGTAATTGGATCATTATGTGTTAGAGATCACTCAATTCCATTCTAAACTCCTTGATTATTCAATTTCATATATTTCATCAAAACAATTCTAGTTAGTTGATTAAAATCCTAACTAGACTCTTAAATTCAATAATTCCTTCTAAAGTCCTAAATCAAGGTTATTAGTGTAAAATCACTAATTAACATTCCTAAATCCCAAAAGATGATTTAAAATACCTAAATTATATTCTAAAATATTTTCTCAAACCCTCACATGCTTAAGAACCCACCTACTCACTCACATGCTTCAAGATTTAATCCTAGCCTTTCATCTAATCACTAACCTAATGTCACTATCTATAAAAGCTTCTTTATTTGGTAAAACCCTAACCCTACCACACACAAATCCACAAGCACTCCTATGGTCAGTTGCTCCACAAACCAAAAATGTCATTTTTATTTCATCTTACATTGTGAGAAACCTAGGAAAATCTCTAGTCATATACCTTTGATCTTTACCAAAAATAGTTCTTTTATTACATCTAAACACATCCAAACTTCCAACAACCTTACATATGATCAAAGAGTGAAATCAACATAAAATAACCCCCATTTAGCAAGGAAAAGCCACGGCACAAAGAGGAAATCTAAGCTCCAAGTATCTTCATCAAAGTTAAGTTCCATTTTAACTTTTCCTCAAAATCAACTCTATTTAAAACCCTTGTTGATCTCTAATGATTTATTGATTCTTGTAGGTTTAAATCATAAAAATCAGATTTTGGGTCAAGCTTTAAGTGGGAAGTTTTGTTGAGGGTTGGAGCTTCATCTAATTTAATTTGAGTAGTGGTTGTGTATTGAAGTTTAACTTAATTTTAAGAGTATTAGGTAAGTAAACTTTGATTCTTTGATTGATTTGTTTTTATTTGATTTAGACTTGAAAAACACTAATGAACCTCTTGAACACTTGCTGCACGTGTAAGATATATGTATATGATGATATATTTTGATGATTTTTGGATAATATGTTAGATTTAGTGTTAATGATGTTATAGTGAAGTATATTGCATATATATATCTCTTATATATGTTGAATCCTTAATATTATTGATTATCACTTGATGAGCATGTATTCATAATATGAAGAACCTGCTGTACTTATAGAAATTCATGTTATGGATGTTCCATGTTGATATCTTTCATTGATTCATGTTAAAATGAAGTTATATGATGATTTGAGCCTAAACTTGATGATTTTAACTTGTGTTATGATAGGATATGATTAATCATGATTTTGAATGTTTAGTATCATGTTTAGGTGTGATATTATGTTAATGGTATTCTATCACGTTGTGGGCCAAGTTATGTGTTTTAAACTTGTATTTGGGCTATGTTTTGAAATTCCTGTTTTCCTCTGTTTAAAATCCGACTTTAAAAATATTTTAGCATAGTAATGTGCTTTAAAAACCGTGAAATTTTACAGGATTTTAGTTCATTAAAATTAGTATAATTTAGGCTCAAGAATCACTTAAAAAGGTTAAGAATTGATGGATTATTAGTTGTGCAATAAAACATACACTCAGTGGATTCTGTTTTGTTCCTGTTAGTTAGCCCAACTTCAAATTATCATAACTCATCCCATACAGATTATTATCACTGAATTAGGTACCAATAGAAATCTCTCTGAGTCTAGTTTCTAACCCAACTGGAACCACTCAAAAATTCGTTCGGATGGCCCAGATATGCCCATTTTAGTAAAGTATGCGCAATCTGACTTTCAGGGAAAAATTGGACAGATTTGGTCCTTTGTGAAAAACGAATTCTTAAAAATAGTTATTGGGCTCTAAAAATCATATAAAAATTCATGGAAGTATTTTTATTGATTATCTTTCAAAAGAAATTTATTTTACAAAATCCGATATGATTTGAAGGCCCAAATAGCTAAAATGTGAGGATATACCATACTTTATTATGGGCTGGAACTATAGAGTAGTTTTTGGGCCTACAACCAAACCTAAATATTTTGTATCAATCTGAACCTATTCTAATATGGGCCTATCCATATCATATCAAGGTCCATATCCCTTAAAAATAAATCTAAAAATCAAACCCATAACTTTAGCTTAAACCCCATGGGCTTAAAATATAAAAATGAGGTCCATTACCCACTTTTACTCCAAGTGGACCTTACACCCAATACTTTAAGCACATCATCTAAGATCCAAGAGTATTGACTCTTAATGGGTCCATATACATTTCATGGGCCTATAGCTTGAATTATAACTTAGTTACTTATTGGGCCTAATAGGTTCACTCAAGGCCTAATATTCCTAAATAAGACATAATTCTAATCTTTTGGGCTTATCACATATATTTAGGTCCAATAACTTAATTAAACTCCTAATTGGACCTAAGCCAATCATGAAGCCCAATTTAATTCTAAGCTTTATATATATAGATTTCCTTAATGGGCCCAAGCCTACTTCAAGGCCCATTAACCTAATAAAGTGAAAATGATTAATAGTTATTTAATGGGCTTAACTAGTAAACCCTCAAGGCCCATTACTTCTAAATAAGATATTCAATTACATATGTCTTAATGGGCTTACTCTATATCTACTCCAAGCCCATTTCACCCCTAAAATTTTGTAAAGTCTTATAAGGTTAAGGCGTTGTTCTAAAAGCTTAATACTTGATATAATTCTTTGTAAATGCTTAATCCTGATTTTGTTAAATCTTTTGTTAACAGATTCTTCTTTCTGTTATCCTTCGGACTTCTTCGAGTTTCCTTCTGTTATACAAGGTACGCAGTAACATGCGTGTTGCTTGTTAGGACAGGCATTAAAATGGTTAAAAACTTAAAGACGGCTTAATGATTAATTGCTTGTGTTTGGTCGGGCTCGGGCCGGAGAGTTCCGACGACCCCATTAGAGTCCAACTCTAATGTGGTAGAGTGTAGGCACTTAGGCCACCCTTGGTGGTACGGTGGCTAGCTGACGGGCCGGTACAGTAGCGGGGTAACGGTTAACCCCATTGAAGAGAAGTTGCACAGCTGGAAGACTACGGTAATGGGCCCGTACCTTCACTGTGTAGATGGATTGGTTCGGTTAATGTCAGATAACGGCTGGAAAACCCGGACGACTAGTTTCTTCCAGGGTCTTCGGACCATATCTTCCAGGGTCTAAGGACCAAGCTTCCAGGATGTGACACCGGCTTGTCATATCACATCCCCCTTGTCGTGTGCGTGCACGAAAGGATTTCCCTGCCCCGTGTTTGATTCGGAGTGTGAGTGCTCCTGTGCTGGCTTAATTAAATACCTCAATTTATTGGTTGTGCTTGGTAGAATAAGTATGCTTGCATTCACGTCGCATGTGCTTGCGTTACTGTGTATTGGGCTTCGCCGCTCATTCTAATCATTTCAGGTACTGATTGTGTTTCTGGTGATGATGGCTATGATTCTGATGACCGCTATGACTTCTTGGGGTATGGTACCGACTTCGAGGAGTGTGCTGACGAGTTCTACGATTAGATGCGGGCATTGTTTTATGCTTACTGTTATGTTCTTTTGGAGAGCCTAGTGAGGACTCTACTGTTTTTGAGATACTTATACAGTTTTTGAGATACTGTTTACTTTTGGGGCGCCTGCGTGCGCAAGATTACTGTTTTTTTTTCATCACTTCTTATTTCGATACTATGGTTTTATGAGTTATTTACTCTTGTGAGTAATCTTTTTGAAATTGGTATCAAATGTTTTATTTCCGCTGCAGTTAAATATTTGTGAAAACTAATTAAAGAGTTTTCGAAAACTAAAATATGTTAGAAACTCACCGTAGTTTGTAGGAGCCTTTCGTGAATTATACTTAGTGATTCGCGGGCGGGCTGTTGCACCCTATCTCGGGGCGTGACATATGTACTTTTTTTTAAAGAGTTGTTTGTTGGAGGTGTTTCAAACAAAAGATTGTCACAGATTCTACGGTAGTGTTCAAGTAAATTGCAAGTTCTAGAGCAGTTAAAGAAGTCGTTTGGATGAAACATTTTTCTTCGAGTTAAGAGTGATTTCGAGCATTATTCATCCAATTACAATAATGTTGATATAGGTCAAGCTAAGGAGCTAAGGTCACACTAGAGGTCTGATCATATGCTTCAAAAGTTTCACAACCCTTAGAGAGATTTCTCGAAAAAATGTGTTGGTTTGCAAAATTACACTAAATAAAAAATATCGTAAATCCACACACAAAAACCTTTATTTAATATTTATTATATTTTTCGTAGAAACTACTATCACTTTTCACTACGATATGCGATCTAATATTGTTCACCATCCATTTCACTATTACCTAGATCCCTTGCATTCTATAATCAATAAATCCACTACTTTATCTCAATTCTGTCAATTTAGATAGAACAAAAGGAGATGAAAAAATGGATAGACCCATTACTAAAAGCTCGTTCAATCATGTATGCCCAAATGCCTAAATCATTTAAATAAAGGTTGTGAAAATTACAAGAGTCCACGTGTCTATTCGGCGATAGTAATAAGATCTTTTTTTTTTTTTTAAATTATAATCATCTGATATATGAGCTACCATATTAGATACCAACTAATCCAAATTCGAGCCATGAAGGACCACATTGGACGGTAAAGCTCTCTCTACCTAATGCACCTACATTCACAAGCTCGAACTCGAGAGCATTGGATAAACTGGAACAGCCCTTTACCAGCTGATTCATGATCATAGGATGACAGAGATGGATCACATTAATTTCCTAGCCGTCCATTAATGACCACATGTTATTTTCCGCAGCCGCAACCATTTAAACTTCACGACAAAAGTGCATCAGGCACCTAACCTATTAGTCAATTCTACATTCTTGGCAGCTGGCTAAAGCCATAAAAAAGGATCATCTATATCATTTTTATACCTCAATATTTCTAACATCTCATATTTTATTTTTTCGATTTACCGAATATAACATTTAATTAAACATCTTGTTAGTAATCCTGCTTGATCTAATTCCGACAGCCTTCTTGTGCTGTTATTCTTTTCATTGGATTGGGTTTTATCACTAGGCAATTAACGTCAAAATAAGTTTTAAGCAGTAAAAGAAAAAATTATTTATCCAAAAAATTACTATTTCTTATGCAACTATTTATCCTTCAAAAAAAAGGCAAGAAGTAAAAAAAAAAAAAAATGTAATAGTACATCATCAACATCAACAAAAAATCACACAAACCGAATTTTCATCCCATCGTGCTGAGCGTATTGTGATTTGTGCACAATACGTCAAAATACTTTTTATAAATTTACAAATATTATAAAATAGTGGTAAGTATTTATATAATTTTCTGCTTATATATTTTACAATGAAGTACCATAAAAATTAGGATATATTTATAATAATAATAAATATATCACATATTAGTAGTGGGAGTTCTATAACATCATAATATCTAAAAATCTGTCCATAATAAAATAAATATATAATGCAGACATAAACTTTTAGATGACCATGTTGTGTGATTTAAAATTATTTTGATTTCAATGGATCAAGGAAAAATATTTTATTTATACAGTGAATCCTTAAAGTAAACTGAATTCACTGGATATAACCCGTCATTGAAGATACTATAAGAAAAAAACAAAACAACAAATAACAATGTGTATGTATATTTAATATACTTAAGCCAGAATCCATTCTATTTGTCTCCAATATTTTAATCTATGCTTTTATTTATTTATTTTTTCCCTTTATCCTTCCACTAAGCACAATTTTAGGAATAGTTAAAAAACCACCCACTAGATTTTAAATTTACCAATTGCTCTCTCCTTTCTCTCACATACACCATTTCAAGCCATATTATCATTTTTTTTTTTAATTCTTTTCCATATCACCCTGCACCTATTTAGGAACAATAAAAAAACTACCTACTATGTGGCATTTGGTTTAGGTTCTTGTTCTTGAGGTATCAAGTTTGATTCCTCTTGTTAACGAGTTTTAATAGCCTTATGTAGTCACGTTGTAATAAACTCTTATGACCCATCGAAAAAAAAATAAAACTACCCAATATGTTTTAAGAACAATGATTTCCCCCCTCTCTCCACACGTTTGAGGATCAAAAGGAAGCTTTTGTCCATTTTAAAAAATGAAATCCTATCTACACCATCAAAGCCGTAATGGTATTTCTTTTTCCTTTTTGTTTTGTTTAAGAATTATTTCGTACCTTTTTCTATTCTATTTTGATTGAGTTTTGTTTTGTTCTGTACACTTGAATGCATTTTCTATTTTAGTTTTTTACTGATTGTTCTTTTTTTATTTATTTATTATTTTATATGAAGGTACATTCAAGCACCAAGTTTCATAAAGGAAGCACAAGCCAAGAAGATGTTGTTCACAACCACAAGCTTCATGCTTTGTGTCTTCATTAATACTTGGCGGACATCATCACTATATATATTTTTTTCAGTGGTAAAGGATCGGTTAAATTTGCTCTAATACATTTTGTGTCTTCTATAATGTTAAGTTTTCCTTTCTTACCCATGTTTGATATGTTTCCATTATAGTGCTTTTTGTTTTATATGTATTGTTTATTGATATCATTTAGTGATGTTCCCCCTACCCCCTCCTCAATATCTTTATTTTTCTTTAATATTGCTTATCTTCCATTTTACATACTACATCGAAGTGCACTATAATGTGTTTACAATTCTTTGTTTCTTTTATTCTCCAAATTATTTTGTTTCATGGATATGTAAAATGTATATTCATTCTAAAAATGAAGAATTCTGTTTAAAGATATAACTTTGAGTGGTATTTTAATGAGTGGGTCCAATTTAGTGGTTTTTCGATTAGGTATATATATGTGACGAACCGTGGTTCAATGACTATGAAAAACATAATTATTTGATTGTTTTTTTACGCCAAGTAGCAAAAGTGGCGGTATTAGTTCTGATATCGTAAAATCCTTCTCTTTCATCTCTTTATTTCCTTAAACAATAATACTTGTTTATGTTTTTTTTTTTTTTTAGTTAGAAAATGGTGTATCCATTTTGGGAAAGCAAAAATTTGCTAAAACATATAAAATTCAAGTGATTTGTGATAATGGATATTTTAGAAATAAGGAGTATAAGTCTTACTACAATGGCTCAATGACTATAAAAACAACTTATTAATTGATTATTGTTTTCATCCTCAGGTACCAAATTGATTTTTTATTGTTTTGAGATCCTTTTGAAATTTATGTTTTAAACAATAGTAGCAAGATTTCAAACTTTCTTTATAAAGCAATTGCTTTACAATTTTTTCATAATGAGAAAGTTTTCCTGAAATTATATATTTATATAACATTTTCATAAAATTTTTAATCAATGTGTTTGGAATTTTATAATTAAATTATGATCTTTTGGAGGATGAATCGATTCTTGTTATTTGTTATTTTTTTGCCATAGATAGACGAAAGTTATATATGATTTTGAAAACTTGGTATTTTGCTATTTTTCTATGATTGATGACCATTTGTCCTCTTTTGTACCTAAATGGAAAAAAAGTAGTTTTGCTCGATAATTTTGTTATCATAGGGTATACATTATAATTATATTTATTTTGTATATGCATTCGGTGTGTTGACCAAGTCATTTAAGTGTATATAGATGTATAATTTGATTAAATAAATTTCCTTACTAATGCCTCATTTGTTTTGTAGGTAAATGGCCATGTCTTCAATGAAGTAAAATAATTGCAATTAGGATTGATGTGTTATAAACTTCATAGTTAATATTTACAATATATTAGAGTGTTATTTCATTAATCCTTTAATTTTTTCATGCATTTTTATATGATTTATGTTTTGTTTTTGGTTTCCTTTTCCATCAACCGATCATGCATGTAATTAGCTTCAACTATGTTGTTTATCGTAAAAGTTTATTTTCTTATTTAATTTTTACACTCGTAATGTGGGTGCGTCGTTCACTAGTGTTTGTGTGTAAATATATATATGTATATATAATAAAATAAAAGCATAAGACAATTGTACCTCCGATCATTTGTGCTTGAAAATCAATATCAACAATTTTGAATAAAAATTGGATAAATATTAAATTTGGTACTGTTTGAGAATTCAATTTGGCACCAAATCTTTGAAATGGTCAAATTAATAACCAATCAAACTTTTTTTGGCAATTTTTACCACGTCTCTAACTTCATTTTCTCAATTTACTAACATGTAAAGACAGTCTATCCTTGAGCTTTTACTATATTTCCTAATATGTCTAGTATTGATGGATTGTATTTTCCATGTTAGTAAAAAATAAATAAATAATATTAAGTAAGATGGTAAAAATAGCTAAAAAAATATTTGATTGGTATTAATGGACAATTTTAGTCATGCGCCACCCAAACCCAGTCCAACCGTCCTGTAATATGGACCGACCTAATCAACTTTGGGCCAATCTACCTGGACTACTAAGACAGGCAAATGAAGAGTCCACATAGCAACGAGATGAGCTGTATTGTTTGATGGTTCGGTAACCCTTTATTAATTTGGCAGTTAATCGTTTTAACTAATTGTACATTGTCGGCAAATAAATGTAAATCAGCCAGCCGAGTGCCCTCGAATTAGAAGACAGACATCTACAAGGTTTCCTACTAAACGAAAGAGACCTCATCTATTTTACATGCCTTGTGGGTCGAGTCTTTTCAACTCTCTTTTTAACATTCGAAATAAAAATCCAGTGCCTAGACTCCATATTAAGGGAAGTTAGATTTTGTTTTTTAATCTTATCCATTTATACCTATATCTATATCTTATAAGCATTTATTTTAAAGTCTAACTTCATCTTATCTATTTCTATTTTATAATTATAATAATGGTGATGTTTAAAGTATGAGAATTCGGATATGAAAATTCCAAGTACTTTTAAAAGAAAATATTAAAAATGTATATTTTATAAATTGGAAAAGAAAATTTGATTGATATATTTGCTAAAATAAGTAATTAAAGGATAAATTAGTCTAATTTTATAAAAAAAATTTGGATATTTAATTTTAAAGGAATGGTGTAAGTGTACTTTTTATTTTTTTAATTTTATATTTTTGGTATCTATAATGAAGGAAAGTAACATAAATCAAAGATATCCTATACATACATACATAATATATATATAATAATATTTCTGTTATACAAAAACAAGCAAAGCGTGGGAAGTCATTGAATGTTGTAATTTACTAATTACTCAGGTGATGGTAATATTGGAACGGACAATTAACAGCTCAGGGAATCAATTAGAGACATTACCTCGAAAATGGAATAAATTAAGATCAAACAACAGTTTCCTTCTACGATTTGACAGTACTCTTTTTTTTTTTTTTTATTACAATGGGAGAGAGCAAATTCAAATATATTATATATTATTTAAGAGATAAAGACTAATATTATTAGGTTACAAGATCATTGGCAAAATTTCAAGAACCAAGACCTTTATCTTTAATAGTTTTATTCCATGGACTAATGTATACATGACATAGACATAAAATAAAATTTAATAATTTATAGATTATCAAATAATTTTATGATTAGAATCAAGGATTTATATTTATTCGAGTAAAAGTAAGGCTACTAAGTTCATCACCTCCTAAATCTACATTTAATTCCTAAATGCATGAAGAGTGTAATAAGTTTTTCCTCTTATAAATCTACCAGTTTTAAGTAATTATTAGGATAATACTTAATAATAAAAAACCTAAACGACACATTTTGGTTAATCTATAGCCATATGCAACTATCAATTATTCCCATATTCACTTCCCCACTAGTGTGGCTTTAAATTAAGTGGGGTAGAGCACGTCAATAGATACATTATTTTTAATGAATGTCTTTTAGTGCATTAATAATGAACTTCACTAGTATATTAAGGAACTCAATTCAGGAAATATAAGTTTTACATTTACATTTAGTACGATAATTATTAGTTGGGCTGAAAGTTTTATATTAACATGTTAGTACAATTTACGAAAATTAATTACATATTAAGTTACAACATGATTTATGTTTATTTTGCAAATATTTTGTTTTCATTGGGATCCCACAACAAACATCATAACGCAATTAGTAATTATAGATTGATGTGTGTGTTATTGATTTATGAGACATACCATATGATACCAATATATATGGAACTCTAAACCTAACTGTGATCAAATTTTATTTCGCTAAGGCTCAGACAAAGGCAACTTCACATGTTATTTACTCACATTTTATTATCAAGGTTCTCACTCCTCCGATGATTGATGATTGATGGGATTATAACTTTTGTGGCTTACAATAAATGCTAAAAGCTACTTTGTCAAAGCCTGTAGTTTAGAGGCATACGTGTAAGAACCTGAGAGGATTTGAAAATGAAGTTTGGTTTGGATTTTACCAATAATTTACGAGGGGACAAGTCATTTCATCCCAAGTCCAAAGGTAATAGAATGGGTGATGGTATATGTCAAATTCGTATGTCTCTTATTGCGTTTGTATTATTAAACATTTCATAGGACACATCATGTCTAATTTCAAACAGTGAAACAAAGGAAGATGAATTTAGATGGTGGTGGGGACCAGCATTTAAGACTTCTCTAGATGCTCTTGGGCTACGTAAATTCTCACATGTTACCATTTGCTGGCATCTATATAAAGGGCGGTCCTAGAGAAGCAAAGCATGCCCATGTCCTCTTTGTCTTTATCTTAAACAAAAATCCATCACTTAATCAGTATCATACTTCTTGTTCTTTCTGATACACCCACTGCTATACCAAGATGAACAAGGAACTGCTCAAGCAATGGCTAATCAATTACAAAGTCAAAATAGGGGCTAATCCTAACGTTGTTCAAAATGGTAAGCTCTTGCACTTAACTAAGGAAATAGGGGGTTTCAATGAGTGGGCTGCGTTAACATATAACTTAAATGTCCTAGCAAACATGATGATGGAAAATAAAAGCCTGCATAAAGAGCTAGATGAGTCTATGGATACTTATGTCAAACATCTAGAAATTCTAGCTAGGATTAGGCCTCCTGATCCTGTATGTCCTGTTCCACCTACTTGGTCCATGTGGCAACAATATGTGAGTCAAAACCCTGGATCTACACAATATCCTAGTCATCTGTATGCAGGAGGTGCTCCACAACTTCCTAATGCACCGAACCCCACCAGTCAAAACCCTGGGAATATTGTTGTACAATATCCTAATGCACAGTATCCTGGAATTCAGTATCCGGTAAGTAATGTTGCACAAGGTCCTTCTGCACAATACCCTATAAATCAAAATCCTGGGAATTTTCTTGCACAGTGTCCTACAAATACCACACAAAAGCCTGTTGCACAATATCCTACTATAAATCTTGGAAATGTTTCTTCATGCCCAGCACCAAATCCTGGATACCCGAATACGGATCTATATGCACAATGGAAAGTGGAAGGTCTGATGAAAAAATTAGATGATCTACAAAAGGATAAGAAAAAGGACGATGATGAATGGTAAGCACTTGGTGGAGATGGAATCTTTAGGATTTCAGAGAAATAGCAAATGGAGATTCCATTGCTATGGTACTTCCGAATCCTATAAATATATTAGCTTGAAATCAAATTCCATGCATATTGCAATTGCCAAGATCACATGGAATGTAAACTTGACTCTCTTCGGTCAGAATTTCATCACACTTTCTATGCTGGAAAAGGTCGGGAGTTTGCGAAAAATCTTTGGCAGAGCAATTAGAATGAAGCATCCGTTGAAGGTGGCCATTGATGCAACAAATATTACTCCACTTTCGTATTTGGATATGCGAAGCACTCTTTTCAGTTATAGTACAACTTTGTCATGTTCTGTTATGTCGAAGTACGAGTTTCGTGTCGTTATGCTGTGTGTTAAATAAAGGAGATTACTCCTTGCTGTTTGTTAACGTTTGACTTGGTGGTGTTTGTATGATGTCTCTATATATATATGTCCAATAAATGGCAGTTTGTTCTTGCCATCTAATTAGTAATCATTCTATTTTATGATTTTGATGTTGGACTGGATGTTTAATATATTGGTGGACTAGTGGTAATTTTATGATGTTGGTGTGTTTTTAATAAGATATTGTCGATGATGGTTTCAAATTTTCTTAGAATAATTCTTATATTTCTTTATCAATTCATCATGATTAGAGGACAATTTACTAAATTATGTCCATTATGTTTTTTATTGATATGTATAATGCTATTTTATTTATTAATAATTTGAATTAAATATATCTTTTAGACATTAACAATTTTAAATAATTGGAATAAATATAAAAGGGCTCTATGAATTATATGGTGAAATGGTGAAATGTCGTTGCATATGCTCGACTCAGCGATTTAAATTGTCGAGATAGCAGATGCATGGCAAATAAAGGCCGGCGAACTTGACCAGCAAACTAGGCTGCTATCAAACCCCTAAGTGGTGATATTTTAGTTTAGGTCAAGTCTAACCAATAAATCCAATTTAACGAAGTCTGGCTATAAGAAGTTTGTTAAGTGGGTTTTAAGTATCAAAAAAATTAAAATTGTTACAAACGTTTCTACCACAATTTTATATTTATATTTACTGTATCTTGATTTGGGAAGAGTAACTATTTTATCCCCGTTGATTGCTACTGCTAGTGTTTAATTTCAGTTCAATCATGGGCATAAAACAATGAAGAGCAAGTTATGCTCCTAAATTGGAGACAGGTAACATACTAGTCTATTATCTACCCATCATGATGGTAAATTGGAAACAGGTACCATACTAGTCTATAGTATGTTTGGCGAACTTTTCCTCATAGATACAGATACAGATAATTTTTTGAAATTTTTGTATAATAAATTGTTTATCAAGAAATAGATATAAATAAAAAATAGTTGATAATTCTCATTAAAAGATTAAATATAGATAAAATATAGATGCAAATCATACATATTTACGCATATCGTTTTGATACAGATACAGATAGAGGTGGGCAAAAAAAACCAACCAAATCATTCCAAACCAAAAATATGGTTTTTTTTTTTTTAATGGTTTGGTTGAAAATTTTTTCAATCCAAACCAATCCGTAAAACCAAATAAAACCGTTTTAGAAAAATATAATAATAATTTACTATATGTTTATATGGTTTCATTTGATATTTATTATTCGGTAATATTGATATTAAAATCAACTTGTTCATTTTTATTTTAATTTTTTTAAGCTCATGATATATATTTTTTTGTTGATGATAAATTATTGTTTTTTTCAATAGCTTTTAAATTTGTAAATTATGAAATTTATTTATTCAGTTATAAGCTCTTATTATGTATTAATTGTTTAATATATTTTGTCAACTGATCATTTTATTCGTTGATGAATTTTGTTGATAGATGATTTTTTTTTTTATTTTAGCTAAACTTAATTGACACATAATTGACATGATAGTTTTATTGAAAAATAAATTATAACTTACTATGTATTGTTGGTGAATGTATTTTATTGGTGGATAACTGATTTTATGGAGAACTATAACTTAAAAAGTATGATGAATTCATAAAGTATTTTGTTGTGGTTTATAATATAAACTTTGAAAAATGATATAAATATTTAAGTATCTACACAAATTTAAAAAACTAGAACAAAAAAAACTTTTAGTTAGAATTTTGATTTAATTCGTAATTCAAACCGAACTAAACCGTTATTTAATGGTTTAAAATTTTTTTAATCTGAACCAAACTGTTACTTAAGGGTTTGGTTTGGGATGAAAAAAAAAAAAACAAACCGTAAATTATGATTTGGTTGGTTTTAGGAAAATCGAACCAAACCGATCCGTCCCCACCCCTAGATATAGATACAGATGAGAAACAGACTATCCATCATAAATTATAATAATTATTTTGTTATGAGGAGAAAAACATAATAAATATTTCCTTTTATTATTATAATATAATTCTTCACTTTATTTCCATATCAATTAGACAATGTAATAGACATAGAATATCTTTTACAATTATATTACAATGTTATTAAATTACAATTCAATTTCTCTTTTATTTTATACGGTGAAATCAATGGGATTGGGTTTCTTAGGTCAAATAATCTATCTTCAGCCAATCTATATATATCACTAGTCACGCTGTATTTTGGTTGATTTTATTATCCACATTTCATCACGTACTGTTGCATTCTACTAAAGATGATAGGGTGCGAGTGTCGCCTGGTAATAGTCGACTAGCTTCTATCAAATTAAAATGATTAGTTCTCTAATATTGTAAACCTAAACTGGTTCATTATTAATGGTTAACCGTTTTTTTTCAGTTTATTTTTTGGTTTTTAACCTTCAACATAAGAGTTAATTAAAAATGTGATTAAATATAATTTTTAGCTATAATCATGAAAAATTAAACCCTTTTGTTTCGTAGTTACATTTAAAAATTGCAAATAAACAAATCAAATAACTATAAAATCAATAAATTAAGAATATCATTTTAATACAACATAACATAAATTAAAACTTGATGTCTTCTCCTTAATCTAAATTACAACACAACAGCAAAATACTTAAAATGTAGAAGTTCCAATACAACATGTCTCAAATACAATAGATAGTAGGGTTGTTATCTCTGTGTGTGTGTGTCTCTATATATAATTAATTATATATATATATGTATATTATATATATATATGTAGTATTTATAAAAATCAAATCGGTTAACCATTAATCGTCGATTTTTTATGGTTATAAATCGAAATCGAAATCGAAAATAGAAGAAAATAAAAAATCGTAATCCTTAATTAAACCAATATACTGATTAACTATATCTTTTAAATTAATTTTCTGGTTTCAGTTCACTTTTTTTTCATCTATTTTTTTCACATTCCTACCAGACGCACAATTAAAGCATCCTTTGTATAGATATATTTTGGTCAGAGACTCTTACCCTCTACTCCATCATGAAAGTGTAGTTAAGAATTTGAAATAGTGACACTATCACACAACTAATGCCTTATAAATTCTATACTTTAAAGGTTTTTATTTTATAAGTGGAATAATCTTGTGGTTTTTCAATTTTTCATTTTTCACGTATAACACAATAATAACCGTTTCTATCCAAAAGAATTGATATTAACCATTTATATACTAAATCACGATATTTAAATTGTAATTTGATTTCGTTTATTTTTACATACATACATATATAATATATATAATATAGCAAATTTCAACAAAACACAAAGTGATTACAACAAGCATAAACCACTAACTTTATTTAAAGATTTAAAATATAAATTTGATAATCTCATATATTAGTCAAATTAATTCGTATTTGCTAATGATATTGTCTAAAAACCAACTTTACGGTATTCACCATATGCTGAGAAGTTACAAGGTATTCTAATGTGCAGAATCTATAAAAATTCTGAGATCGGTTCAAGGTTGTTAAACCTTGTATCATATTTAAATTACAATATCCAAAAATTTAAAACCAAAACCCTATTACTTCAAAACCAATCTAAAATGAACATCCATATTTCCTATGTCCCGGTATCCCAGTAGGCATTATCATTATGTGGTTTCGAATAGAAAATCAGATTGAAACCATAACTAAGAGTTCCAGAATTAGAATCGAATCAATTAATCAGTTCTAAGGGACAATCAATTTTCCACTTCCTCAATTAGAATCATGTAAAACCAATAATTCTGACATGTTCTAATACACACACATATATATATATATACATATATCTAAGAAATCCAAGAAATAGTGATGTAATATTAAATAACTAATTTTTAATGTTTAAACTATTACATATAAATAGAAATTTATTACTTATTTAGAGCATTTAATGTGCTATTAATAATAACTAAACAAACAAATGTACCTGGGTAAACATATTTGATTTGATTTATATGTACTTCCATAAAAATATAATCCCTTTCTTTAACAATATAGGACTAATTTTTTTCTTGAAATCTTTTTTCTAGTATTTCTTTTTAGCTTGTAATGTATATAATTACTAACTATATAATTAAAGCTGGATATATAAGCATATAAATAAATACACACACTAATAAAAAAAATATGAGTTGAAAGACTTTAATGCTTTAGATCTAGTTATTATTTCAAGTTTATTTTTCTTAATAAAATTATATTTTATATTTTTATTTTAACTTTAAAAAATAAAATATAGCAGTTCCATCTTAGAACCACCGGTTTTAGAGAACAAGATTGAAACCAATCCTACAATTTTAATTCTGATTTCTCAATTTTCATAGCCGATGGTTCCGGTTCCGATTACAGTACGATTCTACAACTGTGATGATGGCTTTGTTCTAGTCCCACTTAGTATATCCATGTTATGGGAGGCCTGCTAGTAAGTATATGCCTTTGGTGCCCATTAATGTACTGGTTGCAATCCAAAGAAGGCTAAGTATACACTATCAACAAGAATTACCATTTTCCTCGGCTATTATGAAAACTTCGACATTTGACAATCATGTATATGGTTGGACCAATCATCTAGCACATGAATTTTTTTTTTCCTCCTTTTTTTCTCCATGATTATTTTATCATATATACCAAATACAACTCTCACAGAACTTTCTTTTGTTAATTTTCTGTTTAAACGAGGATATTTTGAGACAAAATCGATTGCATTGAATTATTATTCATAATTTGAGTAATGAATTATTATTCAATTTTTTTATAGTAAGAATTCCTTATAAAATTGCTATTACGGTCAACTAAGCAGTATCATAGCTCATCATAAGGAATAATGTTATAATGTAATAGCTATTTGACAAAGTGAAAGAGCCTATAGTGTAATATGGAAATAAGTGTAATTAAGGAGAAAAAAACACAATTAGAGATGCAACTAAGTGGATTGTTATAGATACCCGACCCGTCCAACCCATTAAAAAACCTAATAGGTTTAACCTCGTACATTTTAGGATCGCGTTTGGGCATTCCTTTAAAACTATATAAAGTTTAAGGTCGGGTTTTTTATATAATATAACACCCTTATAGGATATGCAACATGACACATAAATCCTATAAGGATTTACTCATTGCCTCACCATTAATAATTTACTTCTTGTGAAATTTCTTATAGATGTGAAGAAAATTTATGAGATTCAATTTTACGTAGATATTGTTTTTAATATATCTAGTTGTTTATTTTTTTTTTTTTTTGTAAGAATACCATTATAATATACAAGGGAAAATTTTTTTAAAAAAAGGGCTACAAATTTTGTTTATTAGGTCATTACAGGGTCACATTCGAGGAAACCTGAAATCTTATAAAAATGGGTTTGGGCATAATAGAAACCCTATAGATTTAGGGTTAGGTTTATTAGACTTTATAGGAAACCAAGGTGGGTTTGGTTTTATATGACCTATCAAACTCGCCTTGATTGCATCCTTAGACACAATCTAATGAAATATTTTAATTCTAAATTGTTGTTTCAATTTTTTGCATATTTACATTTAATTTCAAAACAAGAAAAAATTCTTTCTAGCTTAAGGAAAAAGTTGACTTTCTATAACTTTTTTTTTTTCATATAAACACTTGTTTCCTTAAGTAACTAGAGTATCTACTCTACTTTGGAAAAATTCAAGAGTCCATCATTTTTAAATGAGATTAATCTGGTCAATTCTAATGACTCAAACTGATACTCAAATGTAATTGCACTACTGAAATACTCAATATATGAATTATTATATATATATTTTAATGGTCAGATGATTGACTACATGATCCCATTAAAGGGATTGTAGAAATTCCCTATATTGTCTTGATGCCTTAAATGTTGTGATTTTGTATAGTAAGCTACGCCCAACTTGTTTTTGGATTGGTAGCTAATTCACTAATACACTAATTATTATTATTTTTTATTGGTCAGATGATTAACTACATATCTCATTAATGGGGCTGTAGAAATTCCCTAGTAAATGTTGTGAGTTTGTAAAGTAAGCTCTATGCAGCCTATTTTTGGATTGACAGATAATTCATTAATATGAGCTATAATCTCTGTAGAGAAATAAATTTAGGGACAATGTAGTGAATATTACCTAAACTATTTTATATATACAATTTAAAACTTCTAAACTACTAAATTTAAAACCTATTCGAAACTTTTCAAGCCACCATTCATACACAGTCAAATCACATAATGACTATTTATATATAGTAATTCATGGTGCAACATGTGTCATCTAATTTAGGAAAAAGAAAAAGATAGAGAGGAGGAACAACATACAAAAAGCAAATTCGATTCTCTCCCTCTCTAGTTTTTCTTTCTTTGAACCCATATTCTTCCTTCTCTTTATAGCTTTCTTTTCTCTTTAAATCATGCCATTATCTACCTAAACAGCCAGTGACCATCTTTCCCAAAACATTCGACTTTCTCTCTCTATCTATTTCCTCTCTCAAGGTCGAACACCAAATCAAACTCATCATCCATCACCAAGTCACCACAGCATCATCTTCCTCACCAAGTCATCCATCATGGGGATGATTCAGTCGATAGAAAAGGTTGAAGGTCAAGTGGTTGCTACGGTGTCGGAGGCAGTGGAGATTAGGAGATGGGAGATCGACAATCTATGGGTATGGGTTCGATGTGTCGTGGCTTCGAGTCAACTCAGTGATTTAGGTCCACTGTTGCTCGGTGACTATGAGGTATTCAATATAAGTCTACCATTACGAAGAGATAGAGATGATTTTTTGAGAGAGAGAGAGGATAGAGAGAAAAAGTATTTCTTAGAGAAAGAGAGCCATATTCTCTAGGAAGAAGATCCAATATTTTTCTTTTTTTTTTTAAATCTAAATTAGTGTAAGAAAAGTTTAAAAGAGAAAGAAGAGAGAGACAATGGAGAAAAGTTCTTTTCCTTTTTTTTTTTTTCATTTTTCCACGTGTTATGCACTCATTGGTTAGATGATGTGACAATACAAATAGCATCAGATGATTAAATCAAGTATAAATGACAACTCGAAAAAGTTTCAATTAGGTAATTTTAACAGTTTAGAAGTTGATATAGTAAATTGAATATTTTTGACATTTTCAGTACAATTAATGACATTATCTCATAATTCTACAAGAACATTTTATAGTTAATTTTGAATATTGACTTTGGATTATATATATATTTTTAATAATTTTAGTTAATATCCTTAAAAGGTTGTCACATATAATTATTGATTGAGATTACAAGACAGAAAATAACATAATAATAATGTTATAAATATGTTGAAAATCCAAACCATTTCAATCATTAATATATAAATATATAAAAATAAGGTTGAAAGAAAGCAAATTTGCTACAGATTTGATGATTTAAATGGAGAAGCAAAAAAAATGCAGCATATGATTAAACTTTTACTAATACTTCTGACATTGTCTACACTGGTAAATTGCTTCTTCCACGTCAAAAAATAGAGAAAACTGTATTAGTGAGACAATAAAAATAACCTCAAAAACTTTGATTAATTATTAAACTAACAACTTAAAAATTCAAGTACTAAAAAGAGTTCTCATATAAAGTTCAAGAACCAATTTTGACATTTTCCCCTTAATAAATGAATGTTATGTATACCTAGCTATGGTTAGGATCGAAAGAACCATTGTTACTAACGTGGCATCCCGATAATCTTCATGTGACGTTATCCTAAGTGGAGTCACTTGGAGATGATGATGGGTAGATCTAGGAGACTCTTAACTCATGGATGTCGGGATACCCAATATCAAATATGTATATATTATATAAGTGTGTTCGGATACTAAGTTATTCCTATGTTATTTTTTGGGCTTAAATGAAAAGAAAATAAAATGATTGATATTTGAATTATTTGTATGTTCACATGTGAATGTGTTGAGTTGATAATGCGCTGTGTTTTGGTAGTACCATATTGGGCTCCAACCACTCATTGATTCTTTTTTAGGTTTAATGATAGTCCAATGATGTTTAATCTTTTTGTTATGACGTGGTGGTTGATTATGGGGATGAAACTAGTGAAGATTGACTATCTAGCCAATGATTGAATTAGTTTATTTATCCTTTGAGATAAAGATGCCCTATACATATTTGATAATGGTATTGGTGCTTGTTTTACAAGGATATTAATGTAAGACATAGACCTAATTATATTTTAGGTGTGGTTGTTTATGTGTGTTTGATGGATTCTCTTTTGAGCCATCATTATGATGATCTAGACAATATTTAGTGCGGTATCAATTTTGTGATTTATGCAAACTCCTTATGACTTGATAATATTGAGTTGCCTAACTATATATGTTTGATTTGAAGTTAATGATGGAAACTATTGTGGTTAATAGTATATCTGAGCCTTAGCATGTCTCCAGTAAATGCAGACATGTGGTGGACCATAAATGATCCTAATTTTAGAGCATTACACTTAGAATAGGATCATAAGACCAGTTTAATCTAAGGATGGGCACGGATCAGTTTGGTTCGGCTTTTCTTAAAACCAAACCAAACCATAATTTATGATTTTTTTTTTCTAATCCAAACCAAACCATTAAGTAATTGTCTGATTCGGATTATAAATTTTCTAAACCATTAAATAACGGTTGGTTCAGTTTGGATTATGAATTAAATCAAAATTCTAACTAAAAATTTTCTTTATTATAGTTTTTTTACATTTTTGTGCAAACTTAAATATTCATATCACTTTACAAAGTTTATATTATAAACTACAGTAAAATACTTTATGAATTCATCATACTTTTAATCTATAGTTCTCTATAAAATTAGTTATTCATCAATAAAATACATTCACTAGTGAATGCATAGTAAGTCAAAATATATAATTTTTAATAGAAGCATCAAGTCAATCATCTATTAATAAATTTAGCTAAAATAAAAAATCATCCATCAAAAATAAAATGATCCACTGACAAAATGCTTTAAACAATTAATAATAATAATAGTTTATAACTAAATAAATAAATTTTATACTTTATAAAGTTAAAAAATCTATTTAAAAAATAATTCATCATCAAAAAAAAAAATGTCATGAACCCAAAAAATAATTTAAAAATGAACAATTTGATTTTAATCAATATTCACCAAATAATAAATATCAAGTAAAAACATATGAACATATATGACCTTTAATCAATCATCACAAAAAAAAAAAAAAAATCTATAGTTATAACTTACAAAATATTATTTATAATTTTCTAAAACGATTTGGTTAAATTTACGGATTGGTTTGGTTTACCTTTCAAACCAAACCATAAATTTATTGGATTGGTTTGGATTGAAAAATTTTAAAACCAAATGGTTTAAAAAAGTATATTTTCACTTTGGTTTGGTTCGGTTGGTTTTTTTGCCTACCGTTAGTTTAATCCCATTTGTTGATTACCATAAATGACCCTTCACGATTGGCTTAAATGATTAAAGACCTAAATGTCAAGGGACAGGAGCTTCACCCCTACAAAAGTTCCCATGTGACACTCAACTATCCTCATATCATCATTTGATATTAATCTAGATGGCGAGTTAGCCATATATTCCATGTTTTATCCAAGTTTGTTTCAAGCTCTAGTGCCATTGTGGAGCCCCACATTCTCATAAGGAGAGCCATCTTGGCTCTGCTATAGTCCTCCATATATTTGGAAGGCTCCATTGATCCAACTAGTTTTGGTCTACCTTGACTTCATCAGGTAGCTGCATTAGCTCCAAACAAGTTTGTTCATGAAAAGTCAAACCTGCCTTCAATGTTAACCCACACCACGACAAATATCCTGTTGATGTCAATCGTAACATTATACACCTAAGTTAAACAATCCTACAAGACCTTTAACTCTCAAACCATGGCATTCTTTGCCACTTAAATTCATGCCATCATCTCCATAAGGCAAATTTGCTACCACCACCCACTCTCAAGAACTCTACCATATCTCCATATCCGTTGCCAATCCACCTAAGATCATCTCATAAGGACTTCAGACTTCCACAAGCTTCCTCTGCCCTCACCCCTTTCTCCATCCTTCAAGATCACCTTTTGTTGAACTAACCAACAACAAGGTTTGAGCATAAATTCTTACTCCAATCTCAATTCAAAACACAGCTATCATCTAGCAACGATGTCCTCCCTCTAGTGGTCGCTCCGCCTGAGTTGAATTGACAATAAGATTAAAGAAAAGCCTTGTCTCCACGACTCATGACATAGCAGCCCTGTAATAACGATGTCCTCCCTCTGGTGGCTGCTCTTCCTAAGCTTTACCTACACAAACCACATCCATAACAAAAATTACCCACTCGTTAAGTACGATAGGTAGCATTTAAGCAGTCTGATGGAGCTGGAAACTTTGGCTCTTATACCAATTGTCACGGGATGGCAGTTTCACTCCTTAAAGAGTTCCCATGGAGTGCTCGATCATCTCTCATTTCATCATTTGTTACTATTATAAATAATGAGCTAGCCATATACCTTCTTTATTTTACCTACGTCTGTTCTAAGCCCCACATTCTCATAAGGAGTGCCTTCTTGGCTTTGTGACAATGTGCTTCTTGGCTTTGTGACAATCCTCCATCTATTTGGGAGGCTCAACTGTTACAACTAGTTTCAGCTTGTTTTGGCCTCATAAGGAGAGCGGCATCAGCTTCTGACTAGTTTGTTCACGGGAGGCTAGACCCGTCTTTAGAGTTACACACTATAAATAAACCTCTTATCGATGCCACTTACAATACAATAAACTCAAGTTAAATACTTCCATAAGATCCTCAACTCTTAGACCATGATACTAAGGACCTAAAGGAGTTACAAATAAATCTATAAAAGTTTCATCCTGTTAATTATCAAACTCATTGAACGGATGTCATAAATGGTTAATCTCATCGCCCAATCAAACACCAAAATTTATATATGGAGGCCTCCTCTCACTTTTGAAATATTATGTAGATTCATAGAAAGGCTATTTAAATTGCTAAAATCATCGTGTCAAAGATCAAACGTAGCATTTGTCAGGTAATGATCAAAGAACGATCAAAAACATTTAAAAGTTATCACATTTTTCTACAAGCCGTAAAGATCATCTTATTTTACCAATATATTTTCAATCACATCCCTCTAAATATAATCAGATCGGAACTTGTCGAAGCCATTCAATAGGCAACATGTGCTAGATAGACCCACTATAGCAAACACACGCATGCACACTATTATTTTTTCATTTTTTTCAAGAAATAAAAACGAAAAAGAAACGAGCATTAGGATAAATATACATATAGAGTGAGAGAGAGAGAGTAGAGCTAGAGGTCGCATTGCTCCTTTAGTTCCTTCCGGAATGTCCGCATGCAATGCGTTCCTTTCTCCTACTATTTTTTTGTTATGATTGGGGATCGATCTGTCCCATGCAAATTATTACAACGATCCAATAACCATAAAAGATATGGACAAAGCCGTGATCAGTCCACATCTTCCCCCAGCTTCTCACAAGTGTGAGACTAATTTCTAGCTATTAAACATAGGCCAGAAAAAGTCATCCATGCACTTAGATTGTGGGTGGTCTTTTAGTTGTCGGGACATGCAATAATGCTACTAAATTATTGCTACTAATTTATAGCTGCTGTCATATTCATTTCATAAAGTTTGAAAGTGTCCCAATTATTGGTGCATTTCTTAATTTAAAAATGAAGTTTATTCAGAGTCAAAAAATATAAATAATCCCTAAATTCAAACTTTGACAATGATTATATATAAAAATGAAAATGAATGTGGTTACATACTAATGGGATCCAGTACACGTTGTCTGTATCAACAATCAATATAATAACTTTTTGATCCACTACTCTCTAATTCTTTTTATCATCAGAATCTCAGATTAATAACTCGTTCTACTTCTATTAGATTTAGAAAAAGCAACCCAAGAATTGTAGAAATCTTCTTTTCACCGTCTTTCGACCTTATTTTATGTTGTTATTGTATTATGTGATTAAGTATATTTATATTTCTTATATTATGTAACTATATGCATTTAATATTATTATTAAGTTAAGTTAATTATCGTACACCGATATAAAGCTAAAATATATTAGGAACAGATATATTATCGGAACTTATAAACTGCACTTTAACAATGCCAAACTCTCTTTAATTGGCATATATATGTATGTGTATATAACTCAAAAACTAGTCAAAGTGTACTTTGGTGAAGATGTAATCGTTTTTATTGTTTATTTAATTTTTTTAATAGCGATTTGCAAGAGTTTAATGGGTGAGGAAGTACACTTGATGGTTCGTATACATATCCCTGCTCTGATAAAAAATTTTAGAAATTATTTGCAATTTTTTCATACTAATTAAAAAATAGAAATTAATAATAAAAATGCGTTCAAACTTTCATTCAAAGCACTATATTAAATCTTAAAAGAGATAATAATACACTATCATGTCCAGAAACGTTCTTGAAATCTCGAAAAGAGAAAAAAAAAAGATAAAAATTTAAAAAGAAAAAAAATCCTTTAAGTGTATAACTTCTAAATAAATAATTACTTAGGTATTTTTGCAAATCAAATATGATACTTGGCATTTTAAACATTCTAATCTTTAGACCTTATTTAATTTTTAATCTTGAAATCCAATTCTATAATTTAATTAGTAAAATTTAATTCCTTAGACTTCCATTAACAACCTATATTTGGTAATGTAAAAAATAAGGTGGATGAAATACTATTACGATTTCCTTTTTTTTTTTTTTTGGTTGAGTTAGTGTGAACATTAGAATTATAAGTGTGAAAAAGAAAAAGAAGTAGATGTTCATAAAGGGCACGGTGGAGAGAGAGAGAGAACAATGTTGAGAAGATATGTAATGAAGTTTTAGAGCAGGCAAATGAAATTTTACTGGGTAAAACATTACAATATATATTTTCAGAAATAAAATTCTTTGTATTGTAGTATTAAATTCTTATTTTTTTTCCTTTTAACTACCAAATGATGAAATCCAATCCTACAAAACATGTCAATGAAATCATAACAACTAACCACTTAAAATTATTAATGAAAATTAACTTTTAAAGAGAAATTCTACGAAGAAAAATTAATGAGAAAAATTTTATCTATGAATACAATCGTAATAATAATTTTAAAATTTTAAATTTTATCTTTAAAATTCAGTTTGTAATAAATGTTTACAACTAATATTCTCTGAACGATGCAGAGCAATCAAGTATTGTGATAAAAGTTTAGAGAAGCTACTAGGATGCCATCATTGAAGTGTGCCACATTAGTTAAAGGTATCTTTAACGGGCCACAAAAGAAGGAGAAAACAAAGCATATTGTTACATCATATCAATAAAATAATGCACATTGTTAAGATTAAGATCCCTCTCGACAATGCCACTTTTGTCCATTAGCACGTGTCTCCAATTTTTTTGAGTTCTATATAAAGGGAAAGATCGGGAAATTGAAGAATGCAATAAAACCAAAACATTTCTGCTACCTTCATCACGCTTTCTCTAAAAACCAGGACCGTCTCAACTTTCCTTGAGTACTTAGTGTTCCTTTTTTTTTAGTATCTCTAGTTTTCAAGATGAGCCAGGTACAACTAGCGAATGTGAGAGCTAAAATAGGTGCTAATGCTAACTTGGTTTCAAATGGTAAGTTCTTGCACCTTACAAATCCTGTTGGAGGATTCAATGAATGGTCTGTCCTAACATATGATCTAAATCTCATGGCAAAGATGATAAAAGAAAATATGGATTTGCGTAAGATACTTGACGAATTAGTAGGTGAATATGTCAGGGTATTAGAAACAGTAACCAACCTAAGGCCTGTAATTGATAATACTCCACCAGGGCTCCAGCTAATTGAAGATTTAGAGAAGAAAATTCGCGATTTGGAAAATCGTGGAGAGGATGATTGGTGAACGCTGTACGAAACGAATGCACTTTAAGATCATGGATTTGGCAAATGGAGATTCCATTGCTAAAAAACACTTATAAAGCCTATCTACCTACCTTATGGTAATGAGTAACCAATGAAAATAAAAAAAGTGGTTTGCTGCTAGTATCATACGCTGGACAGGGCTGCAGGTTCATGGACTTGAAAAAGTTTGAATGCTCGGCAAAACATGTAAGTTCTACTTCTGGAGCAATTTCTAGCTACCTGGTGAAGTCCAGACCTTCAGGATGATCTCTGAATGTGTCCTACAAGCTCTAGCTGCTATTTTTCATGTATGTTCCGATGTATCACATCGATGATGTCCTTTGTGTAGTTGTGTTCGGATGTTACGATGAGGGAGATCACTCCTTCCTAAATAATTATGTGTTGTGCTGTCCCTTGTACGCTGTGGTTATCTAATGAATAAATGGTGTCTTTTGTTAAGATTTCATTTAAGCTTTAAGCATAAAAGTTTATACATTTAGATATTGTTTTTGTGTAGCCTCAAACTACACGATAACATATCAGTTACTTTGCTGTAGGTTTGTTTCACATCTTCTTCTTCTTCTTTCTCAAGAAACTTTTAATTAATATTCCCCACATATTTACAAGATATATAACAAGCTCTAAAATATTCTAATATTAAATGCGGAGACTCACGTTGCTTAGTGTGTGTGTGTGTGTGTATGAATACTCACCATTCCTCAGCATAAAATTTAATAATATATTTAATGGGTTCTTTTCTATTAGTTATAATGAAGTCCATTCCACTATAATCAATATACTTCAGTCGGCTACTAACATGCAACTGAGGAATCGGAGGTTCAATAATTCAATGTGAAGTATAGAACATCCCTCTTTTCAAAAATAAATCCACAATACATTCTAATTTCACAAAGGATACTATACATGAAACACTCCGGACTTGTAATAATGCGATAAAAGCATACATGTATAAATAAAAATATGTCAAAATTCATGAAATAGAAGTAATCTAAAATTGAGGGAAAATTGCAAATAATCCTCTCAATGCTTTGGTGCAGACCCCCCTAAATTTTGAAAGTGTATTTTGGGGATCTCATAAATTTTTAGTATTTGACACTATTAAGGACGATTAACATTTCATATGTATATTTTAAAAATTAAAGAAATAAATTTGTATATAGATAAAATTTAGAGATAAATTCACACATATAGAAAAATTTGTAATTTCTTATGTTTTGTTTTAACTAAATAGTAATTGTCTTTAATAGTGGTAATTTTTTTAAGTTTAAAAGTTTTAAAAGTGCGCCCGCAAAGTTCATAAATGAATTGGCATTAATTTGCAATTTTCCTAAAATTTATATATACAATCTGCAAGTGCTTAGTCTACTTAATTGTATATAATAAAAACAAAAGATGGCAGTATGGAAAACAAATCTAATCGAAAATTAAATGACACAAAAAACCAACTGTAATAGAGGAATCATAAACGTATCACTCGTCAAGGGAACACGGACGAGTAAATCATCGATTTTTGAAACTCCTTCCAAATTGTGTGTTTCCAGAAAGACGAAAGAAACCTCAGGAGGTCGACATAAGCACAAGTTTTAAAACTGGATGGTTTCTCCAAGTCTCAAAAGTGGACCAACATTCATAAATCTGCTTCAGCAGATCGAAGTTCATCTGCGTTCCCGACGCAGCATAATAATTTGAAAATACCACAAATTCCGTGGATTCCAAGAATTTCCGGATTAATGATCTTTAATAATTCTAGAAATATACAGGCTAATGGTATTAAAATATAAGAATTCGAAATTTATCAAAAGAGAATTGGTGGCTCTAAAATTTTTATTAAAAATATGATTAATATATGTTTGTTTGTCCTAAGATATATAATATAAGCAGATTCAAAGCTGCAAAAATTAAAAACATAAAAAAACTGCTAAAAAAAATCTTAAAACTTAAGAAGAAAAAGTATATGAAAGGACAACTATAATGTCAAAATATTTATAACAAGTAATAAAAAAATAAAACCTATCAAAATATAAAAACTGCCTATTTGAGCATATAAATGAAAGAATTTATCTTAAAAGCGACCTAACTCACCCTTAAAAATAGTGATTTTTTTTCAATTGATCTCTTTTCTTCGAGTCGAACCAAAAACTTAATCCTCTGTTCAACCTCAAGTGAAGGCCAAACGTTATATATATCCGTAATAACAATTTTATGTTCCCAATTTCCAAGAGTAACTTTTTAATAACCTGAAAATCTAGTCGTAGAATTGCAACATTTAAATAAAAGAGAATTAAAATTATAAACCTAAATTAAAATTAGATGGACCATTGGCCTAATAATCTAATAGTAATATCGTTGTCTTCCAAGTGTTATGTTTCCTCTAAACTTCTTCAAGGGCTTTTGAAAGATAGGTTGGATATGGTCCTAATAAGTCGATCTAACTTATTTTGGCATTTCTAGCAAACCCACACAAATTTTGATATATGCCTCATCACTTTTATCAAAACCATTAATTTGTTCCTTCACAACCGTAAAGGCTTCCCTCTCTCCCTGAGACTTTTGTAAAAGGTGGTTTTATTATTTTAAAAGATTTAAAAAAAAAAGAAAAGAAAAGGCGCAAGTTTTGTGTGCCGTGAAAGGCGATCCAGTGAATGGGTGAAGTAGAGTAACATAATTTTTGCTTCAACTCATCCTCAAACTTATGTTCTTTCTTTCTCAAATATATAATTTATCCTAGTCTCCAAGTTAAAACCATTAACATATTCAGTATGTCTGAACACTCGCACGCATGCCCAAATAAATGGGTACATTTTTACATATTTTTAGTATTTATATGTCACTCCTTTGTACAAATAACGTATTAAACAATGTACATATGGCTAAAGACCATATAATATCAAGGTTGCTATCTAAAATTGAAGTGATTTTTAATTTCCCACCTGACATATGAGGTCACTAAATTTTATACCGAATGAAGCATTTATTTATTAATTTTACTACTTTGCGATCTACACACATATTTTGTCCAATGATCATTTGTCAGGTCATTTGTAATACATAAAAAAAAAATAGTTTTTAAAAAGAGATAAGGGAGTATCTTTTGATCATAATAAAAGGGCAATTTAGTCACTTTTATAAAAAAAAAAGATAATAATAGTCACTCTTCACATTTAACTTGAAATATCTTGAAAATTTCCTACAAAATGAATAAAAAAAAATATTAAAAGTGAATAATAATTATAATGGAATAAAATATATAATAAAAATAATCAATAGCAGTAATAATAGAATTCAACAAATACAATAAGAAAGTTTTAAAAATAAATAAAGTAGCACAAAAATTAGGAATATAATATTTACGAGAGCAAGTAAATTAAAAAGGGAAATATTAATTAATATGTGTCATATGTTATAAAACAAGCAAGGAGGAGTAAAAAGAACTTTAAGCAATAACTTACTTAATCAATATAAGTCATGAGGGCATATAAGTAAATTATATCCCAAACATATAATTTATACATTTAAAGCATCCCAATCTCATATAAAAATTTAGTTTCCTCTTTCCTCTCGTTATTCCTCATTCTCAAGACTTCTTCAATAATTTTTACTCCTAAACTCTCTCTAAACTTTCATTAGAAAAAAAAAAATTAGGATTTAGAGATTTACACAAGAGAAATCAAAGACAGAAGGTAAGAAAAAATTCCTAAATTATCTAAACTCTTAATCACAATACTAATATAAAATTTATCTTAAGATAATAAAAAAAATCAAGAAGAGGTATGCTTAAGAAGCTTCCACAAGAAGCAATTTCTTGTTTAGTAGTAGTAGTTATAGATGTGTTTTTCTACATCATAGGTAAGTAATCTAGACTTATAATCTTGTTTTCATGTGTTTTGTTTTGTTATTGATGATTGGGTAATAAAATCCTAGATTATATTATTAGATCAATAGATGTGGGAACAAATCATGATGATTTGATTTGTAAATTATCGATTTAAGGATAAAGTAAGTTAAATAACATCAAATAAATATGTTAACAATGATTTAGGATCAATGTTTGAATGATGTGATCAAAGATTATATTTAAAGTTAGGTTGTACTCTAGTTTTTCTATAACAAGTGAAATATTAGAATTAATAGGAAATCATTTCTAATCAAATAAGGGAAGATTTGTAAATAATATATATTCATATTAAAATATGAAATTTGAAGACCAATAATTAATTATTTTGTTTATAAGAAATTATTTAATAAAATAGATATAAATAATCACTTATAAGTTAACAATCCAAATAGGAAATTTAAGGAATATTAAATATGATAGATAATATGTAAAACTTAGACTTAAGATTTATTGATAGTGGGTATGGTAGGAATGAATGATACTGTTAGTAACTTAAAACTTATTGAAATACCTTCTTATACAGATTCTTATTCTATGGATCACATGTTATCTGTTTGTAGCGAGATTTCCTACTTGAGTACAGGTGCGTAGTGACTTAGATGTTGCTTACTAGGATAAATATCCTAAAATGAATTAATACTTAAAGACGGCCTAAAGAATGACTACTTGAGTGTGCTTGTGTCCTTTTTGAGATCTGGTCAGAGAAGGGACAACCTTGTGTGGTCGTGCTAACATGTTAGTTAGGCACTTTGCCACTATGGATGGCTCGACGGGTAGTTGATAAGGCAAACAGTAGCAGAGTATCGTTTATTTATATTGGAGAGAAGTTGTTATAAGTGGTCCAATAAATGGGCTCTTCTGTTTATTATCAATGAATTGGTATGGATAAAAATAAGTAACGGCTGTAACCCCTAGATGATGCTACTTATTTGACATAGAGTTAGGAGATATAGGTATCCGGACTACCTATATCAATCCCATGAGTAGTTGCTACTCAAGACCCTCAGGTTCCCCGCCGTATTGCTAGAGTGTGAGTGCTCCACTATTAATTTGCTCCACTTAAATTATAGATACAAATTAATGTTAGTTACATGTGCATTAGCATAAGAATGTGTGACCATCCCATGTGTGCATATGTTGCTGTTGTATTAAGCTTCGACTTATTCCTTTCTTTTCTATTGATGATGATGATGCTTATATGGATGCTTTAATTGCTACGGTTTATATATTAGTAAGAGACTTGAAAGTTGGATGTTTAGATACATTGGATATTGTTTTGTTATTAATCTGACAGTTTAATATTTGTATTGTGAGGTTTTGATGTATTATTAAGAGATTATTTGTTGTTATTTACAAAACTTAAATAAAGTTTTCTTAATCTTAAATTATTTAGAAACTCATTTAGTTAGGATAACCTTCGCATATAATGTTTAAGTGTTATTCAGAAAAGAACTATTAGTGCTCTAGACCCAAAATCTCCCTCTGCTAACATCTCTCTTGAAAGATCAATAAGAGACTAAGGTAAGCCACTTCCTTTTCCTTTTTACAAACTTAAGAGAAATACATCTCTAAACCTCTAAACGTACACGTATTAGGTGTTGAAGGCATTTATGTTTCGGGTGAACAAGAAAGCTCTTAATTTTCTTGTTGGATTTCAAGGTAAGGATTGCTTAATATGTCTTCGTTGATTCAAGGGATAGAATGTGTGGTTTAGCTGTAATAAAAAACGAATATCCTTTATGTGTTAGGTTGTTGATTGCAAAAGAAGGGAAGGACAATCAATTTAATTAAGGTAATTTTTTGTGTTTTATATAAATTTCATATCATAATAGACACATTAGCCGAGCTATAACCATGCCAGATGCAGTAAAAAATGGATATCCTTTGTGTGTTAGGTTGTTGATTGCAAAAGTAGGGATGGACAATCAATTGAATTAAGGTAATTTGCTATGTTTTATATAAATTTTGTATGATAGTGGACGCACTAGTAAAGCTACGACCGTGCCAAGGGGAGTGGGCTAGGCACTGCCTATGGCACTATCGTACCTTAAGGAGTGCCTCCATGCACATCATATTTTAAGGGTATGCCATGTTGTATGATGCTATATTTAATCGATTACGTCCTCTCACATGGGTACAAGCTTCAGGATAATCTAAATCTTGTTTAAATCTTTTAAATGGACTTTCTAGAAAACCTAAAAGCTAGACCTAACACTAAAGTAAACCTAAACCTAAGCAAGATAGCGTTTTTGGACATAAGATGGTAGTAGCTCATAATGAACCAAAGAATCTAGACAACCTTAGGAGTACGTCTTCTTTCATAACAAGAGTAATGAGTTAGTGTTGTTATGTGTTGATAATGTGTTTCTAGTAGTGTTGTGCTATCTATTTCGAACAATGTATTAGGTACGTCATTATCTTATTTGTTAATTGTGTGTGTTAGGTACTAGTAACTGTAAACAAACTAAGTGATTATTCGTCTCTAATAATTGTTTTATAGCTTATGTTTAGTTAGGCCTGGAGGATCAAAAATACAAGTGATCCCAGGCTGGCGCCCTAATAATGCAAGAGTGACGCTATCCCGAACAGAGTCATACCTAGAAAGGATTCTAGTAGATTAGGTGAAATGGTTGCTTTCTTAAGGTGTTAGAGAGTACCCAATATCATACATATATGTATATATAAGTGTGAATAATACTATGCTGTGTTGGTTGTTAGCTTAAAATTACATATAATGAAAATGTGGATACTGCATTAAATGATATGTTGCATATGAATGTATGTGATAATTGCTCATACGTGTGTGCTTATGGTTTTTCATGTATTACGCTTTGGCTCAATCTTTTTTTTTCTTTTCAGAAACAAGTGAGGAGCCTATAATATTTGACTTATTAGAATATGATATCTATGTAAATTATGGAAATGATAATAGTGGCCTAGACTATCTAGTCCATTACTGGTCATTAGATTAATGAGATTCTATAAGATTGATGTTTAAGGAAAAATGCTTCATGTTCTAGTTTATGTAACAGATTAAGTTTAATTTCCTCAATTATGATAGGTATGAGTTGGCTTTCAATTACAATGAAGTATATTTTTTACATTTATGAATATTGATGGTACTACCTATTTAATGTGAGTTTGAAGTTATTAAATGTTATTTAAGGATATTAGTAAGTTTTTTATCCTTAGCATATCACATTCTTATGATGACATGCGATGTGCTAATTACACACTAACATTAGGGTATTACATCATCTTTCTTGAGATGTTAGAGGTAATAATTTACTAGTAAAAATTCGATTGAACATTATTTTGGTAACATCAAACTTTAACTATAGAGGTTGATATAACATTTTGTAACTTTAATATGTAAGTATAAAATTGGAAAAATACCTAAAAATAGATAATATTTGTGGTATTTCTATCTCCTAAAACCCTTGTCATTTTCTGTTTAGATTTTTTTTTCAAACTCTTCAGACGTTAAAAAATTGAATTTATAAGAAATAAAATGAGGACAATGATTTGAAATTAATGTGTTATAAACGAATACTTTGGGTTGTTTTACAATATAGATTTTTGGTCACTTACACCTATTTATATTGATGCAATTGGCATGGAAATCCTTGTTACTGGAAACTAGAATGCTAAATTGGCAAGAAGAACAAGATTATACCAGGAAATGAAAGAAGTGGAAATAGTGAAAAGAAAGAAAACTCGGTATTAAATGTTAAAGGTAAGATCTTACTATAATTGCTTAGAACTCGCTCTTGGGATAGGATAAGCTTATAGCTGCTCTAAAAGTGCTAGATAAGAACTAGCTAACACAATTTGCATATCTTCTTGATAATGCTCTCTTAGTACTTACTAGATGTTGCCTCTTATATAGGGAAGATTTCTTTATAATTAATGAAGCAAAACAAATTTATCTTATAGTAAGGGCTATACTATAAGAGCAATAATTTTTTCTTCTAGTTCAATAATATTGAATATCTAGAACTGGATAAAATCCAATTTCCTTCTCGAGTGTGTACTCACTAATTACATGTATATCTGATAAAACGAATTAACATAAATATAAATACATTCTTTTTCTAAATATCTATATATGATTTATCATAATATTAGATTGAAAGTTAAAGTAAGCAGTATTTATCGTCTGGATATAATGATATATGTAGTGCTTTTGAACAGTAGAATATAATAAAAGTCATAACTAAAGATTGCATAATGTTGTTCGGCAAACGAGTCTCGTGTTAGCTCAAATAGTGTCGATATGGGATCACTCATGCGGAGATTTACAAAGATGGAGCACTTGTTCATATGTTGGTGAATAGACCTCCTATGCCATATTATAGACTGTATGCACCTTACCCTCAGCAACCACCACCTTCAGGTAGCTCGACTAGCAGCTCAAATCCATGCTAGTCGTATCCTACTATGGTACCTTCTATACTAATAGCTCCTCCTCTATAGCAATAACCTACTCACGGCTTATATCCACATCTTGGCAGGACTCCACCACAAGGACTGGGATCATCTCAGCATGCTCCTCCATCATGTCACAACAGCGATATCCTGGCTCCTACTACATACCCACACCGTCCCCTGCATACATATACTTCCCATCATCAGCTGTTATTGCTTCTACCTCAGCATCACAAATGATCTCGAGTACTTCATCGGCTCAAGTTCAACATCGTCAGGTTCATAGACATTAGTCTGTTGTAAGGATCTACATTTCTTACTTTTATATTGTTTAATGTTATTATTTTTTGTAAGACTTATACGTCATGTACTATTTCAATGCTCTTATGACATGAGTGCATACAATTGGTCGTATATTAATCTATTTTTACAGTTTGATATTATTTTTATTTTTATTTACTATAATAAATAAATTCAAACGTAAAATTTATATTGTAATACATCATATTATATATTTAATATTTATATAATTATTTAATATAAAAAAAAGAAATAAATGGCACAAAATTATCAAACAATAGAATTATTAAATAAATTATAAAATTTATTTTATATCTATTATTTATATTTAATATCTTGCAAAAGAAGCGAGACTCTCCTCTAATTAGGACAAAGAGGCAAGTATAGTCTCTTTATCTGCATAGCATGCCTATGTGAGCAAGGAGGACTCACTCTTTGTCCATATTAAAGGTGAGTTGCTGAGCTAATGCATTTATATCTTTAGGCCTAATTAGGCTATTTTCTAGCCTCGAAAAAAAATCACCTAATTAAGCCAAATATGCACCAGTGGTAAACTCTTATTTTGTAGCTTCATATATGAAGATATTGATGTTACACTATAAGGAAACTAGTTCTTAGAAATAAAAGTTATAACTCTAAACATAATTTTTTATAACAAAAATCATTGTCATTGATTCTATTGTAGAAATAGAACTTTTTTCACTAATTCTCTATCGTAAAATTTTTGTCTCTAAAAATCAGTTTTCTTATTGTGTTAATTGACATGAAATGACAAGCTATCACATCACAAATGCTGATCAAAGAAGAATGATCGTTTCAAGTTGAAAGTATTTGAAAGTTGATTTATTTTGATATTCCTATATTAGCAAAATATACTATAATGAAGTTTGATATTGTCATTTATTTAAATAAATGGAACTATACCTTATGATAGATTGTAATATTATGACTTGTGGATAATGCAATTATTTAAAATTACATTATTAGATTCATGAAGCAAGTCTTAATAAGAAACATGTAAATAAGAAAAATGTCATTAAATTGTTTGAAATTACTGGTTTGATGGATGTACTGTGACAAATATATAGAGTAAATAAATAGGCTTTTGGGCAACTTACCTTAAAAAAAAAATTAAATTACAAAAACCTAACCAAAAAAAAAAATAGAGGTTATACTATACATTATCTCTTGTAGATTTTACGAGATATAATATATTATGCTACTTACATATTATCATATAAATCATTTCCCTTTTAAAGTTTCGAAAGCTGTATATAATGATAATATATATATACATATATAAGTTATATTCTATCGACTTTATATATGAAGAATGGTTTTTGAGGATAATATACACTAAGTATATATTACACATGATAAGAAGATATCAATTATTTTTTGATATTTAGAAATTAAGGGTGCTAATTTTTTAAAAACTATCTGCTATCTTTTTTATTTATTAAAGTATAATTAATAGGTATGTATTATATGTACGTGTGTATAATATGTATTAGGTATTTAATATTTTTCCCCATATACGATGATCCCACATGGAGTAGTGATATAAATGCGTTTGTTTCGTAGAAGACGGGGGTCCAAGACATGAGCCGTTTCGTTATATCACGTGTGCTACTGTTCATATGATCATATCATTCATCCATGCTCTCCTTAAGCTAAAACTAAAAGTTCTACAAACCATCTCTTACATGGCCACATAATGCCCAAGCATTGTGGTTCGTATTAATCATGTCCAAATGATTGACGCTACAACACACGCCTGCCCAAATCTAATCATGTCACCATCTCTGTCTCCTTTCCTCCACTATCATATACCTTCTAAAGTCAATTTTAATTATCTATTCATTAATTGGATAAGTTTTTGACCTTTTCGAATAGTAAAAGATTTTTATTTTTATATTCATTTTTACCTAAGACTTAAATCAGTGTATATTTAATTGATATTATTTCCGTCAGAATAATTGTTGAGAAGATAATATACTAAATTTTAGAAATGCTAAATTGTCATATTGGTTTGGCCTTTTCTTATGTATGCAATTATATTACCCTAAAAGAATAACAAGAGATTGATACATACACTAGTTGATGCTACTCATAATTATACTAGCTAGCTATTGACAATAATTATAAAGCACGTCGAGTAGGTTATAAAATAGGTTTTAGCTAATCAACCTAGGTATATCCATGAGAGTGGTTACAAGTATAAATCTTTTCCAACTCTACCTAAAACTAGTAAAACATGTATCCCATATTATATAGGCTCTAAATTCTAGAGTACTCTGTAATATGTCAATATATACAAAAATCATATATAAAATCGTTAAATCATCACTAACAAGTGTAATTAATTTTGTTGGGCAAAAACAAAAAAGTATAATTAATGCACTCAGTCAAATGATTAAATCCATCTCTCACCATTAATTTAAGTCTTCAACATAATTTATGTTTGTCCTAATATATACACACACACACACACATATTTTTTTTTTTTTCATTTTCTAATTCTTCTCTTTAGCAAAGATGTAGCCTATAATTTGGAGTGCAATGATTTTAGCCATGAGTGGTTAATATTATTCAAACCATTAATGAAAGGGATTTCAAAAAATTATATTTTTTTTATATGATAACTTAGAATGTTTAGATTTTATAAAGTATACGTGCCAAAGTCCTTTTAAGGGATCACAACACGATTTTCACTTTCAAAATTTTAATAAAAGCCAAAAGCAAAGTAGGAGTTCTTTTATCTTATCCATCCTTACCTACTTATCCCAACTAATGATAATTGTCAACAAGAAAAAATAGTTTATATTTTCCTTATCTTATTTTAATAAAATATTCAAGTTATTAAAAAAAAAGAAAAAGAAAATAAAATAGTAAATGACAAAAATAAAAAATCTTCTCAACCATCGGATTGATATTTTTGAAATGCTACTTTCAATAAGTGACCATACATTTTGGTTATTCTATCAAAAACTCTGCTTATAGTTACTCAAAAAACACTAGTTTAAGTACTAGCTAAGACAGTTTGCATATCTTCCTGATAATGCACTCTTAGTACTTACTAGATGTTTCCTTTTGTACTGGAAAGATTCCATTATAATTAATTAAGCAAAACATATTTATCTTATACTAAGTAATTTATGATAACATCAATTTTCTCCAAAAATATGAGTTGGATAAATATATAAATATAGTATACATTTCAGTTATTTATCTAAGCATCTATATATGATTTATGAGAATACTAGATAGAAAGTTAAAGTACACTAGATAGAAAGATAAAGTAAGCGAATATTTATAATCTAGGTATAATGATTTTTTTTTTTTTTTTGGCCAAACATCTAGAGATAATGATACACACAGTGGTTTTGAACAGCAACAGCACAGTATAATAAAAGCTAGAACTAAAGATTGTGTAATGCTGTTGGTGGTCCTGCTATTAAGCAAATATTTATCTGGTGGACATAATGATACAAGTAACGATTTTTAACCATAGAATATAAAAAAGCCAAAAGTAGAGAGTGTATTGAAGTTGAATAATTGCTATAGAAAATTAGTTAGGTCAGGTAGCCAGCATTCATACAAATCGTTCATGGAGAAATCAGCGAGATATTGACATGTAAATGTAGATCAATCTTTTTCAATTTTTACTTTCGGTTAATGAGAAAATCTCATTATCATAAAGTGTTAGCCAAATCTAACATGCCGTGTGAACATAAAGTTAGGTGCATTTAGAATAAGCGTAATACAATTTTAGAGGTATGTGGACCCTGGGATAAAAACTAAACATGTAAATTTTAGGATTGAATTGCGAGTAAATTTGCTTATATTTATTTTATATTTTATCCTTTTATCTAATTTTAATTAAATATTTAGACCTTCAAATCTTAAATGGAAGTATATTTAAATTCTCATATAATTATTTACCTTGATTTTACACTTTCTCTAGAGTTAGTATCACTTACTCTATTTTGCTTAAGGATGAAAGTGAAACAATGGTATCATAAAATAAATAAATAAAATAATTTCTAAAGATTTAATAGCCTAAACACTTAATTTGTAAATTATTGATGCTCCCACTACTTTATAGAATTTCATATAAAGGTGGTAAAAACTTCAAGAAGATAAAATCCAATTTAGAAATGTATAGAAATTTTAAAGAAAAGATAGAATGAGCTCTTTTTACAATTTATCTTTAATTATATATATGCAAAACATCCTAGAATACATAGAGACATCAGGGTTTGGTCTGAACATGGTAGATCCCGATTCATAGGGCAATCCGATCACGAATTGACTCACCATTTTTTTTGCTTTTCCTTCTTTCTTAAAAAACTTAAAAAAGAAAAAACAATATCATCGGTGAATAACATAGGTGTGTATAGTTTGTTGGTTTATTTTATGTAAATTTATCATTTATTTTATTTTTTATTCAATCAAATTATATGTTAAAAATAAATACTAATAAAAATAAAGTATTTTACTTATAAATAAAAAAAAATACATATTAAATATAAATAAATTCATATATAAATAAAAAAAATACTATGCAAACATATCTATAAATTAAGGTGGTGTATTTAGCCAATATTTTTTTGTTTTTTCCATCTATTTTCACTTATTGCCTGGTTTAGGTCCTACACCCTTAGACATCAAAAAGTTCTTTTTCGCTCCTTTAGTTGACTGCTTTTGGCAGCTTTAGATGCTGCCTCGGGCAACACGCCTGCACACACACATCACGACAGCAAAATAGTTGCTTATGGATGTCTATGAGTCGTCGCTCATATCCAAGTCACATCACATCAGTCAACTGGCTGTCACACCAAAAATAGCCAAGGGCACCAGAGTTTTCAGCCAGCAACACCACGACAAAAGCAAGGTCTGTACCAGTTAATTAGTAATCAGTGGGCCATTTCTCCCTGTAAAAGAAACGGATTAAAAACATATGCCATGCATTAAATATGCTTAACGATTATTCTTAAATACCAAACAAATTACAACGATACGAATTTAAAACTATATAAAAAAATAAAATAAATTCCAAATTTTAAAATACTATGCTCGTAACGATAATTCCAGTAAATATTGAGCGCACATCTCAATTCCCAACACAAACAAACCAAAGCTTCAAGGTCATAACAAATAAAGTTCCTTTTTACTTATAAGTAATAATTTTCTTGTCATAATAAATTTAATTTTAACAAAATTCAAAATCAAATGTATAGAAAAAGTAGTTCAAGCAGTGTCATTCACAACTTAATCTCTCCTGTGCTATTTGTCTTTATTTTTTTATTTTTTTTATTTTTTATTGCATTTTATAATATTTAATTAAATATATATTTTTATCATTATAAAGAAAAGGAGGAAAATTGAACCTAGAACCTTACACATAAAAGATTAAAGGAGATGTTACTATACCATAATATCATTGACTAATTAAATATATTTAATAATGTTATTTTTCTCAAATTAATTATTATAGACCTATTAGAAATAAATACATCCAAAATGTGCTCATTTGAAGTGTTAGAAAAAAAAAAATATATAGTGAAAAGGTACAAAAATATAATTGTATAAAATTTAATTTATCTTGAGTGAATACTACATTTAATGCTTAAACTTCACTTATCTCTACATTTTCCTTTCTTATTAATTTTCCAATCAACTAAATAAATCCGTTTATTTACTTAATTAACTATCTAAAACTCATATATTTTATAATTAACTCATATATTTTATAATTAACTATTTAAAGTCAAATATTGTAGATGACTTTAAAAAGATTCCACGTTAAAAATAAACACTTATTGAAAAGGAATTACAAAATTATGGATTGTATATGATAACTTAGAATGTTTAGGTTTTATAAGATATATGTCGCCAAGTACTTTTAATAATTCAGGACATAAGTTTCAATTACAAAATTTTAATAAAAGCTAACCTACACTTATCCTACCTATAGGTTGAGATTTTCCTTCTCTTGTTTTAATAAAATACTAGAGTTAATTAAAAATAAAAAAGAAAAAACAATAAAATAGTAAATGATAAAAAAAATCTTCTTAACCATCAAGATTATAGGTTGATATTTTTTAAATGCCTTTTCAATGCTTTAAACAAATGGCAATACATTTTGGTTATTATGTCAAAAATTCTATGCTTATAGCTGCTCTAAAACTAGTAGGAAAGAACTAGCAAAGATAGTTCATGTATTTTCTTGATAATACTCTCTTCGTACTTACTAGATATTGCCTCTTATATTGGAAATATTTCTTTATAATTAATGAAGCAAAACAAGTTTATCTTATAGTAAGTGCTTTATTATAAGATCAATAATTTTTTCTCCCTATTCCATAATATTGAATATCAAGATCTAATTAAAATCCAATTTCCTCTCTAGATTGTGTACTCACCAATCACTTGTATATATGATAAAACATCTTACATAAATATAAATAAGTTCTTTATCTAAATATCTATATATTATTTATGAGAATACTGGATTGAAAGTTAAAGTAAGCAAATAATTATCCTTTGGATATAATAATACACATAGTGGTTCTGAGTAGTAGAATATAATATAAGTCATAACTAAAGATTGTAATGTTGTTTGGCGAGCGAGTCTAGTGTCACCGTAAATAGTGTCAATATGGGATCATTCTTGCCAATATTCGTAGAGATGAAGCAACATGTTCATACATTGGTGAATCAATCACCCATGCCATATGATGGATTGTATATATCTTATCCTTAGCCACCACCACCTTTAAGTAGCTTGGCTTGGGACTCTAGTCCATGCTAGTCGTATCCTACTTTAACACCATCTACACAAGTAAGGGTGTTCATGGACCGGTTAACCGGTCCGTGACCTTATTTTTTGAATCTAACTGTAATTATCGGTTTTTAAATATCCGATCCTTAACCGGTCCATTATAAACGGTTAACCGCCTTAACGGTTAACCGTTTTATTCGGTTAATTTATTCGGTTTTCTGTTTTTAATCATTTAACGTAATGGTTTCAACAAATCAAATTGATGATTTCAAAAACTTTTTTTTAAGCCTTTATCATAAAATTTTTCTTTAAATTATTATATATATTACTAGAGCTAAAAAAAAAAAAAAGAAAATACAATTAAGGAAAAGGGGAAAAAACGAACCTTTGAATGTATCATTATCAATAAAATCAAACTAAATCAATTACCATATTAACTCCATCAATCATAGGATAATAGTATTTTAATCGAAATTCAATGAATATTAACATAGGTAAATTATATGTATATGAAAATCATATGTATATATATAAAAAAATAATTATTTGTATATGTAAATTAATATAATAATATATTTATAAATACCGAAACGGTTAACCGTTAACCATCGGTTTTTTGTGGTTACAAACCGAAACCAAAACCGAAAACAAGAAAAAATAAAAACTGTAATCCTAAACCGAAACTAACGGACCGGTTAACCATATTTTTCGAATTGGTTTTACGGTTTCAGTTCGGTTTCTCGGTTTCATCGGTTTTTTTGCACACCCCTATACACAAGTAGCTCCTCCTCCATAGGGATATAACTATAGATATTACAGCATGTCAAGCCATCCGACTAGATTAGCTTAGTCGCTGCTTCTGCCCCTAGCTAGATCCCCATGCAACTCCTTAAGGCGGCAAGGTTAGCACCCAGCACAAAGTTATACGCTATGGCCACTAGCAACATCATGGGGAGCACCCAGTCGATCAAACCTCCCAACAGTAGTTGGCTCATAGCTTCTATCCACTTCCTGACACAGTTCCACTACCAGGATCGAGATTGTTCCAGCATGCTCCTCTACCATCACAACAGCAGTGTTCATGGTTCTTACTACATACCTACATTCCATCACAAATAGTCCTAGGTACTTCATCAACTCAAATTCAGCAGTGTCGTCTTCATAGATCGTAGGCCAAATTTGTGTAAGAATTTCCATTTCTAACTTTTATGTTGTTCAATGTTCTTATTTTTTGTGAGACTTATACGTTATGTACTATCTCAATACTTCGAGGCTTTGAGTGTGTGCAATTTGTTGTACATTAAAGTATTTTTATAGTTTGATTTTTTTTTTTATTATAATAGATAAACTCAAACATAAAATTAATTTATATTATAATACAATATTATATATTTAATATTTATATTATTATTTAATATAAAACATGATAAAAATTTGGAAAAAAATTATAAAATAATGAAATTATTAAACAAATTTTAAAATATATTTTATATTTATTATTTATATTTATTACTAGGAAGAAGGAGCAAGGCTCTCCTCTAATTAAGATAAAGAGGCAAGTATCTTCTCTTTATCTTAATAGCATGTCCATGCAAGCAAAGAGGTGAGGCGAGCTGCTGAGGAAATGCAGTTCGTCTCTACAAGCATAATCAGGCAATTTTCCAGCTTAAAGAGGCAATAAAATCACCTAACTAGGCCAAATGTGCACCAATGGTATATCTTATTTTGCAGTTTCATTTATGAAAACATGGATATCACATTACAAGGAAACTAGGCCTTAGAGATAAAAAATTTGTCTCTAAATATAAATTTCTATCGTAAAAACCGTCTTTGCTAATTTTATTTGTAGAAATAGAGCTTTTTCTACTAATTTTTCATCAAAAAATTTATGGTCCTTAAAAGACAGTTTTCTTATAGTGTTAATTATCATGAAATGACAAATTGTCATGTCATATATGTTGATCGAAGGAGAATGTTTGTTTCAAGTTGAAAGCATTTGAAAGTTGATTTATTTTGATATTCCTATATCAACAAAATATAGTGTAATGAATTTTGATATTTCCATTTATTTAAATAAATGGAACTAGATCATATGATAGATTGTAAAATTAAGACGTGTGTCATAATAAAAACTATTTAAAATTATATTATCAGATTCATAAAGCAAGTCCTTATAAGAAACGTGTGAATGAGAAAAAATGTCCCTAAATTATTTGAAATTATTAGTTTGATAGACGTATTGGTGACCAATATGTAGAGTAAATAAATAGTTTATTGGACAACTTACCCTATTAACAACTTTACATTATAAAAACGTAACATAAAAAATCTATAGGTTGTATTGTATATCATCTATTAATGAAAATGTTTTTTCTTGAAGAGATTTTCTTCAAGAGTAGCTTATTTTCAAATGTTTGGTTAATTTTATAAAAAAATTTCTTTTATTCGTATAGCTTCAAGGTAATTCATATATATTAAGTGTAAAAAAAAAAAAAGAGAAAATTCATATTTTATTATGAGAAATAAATCTACTTAAATGAAAACTATTAAAAAATTAATAATAAATGTCTCTAAATAATAAATGATCGGTAGAAAGAACTTGTAAATTGATGGAAAAAAGACTAATTCTTTTATCATCCATACGTTATTTTCCAAAAAAAAAGTTTTGAATAAGTATATGTTTATTATAACAAGGAAAATGTTTTTTAATAACTATCTCTCTCACACTCTTTTTTAAAATAAATAATGGAAAATATAACGTTTTACCGACCTATATTCCACTTTTGTTATTATGCACTCAGTCAAACAATTGAATCTGTCTCTAACTACTCATTTAAGTCTTCAATATAACTTATGTTTATCCTGCTTTATAATTTTTTTTTCGTTTTTCAATTCTTGTTTTTATTTATTGTAATTCACCTTCAGAGTCCATATAGAACTATAATTTTGAGTCCCATGATTTTAAGCATGAGTGGCTAATATTATTAAAACCATTAATGAAAGGGACTTACAAAATCATGGGTATTATATGATAACTTAAAATGTTTAGATTTTATAAAGTATATGCAACAAGTACTTTTAAGAATTCACAACATAAGTTTTAATTCCAAAATATTAATAGAAGCTAACTTGCAAAGTAGAATTTCTGTATCAAATCCAAATGTTGAGATTTTCTTTATCTTGTTTTAATAAAATACTAGAGCTATTTAAAAATAAAAAAGAAAAAGACGATAAAATAGTAAATGACAAAAATAAAAAAATCTTCTTAACCGCTAGAAATTATAGATTGATATTTTTTAAATGCTTTTTGCATGCTTTCAAAAAATGGCCATACATTTTGGTTATTTTATAAAAAATCTATGCTTATAGCAGCTCAAAAAGTACCAGGTAAGAGCTAGCTAAGAGAGTTTGCATATCTTCTTGATAGTACTCTCTTAGTACTTACTAGCTAGATGTTGCCTCTTATATTGGAAAGATATTTTATTATAATTAATGAAGCAAAAACAAATTTATCTTATGGTAAGTGCTTTATTATATGATCAATAATTTTTTTCTCCTTATTCAAAATATAGAATATCTAGATCTAGATAAAATCCGATTTCCTATCTCGAGTGTGTGCTCACTAATTACTTTTATATCTTATAATTAAGTTCTTTATCTAAATTTATGAGAATAATGGTGATAGGCATGATTTATCCATCTTTTTAATAGCTAATTAAGTCTAATTTATAGTTTATTCATATGATTTGTATTAGAATTGGCACTTAGTTGGGTTATATATTCATTTCAGGTCAAATTAGAGCATATTAGAGATATTAGAAGGAAGTACAAAAAGAATTATGTTGAAGAAAGATCAAGGAAGCACAGACAAACATGAAGATAGCAAAATCATGGTCTAGATTCTTGGAGCAAAGAGAAATTTCAGGTCTAGTATGTACTAAGGACTAAATCACAAGTGTAATAACTGAAATTGAGGGAGAAATTAGAGTAATTGGATTAAAAAGTCATGCCCATGATACATGAAAAAAAGGAGAAGATCGAAGACCAATGTCTACCAAGGCTAGGTCAAGGGATCGATTCATGGAAAGCTGCAATATGAGAGAGTTGCAGTAATGAAAATAACAGGTACAAAACTTAAATTTGAAGGAGATTTGATTAGCATAGTACCTATTAAGGGATAACTCATGCTTGTGACTTTAGGTTTAAAGAAGCAAAAATCCCACAATGAACTAAAGTTAAGCTCGTGATCTATGGAAAGGCATGATTACGACTTTTATATTTTCTTCCTAAAACAATGTATTTCCTAATTAAAGTTATATATTTTTGCCAGAACCTCTTCAAGAAATGGTGTAGGTATAAATTACATGACACCCATTCCTCCAAACATCTAAACATATTTCTTTGCAATTCACATCAATTCATAGTTCGTACCCCATGAGAGTTTGCGTGAGACTATGAGTGTTGTGTATAATTCCTACAAAATTTGTGTTGTAATCAATTTTGAGACTCGAGAGAGAGATAGAGGATTGTTGTTAATTTCATATATTCATACTTCATCATTATAAATCAAAGAGGGGTTTCTTTCTTTTCCTATCTTTATGTCGTATTCCATTCGTTTATGCAATTTACTCGCTTGTGTTGTTGTTTCACCATGTGTGAGTAGTGAATCAAGGCTTGTAACATCATATTAGCATGAATATGTGCTTGAACTTGTTAATCTCTTAATAATTATTAATTTTTAGTGAATCGAATTAATGGATCGAAGGCTGGTGTAGTGCACAACACTAACTTAGGATATATTTCAATAGAATACGTTGAGAGACGATTCTATCAAATAGATCTAATTCACTAGAACAACTTATTCTTGATAATAGATAATTATTAGGAAGGTTGTTGCATTTTCATGGGATTTGATAAATTGTTATGATGTTAATGCAGTCTTAATTGGCTGTTAAATTATGAGATATTCTAATAAACACAATTAAGATTAGGAGTAAGTAATTCTGAGAAGAATGCTTACAAACTAGTAATTCCCTTCAAATAATGATTATTAGGATAAATGCTTAATGACTCATATTGATATGATGGACTAAGCCTGTTGTGAAGTAATATCTTGTTTTTACTATCTTAATTGTTGTGTTGATCTTGTAAAATTGTAGATTAGTATAATTTAACCATTAAAATTAGACTCATTTTACTTAATTCGATCATTTATTTGGACCGCTAGATGATAGGAACATTAATAAAGTATTAGTGTTTGAAATGTTTCCTGAGGAGTCCACTCTATAGTCTGCTTCATACTATTAAAACAATAGGTACACTCGCCTATAAAAGATCGAGTTAGAGTAGAAGATTAGGTTTATAAATTTGAATACTCGGTAGCTTTAATTAGAGCCGATCAATTAGATTGAAAGTTAAAGTAAGAAAATATTTACCCTCTGGGTATAATAATATACATATCGATTTTGAACTATAGAATATAATAAAAGTCATAACTAACGATTGTATAATGTAGTGTGGTGGATGAGTCTAGTGTCACCTCAAATAGTGTCGATGTGGGATCATTCATGTAGAGATTCATAGAGATGGAGCAGCTTGCTCAAACATGGTGAAACGACCTCCTATTCCATATTATAGATTGTATCTACCTTATCCTTAGCCACTACCACCTTTAAGTAGCTCAGCTAGTGACTCTGATCCACGTCAACCATATCCTACTCCAAAACCATCTATACCAATAGCTCCTCCTCCATAGCCATAAAACTATGGATATTACAGCATGCTAAGCTAGTTGACCAGACTAGCTCAGTCACTATCTCCGCCCTAGCCAGATTCCCATGCAACTCCTCAAGGTAGCAGGGTCAACACCTAGCACTAAGTTATATGCCATGGCCACTGGCAGGATAATGGGGAGCACCTTTAGCCAACTAGACCTCCAATCAACAACCGACTCACAACTTTTATCTACTTTTTGTCACTACTTCACTACCAGGATTAAGATCGTCCCAGCATGCTCCTCCATCATCATAGTAGCAGTATCTTATCTCCCACTACATACCTACATTATCCCCCAGATATAGATACTTCCCCCATCGACTCCTACTGCTTTCGCCTCGGCATCATAGATTGCCTTGAGTACTTCATTGACTCAGTTCTAGCAGCGTCATGGTCATAAACACTAAGCCAATCTGTTGTAAGGATTTACATTTCTAACTTTTATGCTGTTAAATGTTCTTATTTTTTGTGAGACTTATACGTTATGTACTATTTTAATACTTTGAGGACTTGAGTGCATACGCTTTGTTGTACATTAAACTATTTTTATAGTTTGATACTATTTTTATTTTATTTACTATAATAAGTAAATTCAAACATAAATTAATTTATATTATAATACAAAATATCATATATTTTATATTTATATTATTACTAGTGGATGATGCACCCGCGATGCGTGTGCTTATTTAATAATATCATATGCTTTAGAAAGTAAATTATATAATAAATAAATCAACAAATAAATGCAAGAAAAAAATCATATTGAAAAAAAAATTAAACTTGATACTTGTTAAAAAAAGATCACAATTGAAAATTGTAAAAATATTTGCCTTCCTATATATGATATATGACACCAAGACAATAATTATTCATTTGCTTCTTCTAAAAGTTGTCTGTAAAATTAATAAAAAAATATTTTGCACAGGTTTTTAAGTTACATATAATCAACTCTTATATCTACACTTTAATATAGTGATGAAATCACAAAACTCAATGTGAATTAGGGTAAAAGTTTTTCAAGTGTATTGAATAAGTAAAAATGTTGAATAATTTTTATAAAGTATTATAATGAGACACAATAGTTTAAAGATTAATTATTAGCAAATGAAATCCGACTAAACCTTAATAATGTGATGATGCATGGATAAAATTAACAAAATAATTTGCACAAAAATTGTTTAATACATATCAAAAGAAATGATTTTAGCTATTGAATAATAATTTGTATATATATATATATATATATATATTGAATGTTTAAGGTGATTATATATTAAAAGAATTAAAAACCAAAATCACACGGGATAATTCTATAATTCCATTACTTGATATTACGATTTAACATAATGACAAATCTTTATAAGCATTAAGGAAGAAAAAATTTCCTACCAATTGAAAAGGAAAACAACAACCAAAAGCAAAAAAAAAATAAATAAATAAATAAATAAAATGAAATAAAAAACAGTTTTTCTCTCCTAATTTCCATATATATATATATATATATTATCAAATAAATATAAATAAATCTTGTCATTCAACTATAAAATTTTTACTCAAATTTTATCTCTTAAAGCAATTGTTGGTATGACTACCATATCACCTTCCACCACTCTTTTCCATGTTATTTCTCACCTTGATACCCTTAACCTCCCTTCAGGAAAATTCCTTCTCATGTTCTTCGAAGAACTCTGGAAAACTATTTCACATCATGAAAAAAAAAAAAAACAATAGATGGTGTATCATAACGATAAAAAAGTGTAATTTCTAGTTAGGAATAGACCGACTAACATAGTTGATATAGTAAAATATTTAAACACAACCCTAAAAAAGGAAAAAAAGTGACAGCTAGATATTTAATTATTATAAGGAATATTGAAAATGCAAAACCAACTTACTAACTATTCAACTAAAATAAAGGAATTTTATACTTAATTTCCACAATATGAATCTTTCCATTTAAAATAGTGATTTAAATAACAGCCTAAATACTACGAATCAAGACCACCTACAAAAGCGTTTAGAAATTACTTTAAAAGAAAGTTTCTGTTAGAAAATATTTCACTACATATTACTATTATAACAAATAAAATAAAAAGAATAAAATACAATAGAATTCCTATGAATTTCAAATTACGTGATTTTTTATATTTTCATTCATAACACACAATGTAGTCTAATATTTTCACCACGGAGCACTTGAGGATTTATAGAGATACAAAAAAAGTTGCAACAGATAATAAAATATTTAAGGAAAAAACACAGACATATTATATTTATTAAATATATAATATAATAAGCATAGAAGTGAAACCTGTAATGATTATTATAGCGTTGTTTATCGAGTTGGTGCTAGTGTAGGATTGTGAATGTATGGAAGCAACATATTGAGATGAAAATGTAGACAAATAAGTTAAGTGACGTAAGAAGCACAGTCTAAAGAATGTGAAAGTTTAGAAGATAAGAAGGTGGACTAATAAACCAATAAGTTAACTTCTTTTTAAAAAAATTTCAAATTATCTATAATTAAAAAAACTACAATGTGGTTGCTTCAGTTTCACATTTCTTTGTGTATTTGAATTTTTTAGTGATAAATATAGGGAAGTGGGAAGGCTTGTTATAGTTGAAAGTAAATGTGTGTGTGAGAGAGAGAAAGAGATACAGAAGTTACAAATTATAACCAAGAAGAGTGGAGAGACACGAAAGAGAGAGAGAGTTCAAATATATGTTTTGACAAATTCATCCTTTACATTTTTTATTATTTACTATCATATATCTTATGTTATAATTAAGTACAATAAGGTAGATAAATCTAAAGAAGTAATTTTAAGATAAAACAATAGGTGAACACCAAAAGTGGTGCTCTGCCTTAAATAATATAGATTTAACATAAAATGTAAAAGAAATTGCCACAAAATTATAGAATAATGAAATTATTAAATAAATTATAAAATATATTATATATTTATTATTTATATTTAATACTTGGCAAAAGAAACAGTAATATGTTCTGATTAGGATAAAGAGGCAAGTAGCGTCTCCTTATCTGAATGGCATGTCTGCATGAGCAAAAAGGTGAAGCTCACCTATATCCTTATTACAGTTGATCTTTTGAGGAAATGAAGTTCATCTCTTTAGAACTAATAAGACGATCTTCTAACCTAAAAAGGTGAAAAAATCACCTAACTAGGCCAAACATGCACCAATAGTATAATCTTATTTTGTAGTTTCATTTAGGAAGATGTGGACATTACATTATAAGAAAAGCTAGGCTTTAGAGATAAAAAGTTTATTTCTGAACTTAAAATTCTATCTTAAAAACCATTGTCGCTGATTTTATTTATAAAAATAAAACTTCATTTACTAATTTTCCATTGCAAAATTTATGTTCTAAAAGATAGTTTTCTTGTAGGATTAATTGTCATGTAATGACTAGCCATCACGTCATAGACATTGATAGAAGAAGAATGATTGTTTCAAGTTGAAAGTATTTGAAAGTTGCTTTATTTTGATATTCCTATATCAACAAAATATATTTCATTTATTTAAATAAATGAAACTAGAGCATATGACATATTGCAATATTAAGACATGTATCACAATAAAATTATTTAAAATTACTTTATTAGATTCATGAAGTAAGTCTTAATAAGAAACTTGTGAATGAGAAAAAATGCCACTAAATTGTTTGAAATTACTAGTTTGATAGATGTACTAATGACAAATATATAGAGTAAATAAATAGTTTATTGGACAACTTACCTTAACAATTTTATACTACAAAAACCTAACATAAAAAATTTATAGGTTGTATTGTATATAGTGTCTTGTAGGTTACATGAGATATGATATAGTGCAAATGTCACAATTGGTACTTGAAGTTTGATCAAATATACAATTAGCTACTTGAACTTTTAAATTGATCAATTTGGTACCTGAACTTTGAAATTAATTAATTTGGTGCCTGAAAGAACTTTTCGTGCACAACAATAGTACCTCTGTTAAGTTCTTTGAGGTACTATATTGATTAATTCAAAGTTTTTGATATACCAAATTGATCAATTTCAAAGTTCAGATACCAAATTGATAAAATTCAAAGTTCATATAGCTAATTACACATTTGGTCAAAGTTCAGGTACCAATTATGACATTATCCCTATAATATACTATGCTATTTACATATTATCACGTAAATCATTTCCCTTCTAAAGTTTAGAAACTTGTATTTAAATGTAATGTATATATATATATATATTATATAAAGTTATATTTTTTCAACCCTATATACTGTGAAAGGCTTTAGTGGGTAATTTATATCATGTGTATATTACACGTAATAATTAAGTACTAATCCTTTTTTAACAATTAACTGTATTCAAAATTCACAATGATAGTTATTTTAAAAACTATCCATTATCTTTTTTATGTATCAAAGTATAATCAATAATTATATATCATATGTATGTATATATGATATGTATTAGGTATTGAATATTTTTCCCCATATACGATGATCCAACACATAAGTAGTTATATGGATGCGTTCGGTTCGTAGAAGGCGGAGGTCCAAAACATGAGACATCTCTTTATATTACGTGTGCGACTGTTCATATTATTCATGCATGTTCACCTCAGCTAAAGCTAAAAGTTAGAAGTGGGACAATCTTCGGTAAAGAAAGGTCTATCTGCCATCTATTATATGGCCACATAATGCCCAAGCTTATGGTTCACATTGATGTATTGGCTGTCAATCCAAATGATTGATGCTACAACAATATATATCATCCACAATCACACAACCTCCCTAAATTTAATCATGTCACCTTTTTTCTTTTTTTGGTCTCCATCCTTCCACTGTTATGTACTTTCTAAAGTCTATTTTTAATTATCTATTCATTAATTGAGTTTTTTTAATCTTTCAAAGTGACAAAGATTTTTGTTTTATATTCATTTTTACCGGAGATTTAATCAAAATATATTTAATTGATATTTCCGTTCGAAAAAATGTTAAGAAGAGAATATACTTAATTCCAGATAAGTTCAATCGTCACATTGGTTTGTCTTTTTTTTTTTTTTCCCCCTTATGTATACAATTATATTACCCTAAAAAAATAATAAAAGATGGACAAGTATATCAGTTGATGCTACTCATAATTATACCAGTTTTTTTTTTTTTTTTGGCCCGACATAATTATACTAGTTTGATATCAACAATAATTAAAGGATGTTGTCGGTTATATTATAGGTATTACCAAAGTAAATTCTAATTCTAAATAATTGTAACATGTACCATGGAAAGTGAGATACTGATATAAACCTTTAACAACGTCACCAAAAACAAATCTCCCATGTTATAAAGGTTATAGATTCCACACCATCAAAAAAACCTTTTTTTTTCCCTCTCCCTTTCATTGATTGCTTTTGGCAGCACGCCTACACAAGCAAATCACGACGGCAAAATTGTTTCTTCTCACCGAATGTCTACAAGTCGTCACTGTCTAATCGATCTAACCGAGATATGGATCACCCAAAATCACATCACATCAGAGCACTGGCTGACACACCAAAATTAGCCAAAGGGCACCAGAATTTTCTGCCAGCAACACCACGACGAAAGCGAGGTCGGTAACTTTTAATTAGGCCATCCAAAAGAAACGAGTTGAAAACATCCGCCATGCTTTGAATATGATTAACATTATTCTTGGATAGATAAATATAATTTTTACGATGCAAGTTACAATGATACGAATTTAATACCATAAAAACGACAAATATATTCCAACTTTTCAAAACATCATGTTTATAACGGCAATTTTTTCCAGTGAATACTGAGCAGACATTCCAATTCCCAGCACACACAAAACCAATATGTCGAGCTTTATGGTCATAATATGTAAAGTTTTTTTACTTATAAATAATAATTTAATTATCATAATAATTATAATTTTTATATAATTCAAAAACAAATGTATAGAAAAAGTAATTCAGGTATAGTCGTTCACCACTAGACACAAGCATAGTTCGATTTCGAACTAGGAACCAAATCGAAACCGTCACCAGCGGTTTCAGAATCGAAACCAGATCGATTGGCTGCTTCCAGAACCGGCTATGGAACCGCCGGTTTCACAATTTCTAGGAGGTTCTTTGGTTTAGAACCAGTGGAACCGGCGGTTCCATCTGGTTCCATCGGAAAAAATAATATTAAATATATAATTATTAATATTTAAAATAATTCATATAAATAGTAAAAAATATTACTTATTCACAATATTTAATATGTTATTATCAACAATACAAATAAACATAGTTTAAAATCATCATAATTAGTTTAAATAAACTTTTCCTAAAAGTAAAATTCATTTTTTTAATAATGTGAGACCATTTTTTGCATTGTAATTTTCTTTTTATCTTTTAAAGTATTTTACAATATCATCATACTAACTATAATTGATATTGAGTGTGTTTGTATATATATAAATATACATTCTAAATAAATTTTTAAAAATTTTGGTTAAATAATTTCATACTTTTAAATCCAATAATTATTTTGACTTTAAAATTTATTTTTTTTATTTTTTTTCAAAAAGGACGGTTCCAGTTTCAAAACCGGAACCAGGAACCAATGGTTCTATGAAATCGGACCGAAACCTTGGGAGACAGTTCTGATTCCAGTTCCTCAATTTTAAGACTCAAAACCGACAGTTTCGGTTCCGAAACCGTGACAATGTCTAACCACCTTACAAGAGGTTGAGTGACAATTTGAGCTTCATTGTGTTATCTGCCTTTATTTTATTTTTTTTTTTTTTTTGCAATTTTTATTTTTTATAATTTTTTATTACATTTTATATAATAATTAAATAAATGTATTTAATAATTTTATTTTATCAAATTAATTATTATAGACAAGTTAGAAATAAACACAATAAACGTACTTATTTCAAGTGTTGAAATAAAAAATAGAGATATCAACTGAAGCGGTACAAAAATATAATTGTATAAATTGTAATTTGCCTTAAGCGAATATCACATTTAATATTTAAATTTTACTTACCTTGACATTTACCTTTTTTATTAATTTTCCAATCAACTACATGAATCCATTTGTTTATCTAATTAATTATTTGAAATTTGTCTAATTTTATAATTAACTACCTAAAGTCAGATTTTGTAGATGACCAAAAAAGATTGCAAGTTATAAATGAACACTTTTGTCAAAATTCGAATCGACCAAAATTCAACAAATTAGAACATGTTTAGATCATTTTCCCCTTCTAGATTTTGATAAGAAGAATGATGCCCATTTTCCTAAATTTTGTTTTCCAGAACGTGTGGATCTGACATCATTCCCTCTTATTCATGATAGAAAAATTCCAAAAGTTCAATTGGGCGAATTGAATTTCAACTAAAATTTTGGAGATCGAAGGAAGCACCTAATGAATGGAAGAAAACAACGTTTGGTAATATTCAGACAAGGGTGGTAAATGCTAAAGAGAAAGTTAATAACTTAAAGAAGAAGTTTGAAAGTAAAAAATGAACAAAATTACTACGAAGATATGCAATAAGCTAAAAAAAAGAATTAATGGAACTAATGGAGCAAGAGGAAATTTTTTAGAATGGAAATTTATGATCAATTAATTAAAAGATGGAGATAAGAATTCTTAATACTTCCATACTATTGTGAATAAAAAAGAAGGCACTATAATGCGAATAGTAAAATTAAAGATCCTAATGAGAATTTAATAGAAGGCCCTACCCTATGTGCGTCTGCTTTAAATTTTTTAGGATCCTCTTTCAAAGTACTTCAAGGTTGACCAATGTCAAAGACTTGCTTTGCTTAATCAATAATCTCTAATTGAGACTGATTTGCTTATTACTACACCTACTTATAAGGAGTTGCTAAATTTTATCTTTAAGCTTGGAAATAATTATGAGCCCGACCTTGATGGTTTTGGAGGTCCATTTTATATAACCTACTAAAAGATCATTCAAAAAGATTTTTGAGATAATGCTTGAATTTTCTTTTTTTTTTTTTATGGTTTGCCACTTCCTAACTAATTATGATAAATTATGCTAGAGTGTATCAACATTTGGATGTCATGTCCTAAGGGATACTTTAAACGTAACAACCCACCATACATAATATTAAAGCCTAAAAAAACTACCTTAGTCACGCTAAGACTTCCATATCATGCACAAAGCATACTTCATAATAGATGAGACACCAGCAGAATAACGGAGTTCGCAGTGGCAATTACTTCCAATAGCATGCAAATGAACTAAACAAAGTAAATTTTAACATAATAAATTACAATTCTTAGGTGTATTCCCCTACTAATACCACATAATTCCAAATGGTTAATGGATTCATGAAGTCTTTAAAATAAGTTAAAGTCTTTACCATAAAAAACTAATAAAAGAGGTTTTAAAAGAAATCTCCTCCAAGTCTTCATATAAATTTCTTCTAAAAGTTCCTCATAACCGTCTTCACTTATCTTGGGTATCAACGTCCTAGGATAGAACTATAAATACTCTTGAGATAACAAAAATCTATATGGGTATAAGCTGACAACATGCTTAGTGAGTATATTCCTATAAACTTATCATAAAAACAAAGCAAACAAGTTGGTTATACAAGCATATGCTATGCAACAAACACATGGATCAAAACAAATATACTCAGGTATCTGGAAACCATATATAGCATGGATTTATGCCCTTCATGATAAGGGTTGGGAATACTTTTTCCAGTCTTCGTGACCTTTATTGCTAGTCCCTCGGCACTCGTCTATAGTGATAGATTTGACGTGACTCCTCATAAGGTTGTATTCCTGATTGAAGTAGTTCCTCAAGAAGGAGCATGACTCACATTTTATATGCGGTTTGCAGTCCACCCAATCTCACACATAGGAGTAGCAGTCTTCAAGTGTGACTCAATGGGATGCAATATGTGATAGGTTCTTAATTCATACAAACCATATTTGATTCTTTGGAGGTAATGAAGCATTTTATCACACAATCACAATAATATAATACCATTTATTTAGACACCTAATTGATATTACGATATGCTTATGAGCCGTTGATTATGCAACAAAAGCCATAAACATAATCCCACATCATCCCCATAGCAAGTCTAACTTTTCTCTTTTCTCTATGAACTAGTGCACTACTTTACATACAAAGAATTAATAAGCAAGGAAATAAAACCTCACTTGGCCATTTGGAATTCTTTTAGTTAAAGTAGTCCTCTGGAAAGGGGGTATTGACTTCTTCGTTACTTGAACAAAGAAAATACCTGAAATGAGTATTGCCCATCGAATTTGCTTAAGTTTCTAATTCTATAAACTTAGTTCTTGGTAGTCATTTTGACTTCGATTTTAGCATATGAGTAGTTAATTTCTACCTACTTTGGAAGCTCTATTTATTTCTAAGGTTATTTCAAACATTTAAGGTCATTTAGGTCTTGGAATCCTGGGAGTCAAATCATGCCCAGATTCACACTTAAATTTGTGTAAATGAGACAAGTACACTTATTATTTCTATATTTAAATACAATTAAAATTCAATAGCTCATAGCACATACATGATCCAAGTGATGTTGCTCAAAAATAGAATTTTTACTAAATAGCTTTGCAACAATGTTAAGAAAACATAGGTTTAAAAAAAATAGCCTTGAAGATTTTGTAGTGAAACTTACTCCTTAAGATTTAAAATGAAAAATTCAATTTGAAATAATGTGTTATACTTTATTAATTTTTGTTAAATTTCTATTTGAAAGTTTGTTTGCCAAAATATTGATCTTTACGTGTTTTCAAGAAAAAAATTTCCAAATTATAGAAATCTCTAAAATTTATGCTTATGTCTCGACATTTACAGAAAATAGGATTTTGGTTTTGTTTTCAAATTTTCCTTTGTACAAGGGTTTTTCCTAAGTATTGCAAAATATATTTAGAAAATGACTTACAAAGTAAAGAATTGTCAACATATGCGGTTTAGTAAATTCAATTTAGCATCATAACAACATCACTATGAGCATTTATGTATATGAACATAAAAATAAACTAAAAAATATGTGGAAATGTTACCATAAACTTAAAATGAAACATTAACAAAGTTAGTAATAGAAATACAAATATAAAAAAATAAACATGAGAGTCTTAGCTCATACCCAAGGCTTTCTAGGACTTGAAATAATCTAATCACCATATAAAATAAATAAAAACGAACAAGATGAAATAAAAACAAGTAGGAGCTTTAGATTTTTTGTCCAAGGCTCCCCAAGACTTAAAATGATCTAGTCTCCTTCAGACTTGAGTATGGACAAGTCCAATACTAGAAATTGCTAGTCTTATATAAATTTGCATGAAATATGAAATAAAAGAAAAAGAAATAAACAATTAATAGAAAATTTATCTTTTTCTTTCCAATCGTAGTTTAAATTTATAAAACTCTTTCTAAAATAACTACGAAGGAATATAGGCAGCGAACCTATCAACGTAGTATAATGTTCAGATCGAGGTCGTCCACGGAGAAGAAATAACTACTAGTAATGACTCTATTTCTACTATCTAGCAAGATGAATAATGATTGATTGATTAAAATCTCTCAGTAAGAAACTAAAAGAATTAAATCGAATTTAGAATCACAAGTACTTAGAATTCAGGCAAGATTTCAAAAATCAATTACTTAAACCGACCTAGATCTCGTTCTTCATTTAATTTCATCATAGAACACTAAAGATTAAACTAATTGAGTTCTTATACCATTGAGTTCCTTATACAAATTGACAATCCTCTCGGATTTATCAATTTTTCTAACCTTAGATTGATTAATTAGGATCTCTCCTTAACTAATTACAAACTAAGATCGCATGAAGAATATGAACTCAAGAAAAACAGAGAACATACGGAAGATTTTTGCAACCTATCTCTAGGATCACAATCAAATCTCATCAAATTGCATAGATCTATTCATGAAAGCGATTTCTCAATCAACTTAAATGAAAACAGAAATAAACTTGTAATCGGATTTACAAATTCAAGAAAACGATGAAGAACATGCAATTTGATTATAAGAACATCAACAACAGATTATTAAGATCAAATCCTCAACACATGATGAAATTAAAATCCGAACATGATCTAGATCTACGAACTACTCCTCCATCGAGATAAAAGAAAACAATTGAAATTCAATAGAAGAGTATGAATTCATGAATACAACCCTTAAGAATGAAGCTCAGCTATGGAATTGGATCTAGATCTTCAAATCTGGAATAAACCTTCACTTGAATTCTTCAATACTTGTTTTCCTCTAATGCTCTCCAAAAGTCTCCAGAAAATTACAAAAAGAAAAAGAAATGACAAGAAAACAAAATATCTCTGGCGTGTAACTAACTTCTCTCTCTAAAAATGGTATTTATATGACGCCAAAAATGAAACAGGGACCCAAACGGCCTGTGGAGAAGGCTGTTGCGTTTTAAAATGAATCCTGGTTGCAAACACCCTCCAAAACACCCCTGTGGCACGAGCTGTAGCGCATACTGATGTTGAATGAGTCATCCTGGTCCAAAACAGCCTTCAAAACAGGGTGTATTGAGGGATGTTGTGCCTTCTAATTTCTTCAAAACAACACTATTTGGCTTCATTCTTGTCGCATTTGTCTTGTTTCTTCATGAGGAGATCAAATTTGCCTGAGATTAACAAATTAAACAACTAAGAGCCATTTCTAAATGATTTTTGCTTAGAATATCAACTAAATGAGCTCAAAATCATCTTAGAAATAAGGGTGTTATATCACTTATCAAATTTCCCCCACACTTAACTCCTTGCTTGTCCTCAAGCAAGATGATTCATTAAAAACTAAGGAACAAATGAACTAATCATCAATCATGATTCATATAACAAGATTCATTTCAATTTCTTCATTTTCACAAGATAACTCTCACTTTACAATGGAAAATTGAATCAACCAATACTTTAATCAATTTTCTAAAATTAATCAAAGTAAACCAAGTTTTACCCTCACTTTTTAAGAACAGCTTTCAAAGTAAAAGTAAATCTGAGGTAAAAACAAAGCAAAAAGAGAATTGGTCCACTTCATTTGTTCACTTGGAGTATATAATTCCATTAATCATTTTCTAAGCACAAGAATCTTAATAAAGTATATTGCATCAAAATCTCCCCTAGGCTTCTCTCCTTCTGTAATCTTTATTGAAATTTTATTAGTAATTTTTTTTTTTTAATCAAGTTAATAGCGGGGTCAAATCTTGCTCTTCTGAGGGACCAAACCCGCCCATATCAACTGAATTTATCATTCTAAGCACTAATTATTTATCTATTTGGCCTTCAGAGGGGAGGTTTTTATCTCCATCTTTATATTTCCTCTGGACGGGTTTTTGCCCGCTTCTTTTCAGCCTTATATGCCCTTTTAACCTTCTTGTTATAGTGAGATCATTAAGTCGGCACATCCCGGGTTCATCACCCAAGTGACCAGGTTTTAAAAGGACCCCAACGGACTCTCACTCATTCTAACATTCAGATTTTTATACTCTTGACCCACTTACCTGAGTCAGTGGAGTAAAGGCATTTTTTTTTTTTTTATATTCCAATTAGATACTTAGGAGAAAATTCCAAGAGAAACATCTCATTTGCCCTTTCATTAGAGATTAAAATGCTTTCAAAATTCTTAATGAAAAGATATAATCCTAGTGAACTTAGAAATTAAACCATTTAACATTTTACTAAGGACCTCAAATCTAAATCCAACTCTAAAATCCATTATTAAAAAGCAAGTAAACTTGTTTCACTAAGATTCTATCTTAGAACTTTGACCAAGTATTAATGATTCACAGCAAGTCAAGAGAGAGTTCAAAAATAATTCCATAGGAAAATTTCATGATTTCAAAGTCCATTTGTAAGCAAAGAGTTAGCGGAAAATCTGAAACACCCTTAGTTCTATTCTTTCTCCTTCCTTTGTTTGTTAAAAACTTTGCTTTTTTCCCCCCACACTTAAGTGAGGCATTGTCCTCAATGACTAAAATAAAATTCAATGAAAGCAAAGAAGCAACAAATTAAAGTTCAATGAGGAAGGAAAACTGATACCGCCCTGGAGATTAAGATGACAGCACGATCAAAACAAAAGAGCCAGAAAAAGAAAACCCTGCAGGTAAAACAAATCAAAACGATAAAACAAACAGAAACCACATAAGAAACCACAAAAGTTAGAAAGAAAGGTTAGTAGCAAAATAAGAGTAATCCAAAAATATTACAACTAAAGTATCTCTCTTTCACTTGAAAACCAAAACAAGATAAAACAAGAACAAAGTCAATTATTAAACTCTTGGCTTCCTGGTGTATACTCTTGAGATTCTTGTGCATGCATCATCAGTTTCAGAGCCATATTCCAAACTTTCTATTCCCTTCTGTGCTCCATCACCTTCTTGTGGAGCTTCATAATCATCAAATTGTTGATTGATATCAGCAAACTCTTTATCAACAGGTGCAAACTCCAGATGCCCCAAGATCATGGATAGGAGAAAATCTCTCTATCTCATCATATTCATCACCACTAGATGAGCTGATACAATCAGGCAATTTTACTTTGAGCTTTTCAGCTATTGCCTTAAAACTGGAAACCATGAATTGTTTTAGACCTTTCTGCCTTCTTAAGATTTTATCTGTTGCTTCTTTAATGACTTCATTTCCATAGTTAACTGTTGAAGAGATGAAACTGAAGTATTGTCTTCATGGCCAGTAGATTGAATTGGATCCTCCTCAGAAGTGGAAACTTTGGGAATGCCCCATTGAACCATAGTACGACTAGTCATGGAAAATGAAATACAAGCAACATCACCTGGTTCCTCAGATGGAAAAATACCCATGTTTTAGTATTCTGGTAATGAAAGCTCCACAAAAGACACCATGATTAGATACTTTAGTTTGGTGGCGAATAGCAAAAGCAAGTTGAATTGCCACATTAACTCTAGTACCAGTCATCATACTATACATGGCAAACAAATCTTGTTGGCTCATCACACTAGTGCTGTTGATTCTACCATTCAAAGAATGGACAAGAAGCCAATGAAGTATGCGGGCACTAGTCTTCTGAAGGTGAGTTCCTCGTGATGCAGAAGAATTATAGGGTCCCTTGGTAGAAATGGAATGCCAGAAATCATTCATAGCATTTAGCTGACCCCATGTATTTTGAAGATGTTGAAAATCATCATCTTGCATCTGCTCATCAGTATAAAGACCTGTATAGGCACAAAACTGAAGCATAGGAAGGTGATAATATTGTCCAAAAGCTGAAAAGGAAACCTCATTATGTAGCCCATTAACTGGATAAGGGAAAGCAATTTTAAAGGATGAAAGAACTTCCAAAGTAACTCCTCTATAAGTTTTCTCGTTGATACTAAACAATTGCTCCCAAGCTGGATCAGCAAAGTATGTTTGAAAATCTGGGGCTAATCCATATATTCTCATGACTGGCCAACTAAAAACAACATTGGGTTTGAAAATTTTTGTGGTAACCATCTCTTTAAATTTATGCTTATGTGCCTCGGTTAAATTTGGTGGTGGTCTTGGGGTACTGCTAGATCCGATACTTGAAGTCCTGGGCTTTCTTGTTAGCAACTGTTTTCTTACCCATCTGTGAAATTAAACAAATAATCGATGAGTTCATCATAGAAAACCTTGGTCAAAACAACTCCTAAAGATATTCAATCATGATAAAATTGATTCAACAGCTCAAGAGAACTTCAAAGCTCATGATGAAAACATAATGTAGCTCAACAAGCATTCATGAGATTCATTTCAAAATCAAAAATCAGGAAATGAGGTCTAAAGAACATGAATAGCAACTTTTCAAAACACGATAATCTCCCATGACAGCTAAACAAATTGAAATGAACTCCTAAAAATCAAACCACATCCAACGTGTATGAAAACAAAATTTGGCAAGCAAACATGGTTCAAGAAATCCTTGAAAAGCTAGGAAAGTTTCCATTAATAAGAAGTAAAAATCCAATTAAATTGAAAACCCTCCTCATCATGTAACTTGAAACCCATTTACAAATCATCCAAACATGAAACCCATTTGTTCCAAATGGAACAATCCACATCACAATAGTGAAGCAAGGTAAACAAAATAGTAAACATGAAAGCTCAAAATCTTGGTTTACAAAAGAATTTTCAAGAGACCCACAAATTATAGAATCTAACAGCAAACCCAAATTACTCAATCAAGAAATTGCTCAATGACAGCAAAATATGAAGAAACCAAATATATACAAGGATCAAAGCATCACAAATCTAACCACCAAAATCTAAACAAAACTCAAGAAAGGAGCTATTCATGAGATAGATCACCAACCTTTAGAAGTCCTTGAATGAAAACGAAAAAGAGAAGAAAGAAACATACCTTTAATGGATCCTTGAAGCAAAAGAATGAGAGAAATGATAAGTTTCTTCTTTTGAAAAGGAGAGGAGGAGAAAAAATTATTAGAGGCCAAAGTAAGAGAGGAGCAAATGAGGTTCAGAACAGAAAAAGAAAGAAAATTTTGTATAAAAAGAAAACTCTTACCTACGTATACCCCTATATATTACAAACACTCTTATTAAATGTGCTGGAAAAAAAAAATCCTGGGTGTAAACAGGATGGAAAACAGCCCTGTATCGCACCCTGTTGTGCTTGCTGGAAATGATTTAATGAAAGCTGGAATGTTTAACACAGCTGATAAAACACCCCTGTGGAGCGTTCTGTTACGCTCGCTGGATAAATTTTGGTTTAAACCAGAGAAAGCAACGGGATTTAAAACGCCTCTGTTGGCCAACATAAAATCAATTCCGTAGTTGCGTGATTTTAAAATCCTGCTGCGCTTGAAATCCAAATGCTTCTATACGTGAAATCCAAATGACTTTGCTCCGTGAAATCCAAATGGCTCAACTTCTGTTTTACATAGCCACGTGAAATCCATTTGATTGACGCAACTCCTTCATGAATCCAAATGCAAATTCAAATGGCGCAACTCCTGGATGATTCTGCTGGAATCTTCATTGTTTGGTCTTCACGTTTTATATTGACGTGAATATTGACGCATGAATATTGCGAAATTCAAATGGACATGAATATTGACGCATGAATTTGCATGCTCCACGTGAATATTCCAACTGATTAGCCTGCGTGATGGACATTGATTCCTTTGACAAGAGTGGCAACAGGAAAACGGCTTATATGAGATCTCCTTGTATGATTTAATCATCAAAACTTTCACTAAATGTTCTCCGATTTGTGTAATTCAGAAAATTTCCCTGCAAATCAAAAACAAATAAGAGCATTACTCTTACATCAAAACGTGATAAAACCAATAACGAAAAAAAAAAAAAAATAAAATATAGGCATGGGTTGCCTCCCATGAAGCGCGTTTGTTTAATGTCGTTAGCTCGACAAACTTCCCTTTGCTTGATCACAAATCTGGTGAATGAAAACGAAATTCTTCACGCCCCATTTGGTCTAGATCAGCTCCCAAGTAAAGTTTCAGCCGCTGACCATTAACTTTGAAAATTCCTTTCTCTGGATGTTCCAATTCAACAGCCCCATATGGAAAAACTTGTTTAACTAAGAAAGGACCAGACCATCTTGATTTCAATTTTCCCGGAAAAAGCCTTAACCGAGAATTATATAAAAGAACTTGGTCACCCTCTTTGAACTGTTTTGGATGACGAATTCTTTTCATGGTAAAACTTGGTTCTCTCTTTATAAATCTTCATGTTTTCATAAGCAAGCCTTCGCCATTCATCTAATTCATTGATCTGAAGTTTTCTTCTCATACCAATAGATTCTAAGTCACAATTGACTTGCTTAATAGCCCAATAAGCTTTGTGTTCTAACTCTACTGGTAGATGACAAGCTTTTCCATAGACAAGCCGGTATGGTGTAGTACCCAATGGTGTTTTATAAGCAGTCCTATATGCCCACAATGAATCATCAAGTTTTTCTGCCCAATCCTTCCTATTGTGCTCTACCGACTTCTCTAAAATCCTTTTCAAATCACGATTTGATACTTCAACTTGTCCGCTGGTTTGGGGGTGATATGGTGTTGCAATTCTATGAGTCACCCCATACCTTTTTAGTACTTTCTCCAATTGAGAATTGCAAAAATGTGTTCCTCTGTCACTTATAAGGGCTCTTGGGGTTCCAAATCTTGAAAAGAGCTTTTTAAGGAACTTGGTGACTACCCGAGAATCATTGGTAGGTAAAGCTTGGGCTTCTACCCACTTTGAAACATAATCTACCGCCACCAAAATATATTTATTCCCAAAAGAAGTTGGGAATGGTCCCATAAAATCGATACCCCATACATCAAAAACCTCACATTCAAGAATATAATTCTGAGGCATCTCATCACGTCGAGAAATGTTCCCACTTCTTTGACATCTATCACACATAGTAACAAACTGATGAGCATCCTTGAAGATAGAAGGCCAATAAAATCCGGATTCCAAAACTTTTTGAGCTGTCCTATTCGCATTATAGTGACCTCCTATAGGACCAAAATGACAAGCATGCAAAATTTTCCATCCTTCTTGATGAGAAACGCACCTCCGAATTATTTGATCTGCACAAACACGAAACAAAAACGGATCCTCCCAAAAATAATACTTCAAGTCAGAAAAGAATTTCTTCTTTTCTTGAGAAGTCATTTCTTGGGGAAGAACTTTAGCAACAAGATAGTTGGCGAAATGTGCAAACCAAGGAATGTCAGAATTAAATACCTCATTCACTGCATATAATCGCTCCTCGGGAAATTCATCATTAATATCTTCTTCTTTCAATTCCTTCAGATTGGAGTTCTCCATTCGAGACAAATGATCAGCTGCCAAGTTCTCCATTCCCCTTTTGTCTCGAATCTCCAGGTCAAACTCTTGTAGAAGGAGGATCCAGCGGATAAGGCGTGGCTTCGCATCTGTTTTAGTCAAAAGGAATTTAAGAGCAGAGTGGTCAGTATAAACAATTACCTTGGATAAAACCAAATATGACCGAAACTTATCAAAAGCAAACACCACTGCTAGTAACTCCTTCTCAGTAGTAGTATAATTCTCTTGAGCACTATTCAAAGTTCTGCTGGCATAGAAAATAGGATGAAAGTGCTTCTCCTTCCGCTGACCTAGAACAGCTCCAACAGCAAAATCACTAGCATCGCACATTAATTCGAATGGTAAATTCCAATCCGGAGCTATCATGATCGGTGCATTGATGAGCTTTTCTTTAAGAACATTGAATGCATCAAGACATTCTTGGTTGAAATCAAATGGCACATTTTTCTCTAGAAGTCTTGTCATAGGTCGGGTTATCTTAGAAAAATCCTTGATAAACCTCCTATAAAAACCCGCATGACCAAGAAAACTACGGATTGCTTTAACTGATGATGGAGGAGGAAGTTTTGCAATGACCTCAATCTTTGCTTGATCCACTTCTATACCCTTGTGAGAAACTTTGTGTCCGAGAACTATACCCTCCTTGCACATAAAGTGACATTTTTCCCAATTAAGAACCAAATTTGTTTGCTCACAACGAATCAAAACTTTGTCCAAATTTTCAAGACAATCATCAATGAATCACCATAAACAGAAAAATCGTCCATGAAAACCTCCATTATTTTCTCTACCAAATCATCAAAAATAGCCAACATACACCTTTGGAAAGTAGCTGGAGCGTTACAAAGTCCAAAAGGCATCCTCCTATAAGCATAAGTGCCATAGGGGCAAGTGAATGTTGTTTTCTCTTGATCTTCCGGAGCAATTGGTATCTGAAAATATCCCGACATACCATCCAAATAACAATAAAATAAATGGCCTGCAAGTCTTTCCAACATTTGATCAATAAAGGGCAGCGGAAAGTGATCCTTGCGAGTGGCTTCATTCAATCGTCTATAATCTATACAAACTCGCCATCCTGTTACTGTTCTCATCGGAATCAATTCATTCTTCTCATTCGGGACCACCGTCATACCACCTTTCTTAGGAACTACTTGAGTTGGGCTAACCCAAGTACTATCGGAAATTGGATAAATCAAACCAGCATCCAAAAGTTTAATCACCTCTTTCTTCACAACCTCTTTCATATTTGGATTTAATCTTCGCTGAGGTTGAACAATAGGTTTGAAACCCTCTTCAAGTAAAATTCTATGAGTACAAAATGAAGGATTGATACCTTTTATATCAGAGATTTTCCAAGCTAAAGCCTTTTTGTGCTTCTTAAGAACAATCAAAAGTTGTTGTTTTTGCTCACTTGATAAATCTGAAGCAATGATAACCGGAAGCCTTGAATTTTCAGCTAGAAAAGCATATTCAAGATAATCTGGAAGTTGTTTTAGCTCTAACTCTGGTGGTTCTTCAATAGAACTTTTCAATCTCAACTCCCCCTCATTCTTCAATTCTTCAAATCCTGCCTTACATGTAAACTCCTTAGCAGAATCAAGTTTCTCTAAAACAGCAACAACTTCACAATTCATTTCACTATTCTCTTTGCCATGAATTAGACTCAATGCTAAACCATCTTTACAAAGAATTTCATCCAAATGATCAATGACTGAAAAATCAACAATATCAATGGCATAGCAAGAGTCATCACCATTCATTGGTTGCTTTAAAACTGAAGAAAGCTTAACAACAAACTCTTCATCACCAACTCTTAAAGTGAGTCTTCCACCTTCAACATCAATCAAAGCTCTAGCTGTTGCTAGAAAAGGTCTCCTAAAATTAAAGGAACATTTCTATCCTCATCCATATCAAGAATGACAAAATCAACAGGATAGATAAAATTTCCTACCTTCACCAACACATCTTCAATTATTCCCTTAGGAATTTTCACTGATCTATCAGCAAGTTGGAGGCTCATCCTTGTAGGCTTTGGGTCAGCAAGTCCCAATCTCTTAAAGAAGGAATAAGGCATCAAGTTGATACTTGCACCTAAATCAGCCAAAGCTTTTTCCACAAGGACATCACCTACCACACAAGGTATCGTGAAACTACCCGGATCCTTCAATTTTGGAGGTAATTTATTCAAAATAATAGATGAACAGCTCACTCCAACTTCAACAGTAGAAATATCCTCCAATTTCCTCTTGTTAGACAATATTTCTTTCAAAAATTTAGCATACTTGGGCATTTGAGACAAAGCTTCAACAAAAGGAATGTTGATATGCAATTGTTTAAACAAATCAAGAAATTTACCAAATTGTTCCTTTTCTTTTGTTTTATTTAAACAAGAAGGATAAGGAATCCGGGGCTGATATTCCCTTACAGCTGGTGGAGAAGAATTCTTTTCAAATTCTGTCTTTTTAGTCTCTACTCCAGTTGATGATAACTTCTGATTTTCTTCATTTCCTTGTTGATGTTGATGCTCCAAATGCAACTCTTTGCCACTTCTCAAAGTGATTGCCTTAGCTTGCTCCTTGGATTAATTTCAGTGTTGCTTGGAAGAGAACCGAGTTGCCTTTCAGACAACATCTTAGCAAGCTGACCTACTTGAGTTTCCAAATTATGAATTGATGCTCCATGATTCCTCAAAGTAGTCTCTTGGTTCTTCAAGAGTAAATCAAGAGATTTTTGCCTTTCATCAGAATCCTTGATAAATTTCATCATCAAATTCTCAAGTTGAGAATTAGAGCCTTGAGCTTGTGGTCTTTGAAAACCGGGAGGAGAAGGATTTGGATTGGAATTTTGATTGCTCCTCTGAATGCTATTATTATTGTTGCTCCAAGAAAAATTTGGGTGATTTCGCCATCCCGGGTTATAAGTATTGCTATAAGGATTATTTGGAGCCCGGATAGGATTCCCAAATAATCAACTTGCTCAGAAAAAGACTCTTCACCACCAGATGGTTCAACAAAAGCTAGTTGCTGCTGAGGTGAAATTGACAAACCATCAATTTTCCTTGATAGAGCTTCCACCTTAGACATAATTGAGGTAGCCACATCTACATCCAACATACCAGCTGATCTTTTATCTCGACTCCTAGTGTGTGACCATTCATAGTTGTTTGTGGCCATATCTTCAAATAGCTTCAAACTTTCCTCAGGAGTCTTATGATTAAGAGTACCACCAGCTGCAGCGTCAATCATTTGTCTTGTTTGATAGTTGAGTCCATTATAAAAAATTTGGACTTGCAACCATTCCGGAATACCGTGATGTGGACATCTTCTCATAGATTCCTTGAATCTCTCCCATGTTTCATATAAAGTCTCCATTTCCATCTGATGATAAGATTGAATTTCAGCTCGAAATTTTGCTGTCTTGGAAGGAGGAAAGAATTTATCCAAGAATTTCTTTATAAGCTCCTGCCATGTAGTAATTGAATTTCTTGGCAATGAATTGAGCCATTGCTTGGCCTTGCCTCTTAGTGAAAATGGAAAGAGACGAAGACGAACCGCATCATCACTCACTCCATTAAATTTAAATGTCACATATTTCCAAAAATGATTGGATGTGAGCATTAGGATCTTCGTCTTGAAGGCCATCAAATTGTGCATATTGTTGCACCATTTGTATCACAGCTGGCTTTAGCTCAAAATTATTCGCCTCAACCCGAGGACGAACAATACTAGAATTGGCTCCAATTAAAGTTGGTCTTGCAAAATCAGAATTTGTTCTTGGAGCAGCAAAATCAAAGTTATCTTGCTGGTACTCTTGGCCTCGATTTTCCGGTAGATCAGCCATATCTGCTGTTAGAGAAGATGATTCAGCTATGTCTTTGTTCTTCTTCCGATATTTGAGAATAATCTTTTCCGGATCAGAATTAAATTCAACAAGTTGTGTCCCTTGACTCCGGGTCATACACTATCACTGCACACAAGATAAAACAATGTTTAAGTTCAATCTTGCAGCAAAAACAAAAATCACAACAGAAAAACAAAAACAAAAAGCTAAACTAGCAGATTTAGAGCTTTCCTAATATTATTCCTATTCCCCGATAGCAACGGCGCCAAAACTTTGATGGTGATTTTCCAAGCCAATCGTAGTTTAAATTTTTAAAATCCTTTCTTAAACTTCTACGAAAGACAATAGGCAGTGAACCTATCAACTCGTAGTATAGTGTTTAGATCGGAGTCGTCCACGAGGAAGGAATAAGTACTAGTAATCACTATATTTCTACTATTTAGCCAGATGAACAATGATCAATTGATTGATTAAAATCTCTCACTAAGAAGCTAAAAGAATTAATTCGAATTTAGAATCACAAGTACTTAGAATTCAAGCAAGATTTCAAAAATCAATTACTTAAACCGATCTAGATCTCGTTCTTCATTTAATTTCATCATGTGAATCATTGAACATAAAGATTAAACTAATTGAGTTCTTATACCATTGAGTTCCTTATACAAATTGACAGTCCTCTCAGATTTATCAATTTTTCTAACCTTAGATTGATTAATTAGGATCTCTCCTTAACTAATTACAAACTAAGATCGCATGAAGAATATGAACTCAAGAAAAACAGAGAACATACGGAAGATTTTTGCAACCTATCTCTAGGATCACAATCAAATCTCATCAAATTGCATAGATCTATTCATGAAAGTGATTTCTCAATCAACTTAAATGAAAACAGAAATAAACTTGTAATTCGGATTTACAAATTCAAGAAAACGATGAAGAACATACAATTTGATTATAAGAACATCAACAACAGATTATTAAGATCAAATCCTCAACACATGATGAAATTAAAATCCGAACATGACCTAGATCTACGAACTACTCCTCCATCGAGATAAAAGAAAACAATTGAAATTCAATAGAAGAGTATGAATTCATGAATACAACCCTTAAGAATGAAGCTCAGCTAATGGAATTGGATCTAGATCTTCAAATCTGGAATAAACCTTCACTTGAATTCTTCAATACTTGTTTTCCTCTAATGCTCTCCAAAAGTCTCCAGAAAATTACCAAAAAGAAATGACAAGAAAACAAAATATCTCTTACGTCTGTAACTAACTTCTCTCTCTAAAAATGGTATTTATATGACGCCAAAAATGAAACAGGGACCCAAACGGCCTGTGGAGAAGGCTGTTGCGCGTTTTAAAATGAATCCTGGTTGCAAACACCCTCCAAAACACCCCTGTGGCACGAGCTGTAGCGCATACTGATGTTGAATGAGTCATCCTGGTCCAAAACAGCCTTCAAAACAGGGTGTATTGAGGGATGTTGTGCCTTCTAATTTCTTCAAAACAACACTATTTGGCTTCATTTTTGTTGCATTTGTCTTGTTTCTTCATGAGGATATCAAATTTACCTGAGATTAACAAATTAAACAACTAAGAGCCATTTCTAAATGATTTTTGCTTAGAATATCAACTAAATGAGCTCAAAAACATCTTAGAAATAAGGGTGTTATATCACTTATCACTGTCCACAAAAATTCCTCAAGTCACTAGCCCATAAAACCTGATACAATGATGTTGTCTTCCACTAAATCTTCCATAACACTCGTTATTGATAGGAAGAAGCCTATTTATTTCATCACAAGCCATCACGCCCGTTATTGAGAACGTGATGGTCACTGATAAATCTTTTTTTCTTCATAACGAGTGTGATTGAACCCATTATGGCCACTAATCTCCCATTTATGTTTCATAACATCTATGATCATGCATGATTGCCTTGTTCCTTTGCTCTAAAGTGGGTAACTTATAATGACTTGTTCCAAAATCACCTGAAATGAATATATATAGAGTAATTATGTACCAATTCTTAAATAATTCCTTTAAATAAGTACCAAATTGTACTTAATATCCTAAATAAATCATGAATAATTTATGTTTACCAAGCTTCAAGGAAAGCTAAATCAGATTGTAAGGTGAAAACCTTGACCCAAAGTTGTATTCCAAACCTAAACCAAAGGTATAAAATTGTTTGAACACCACAAGATGTTAATCTTGATAAGTTCACAAGTTCTTAAGAAACAAGAAGAGAGAAACTCTCATAGAATGAAATCTGATTTGTATTCAATATTGGTAAAAAAAAAAAAAATGTTTAAGCCTATTTACATGCTGCCTAAACAAAAGAAAGAAACCCTAAAAGTCAATAGAGCTATTGGGCTAAAAAAAATAAGAAATTCAGCACATAGAAACATGAATAAAAGGAAGCCAATTAGTCCCCATAGTTTTTAGTACAAGCCCAGCCCAAAACACTTGTAAAAACACTATTTAATTAAGTGTTGCTTTAAACCAAAGCAAAGCCTAAACTAAAATAGGCCCAAAACACTATGATTAGCCTATTTAGAAGCTTATATAACATTGGCAATGGACTGATCATTGTTTGGATCCAAATCCTTTATGAAATCTCCATGTAAAGCTTGTTTCTTCCAAGTATCCTCAATGAATACTCCTAAAGCTTCCCGCATCCTCTTAGCTTTAACTTGTGTGATTGGTTCTCCCTTTGTATGCAAAGGATCCTTAGATGTTGTATATTGCATTCTACCATCTTCATGACCTCCATTTGACTGGTTTCCATCACCCTAGATATCTGAATGAATTAACTCAAAAGGAGTATTACAAATAGAGTTACTAATAATGAAAGATGATGCAAGGTATTTAGCTAGTTGACAGTGCAAACAATCAAAAGACTCAAATTTAGAAAGTCCTTATGATCTTCTAGAAAATAAACTACAAAGTTTATTACTGGATGAATGACCAAGACAAAGATATCATCCGTATAGTGAAGGAGTTATAACTAAAGCATAAATCTTTCTAAGAGTAAGGATGTGAAGAGAAATGAGCTCAAATAATCTTCCTACCTTGCACCCCATTTCAAGTGTCTAACCCTTCTAAAAATCCTGAACCTAACAACCAACAGGATAAAAAGAAATAGAAAGACCTTGATCGCATAATTGAGCAATAGAAATCAAATTTTAGGCTAGGCTCAGAACAAAATAAGTATTAGGAAGTGTTAAGTTTGAGGCAATGATAGTTCCGATATGAGTAATGGGCATACAACTTCCATTTGCAGTTTGAATAGAAGGAAGATAACTAGTAGAAGCAGTGTTAGACAAGAGAGATAATCGGGAAGTCATATGATTACAATATGTGGAATCAAGAAGCCAAGAATTACTTAAAGTGACAAATGAAGCAGTGGCATTGGAGGATATCACCTGTTTAAGAAGAGCTTCTAGACCACTCATAGTTAGAGAAGAAGAAGAGGACCCATCAAAGACAACAGCAACAGTAGCAAAAGAACCGATCTTAAGGATAGTTTGGATTTTGTGGCTCCCTTTAACTGAGGTGGTCAAATGGGGCAATCCTCCAAAATATAACCATATCCATGACAATATCTACACTCAACAGCAAGGAAATTAACAAATACATGAGCAGTGCTGCGACAACTATTACAAAAGTATGATCAAGATGCAGAACGTAGTTGAGTGATTGCAAGCATAACTTTTGATGAAGAAGACTTAACTAAACCAAGGGGAGTTTCTTCAAATAGAATTTTCTTAACATTAGCATCAAGAGAATATAATGGATCATGATGTAGTAAGGTAGCTCTAATTAATTCATATTTAGGACAAAGAGCCATAAGAACTTGGACAAGGTGAATGTGATCTTTAGTGATCTGGGCTTGTTGCAATTGGTTCCAAATCAATGGAATAATTGTGAGAAAATCATTGATAAATTGACTATGTTCTTGGTTCAGCCTGTTAAGACTAGTGAATAACTTATAGTAATGTACAAGACCAGAGGTTCTATGTCAATTAGACAAGAAATCCCAAATCTCCTTAGCAATGTCAAAATCAACAAATTGAATGTAAATGGAGGGAATAGAGGTACTACAAAACCAAATAATTATCTAGTGATTTTTGTTGTCGTAATCCTCAAAACAATCATATGTTTTGTATCAGTTTTAGATTCATCCTTGACTTGTTTGAGAATAACACCAGTAACAGTTCACCAAATCTTGCACTTAATGGAAAAACTCTTAATTTGCTGGGACCACAGAGTGTAATTTGAACCATCTAAGATTATTGCAATGGGATGAGGAGACTTTGGTTTCGTCAATAAGTTAAAAAAAAAATAGTGACAACAAGTTAGGTTTAGCAAGAGGGGAAACAAACTGAGGAAATAGAAAACAAACCGAACAATGCACTAAGGTAGACTGGAAACAAATAGAGGTACTTCAAATTTTAAGACCCTGATACCATGATAATTGATAAAAAGGCATTGAGTTTATTATCTATCTTTGAATACATACACAAGAGGATATATATACAAGATAAAGAATGTGAAAAAGAAGGAAATTAATTCCTATAATTATGCTAACCAAATCCCTAACATCATGCTAATTTACAATATATTTCCCAATCTTGACTTTCCTTCAATTTATAAGATATTTTCAACACAATATTGATCTTCCTTAACAATAATTATAATATATAAATAAAATAATCAATAATATGATGTGGTGATGACACACCATCATTAATGTCATATAAACATTAATGTAGATAAAAGTAGTAGTAGGTAAAGTGTTGTATTTTAAAAAAGTAGGATATCATGCTTTTTACAAAATTTATAGGAGTGGTAGATGTAATTTACCCTTCTTTATATAAAAAGAGGGGAAAATTTATAAACTATATGTATTTTAAATATAACTAAAGTCAAAATTTACCTACCTGTTCCCATAAGCTTGCGAATTGGAAAGAAACTTCTGGCACTTCATCCTTAGACCATTCAAAGGAAATGTTATGTGACTAGCATCATAAACAGAATTTTCAAGAACTCATCTCATTAGTTATAGAACTAAAACTACAAGAAGTGAGTGAGACACCTACATGATGAACAGAATTTTCTTTTGAAAAAGGCATGGTTCCTTGTTCCTTGAACATCCTCATCATCTCAACATAAATTGACTATGCCATTGCTTTGTCAACACCAGAACCTAATGTTTTAGCCACACGAAGTTTTAAAAAATCATAATTAAGAGGTGTATCAAGTTGCTCATTACGCTTTGCTAGATTAACACCCATTCCTTTACTTGTCATCAAACATTTTCCTTTAAATCATTTTAGATATCCCACCAATTAAAAACAATTCTCAATAGTATATATGACCATCTCTCTTACAATGCTTACAAAAGAATTTCTTCAATTTCTTTCTATCCATAAAGTTATGAACATTGTTAGTCTTAGCATTACAAGTTGATGCCTCTACTCCAACATTAAAAATCCTAATCACCTTTCTTTGTTTTTCTATTTGTTGGATCAAATAGACTGCTCTATTAACAAATTTGATTCCTAACACTCATATGCCTCATTTGATCCTATGAGAAATTGCATCAGTTCAGTCTAAGACTCATACTCCATTATTATTTTCTTTAAATCACATCCACATAATTCCATCCGACCACAAGTACATGTAAGAAAAAAACGAAGTGCATTTAACTAATGCCAACACTTCTTCAGCTTATTATAATATGCACCTACAGACAGATTTTCATGTTCTAATTGAAATAACAAAGGTCTCGATTTTCATATTGTTCCATGATTTGTTTCCACAATTCACAAGTAGAATTACATGCAAAAGATTATTTGCTAAATCCCGTATATTGTTTGACATCTGTTATATTTTAGCCCCTTCGAAAGATTTAATTTGCTTAAGTCATATTGGTTCGAGTTATATTTTCTTTAATAGTATTCTATATTTATTATATTTTATCTCCTACAAGAGATTTAATTTAATCGTGTCCTTAAAATATTATGTCATCATCTGTCTTTTAAGTAATATATGGGTAAAATACAAAAAAATGACCTGTGTTTTCACTTATTTGCAAATAACTAACCTAAGTTTTTTTCCCTCGAACAACTAACCCATGTTTTGATCCATTTTTTTCCCATCCATAAGGAGTCATTAAGGCTTACGTATAACTTATGTGGCATTTAAAAAATTGGAACAACAAGCCCTCTCTTGTAGTCTCTCTTCCCCCCAAGTCTTGAACAACGATATGCCTCCACACATAGGGAACAAATCTAAATAGAAAACTCTAACCCCCTATGTAAGATTGGATATTCTAATCGAAATCCTAAATTTCATAGATGAAGAGGAAGTTCTCCATAATCACACTTTCACGAATGAAGCTTGTCTAATCGCGCCTTCTAGACGTAGAACAGGTCAACATCAACTCTCTCCATTGATCAAAAGGTAAGAACTTTATTCTTCATGCCACATGAACCTTAGCTTTCTGTGAAGTTTTATGATCTTCTCCTCGTCATCATTATATCTTTCAGTTCTCTCGTGTTTATTAATATCAGTAAGTTATTCAATTTTCACTCTATTGTCCTTTTTTTTTTTTCTGTTATGCAGCTATTTTCTCCAGATTTCAACCTTTAGGATATTTAGTAATGCTAGTTGTAATGGTAGTGGGTTAGTCTTCTTCACATAATCTAAGCATAAATTTGTCAACATATTTTGTAAGCATTGGGTTGTTGTCAAAAAGTTCTAACTATGAATATTGCTCTATCTAATTTGTTATGTAAGCAAGCTGTTTGATGAAATGTTTTTATTAGTGTAACAGAAGTTGATTGATGAATATTGCTCTACATCCAATTTATAGTTGTAGGCGACTAATAGTTGTGACACCCATTTTTGCCCCCATATAGTTATTTTCTTTTGGATAGTTTTAAACAAATACAAATAATAATAAAAAAGAAGAAAAAATAGAAGATAACAAAAGAAAAATAAAAAGGGTAGACAAGCAGTAGGTGAGCCGATAGGTAAGCTAGTAGGTGAACAGGTAGGTGAGCATATTGAGCATCTATAAATACCTGACATACATCAATGGAAGTAAACACAGAAGAATTCCACGCAAAAAAAAAAAATCAAAGAGTTTCTCTCTCTAGTGCTCTTCATTTCAAGAAAGCCATATTCATCATCGTCGACTACCCATGTTTTAGAGCTCAACCGCCATTCTTGAGCATTTGTTGTTGTAGGTCTCCAGTTTCCAAATTGATTGAGGCATTTTGTTCCTTAGTTCATGCTACATAACTCTACCCACAGAAACATAATGAAGCATCACCACCGTATTTCCGATTTTGGCCCACAGGTAATTCTTTTCTCATGTTCTTTAATATATGATAGTAGTATGAATATATATATATATATATAATATTTGAGGATGATAGAACCTGCCAATGCTCATATTGAAAAATATAATAAAACGACAAATCGAGGAAAGACTTTTTTTTTTCTTTTATAAAACAATGTTTACACTTAGAAATATTGTTTTTTTAAATAAATTGGAATTTTTTTTTAAATTGGGATTACCTTTTCAAGCAAAAGAAATAAAATCCTTTTCTTTTTTCAAAAGAAAAAAGTAATAAACTTAAAGTGAAAGAGTTCTAACAATTAAAAAATACCGACGCACTAAAGTTTTCACAAAAAGAACTACGTTTTGTAACTTTTGTTTGACCCTGATTAGTAAGTATGTAGACACCTCCGTGGCGACATAAAATCTGAAAAAATTATTTTTTGTTCCATCACATGATCTTATAAATTTTGAATTAATTAGTTAGTTGTTGATATTGTCATCAATTTTTAAATAAAATTGTAAATTTAGAAATTCATGATATTTGCTTAATTTTTTAGCATTAAAAGGATAAAATTTTAAGTTATGAATTTTAAATGGTAACCACATGGTTTTAATAAATTAGCCCTCGAATCCAAAAACTTCCGGTTTATCAAATTTGATTTTAAATCAAAATTTTCACAGACTAGTAGCTAAGCTAGGGTTAATCAACCCATTGATCCTAACTTATAAATTTTTCTCAATTTCAATCGGGTGGTGACTCCTTTTAATTTTATAAAATTAAAAATTTCTTTTAATTCCTAATCAAGGGTTCGTATTAAATGGGTTCAAGTTTAATATGGATTGAATTGAAAGAAATCAAACTAGAAATGAAAAACTAAGCTCAACAGGTTGGCAACTCCACTGGGGATGGCTATTTTTAAGAGGGCTAGTCACTCAAAATTCATATATTTAAAGTTTATTCTTTTGATGCTCATTTTTGTATATTATTTGCATAATTATTAGTTTGTAAATATTTGTACTAATCTTCTTCTTTGAGTGATGCAAATAAAGAGAAATTTTGTAAATAGCCCTAATAGGAGCACACGGTACCTTTACGCCAAGGAGGGGAGGGAGGGAGGTGGGTGGGGGAGGGGAAGGGAGACGGGGAAGGAATTTATGAACAATAGGTGCTAGATACGATCAAAACAAGACCATCTTAAGATCCTAAGTTGGGAGGTCACTAGTAAGATCCTGAGAATATGACTTTTCCACCCTCTAGTTCATGAAATGACCTCCTACTTTGCTCTGGTCGTACAAAAACGAAGCATTGCTGCAGCAACATGTCTACATGGTAATCCTTGTAACTCCCATGCTTTACAAATACAAGTACGTGCATTTAAATTGACAAATGCTGCTCAAAACTATTATCAACTTCATAGATGTTAGCACCAAAAGTCATTGCTGGGTAATTCGTAGCCATACCACTCAACCTATCAATCTGTTTCAAGATGTTAGGGCATATGTCCTTCTCATACCTTCATATGCCTTCCCTTTTTAGATTAAACCTTTTCATTTATCGACATTCCTTGTGCCTTGAGTATCGTGAAATTGAATGGCTCGTTTATGTTATTGACAAGTGCATCACACATTGCACGACTACTAAAATGAGACTTACACCATCGACCCATTGGAATGTTCAACAACCTTTCCCATGCAGCTTCGCTTATACTTTTCATGGCTTTCACTTTATTTTCCCATTCCCTAATGGTTGTTGCATTTGCAATAGCTCACATTGCATCCTTAAATTCTTGTCCAACAAATTTTTTTTTTTTTGGAGTTGTCGTACAAGTGTCTCACGTAGTATCGATGCTCACATGTTAGAAAGAGCTTCTCGAATGCATCATCTAGCCCCTGAAAGTTTAGGCAATGTAACATGGTTATATTATAAAGGGAAAAAGAACATGTACAACAGTATAAACATATTCATGCCTTCTGTTTGTCTGAGATGAACATAGGTCCAAGTTGTCCTGGTTCCCTAACATCATCCCCAAATGTCTTTAGGATCTAGGTCCCATGAGTCCTCACACTTCAACTTGACAACTGCTATAGCGATTGGAAATATGTTTTCATTGTCATCTCTACCAACTGCTGTAAGTATATGCCCAACATATGGCTTCTTCAAAAAACATCCATCTGAACCTTTGATAGGATGACACCCATTGAGGAAGTCCACCTTTTGGGCATTGAAACGCACATATATCCTCTCAAATATAGGTGGATAACCCTCCATGGATAAGTTACACTTGATCTTCACCTGACTTCCAACATCACACACCAATATCATACTAGCATAATCATACACCAAGCCATATTGCTTCAAATCATCACCATCTAAAATTGCTCGTGCCTTTCTTTTTATACGATAGGCAGTATGGATGGATATGTCTATAGCAATGTTTATCATAACATGATATTGAACTACATTAACTTCCCACTTCGGGCCATTGTTACGAAATTCATTCAAATATTTATGCACAAGGAAGGTGGAGGTGATATGCTTGTCATTGAAGCTATAAGGATAAGTACGTCTTAGATGAAACGATCTTCACTTGGAATGTCTCTTCATTGATGAGCTTTGATCCACAAACTCTCCATTCACGTTCATTCACACAGCGGATGAATACTTTTCTAGGATGATTTAAAGCATACTGATAAGATATGTCATTCCTTGACGCATATGAGAGAAAACACTATTTAAATGTTTTCACATTAGGCAATTTCATTCCCACCAAAATCTTTGGTTGCTTCCCATCAAAATCTACACTATACTCAACATATCTATCGTTTCGTTCCTCATCCTTAAACAACCTACACAATTCATCATCATCAAGGGGATCCTCCTCCAATTCATTAGCATCAGTTAGTATTTTTGTAACTTCACTCACATCCACAGTGTCATTGTGTCATCTTCTTCCTTACCATTTGGGATTTCAAAGCCATCCTCAGTTTTTTGTCAACCGTATCACTGCTACCAACATATGCATCACTAACTATATCGTTCTCATAACAACGCTCCCCATAGTGACCTGACCCTGCCTCCTCCATAAGCAATGCATTCAATGAAGGTGGGCTCAGAATACTCAAGCCCAAAGCCTGCTTCTCTACATACAACATAATTTTGTAAATGCCCATGGAATGTTATAGCTCTAACATTGCAACTACATCCGCAACACTCTAAAGGAGTCTAGGGCCATTTATTAACGATTGCCTAGAAACCACATAATATACAAGTGAGCTTGATGAATCTTCTATGTTGGTAAAAATATCTTCAAACTCTAGAAAACCCATCACATCAGGATCAATATTCTTTCTTGTTTCAATAAAGCCTCCATCATATGACCAAGTAGAACCTTTCACAAGTCTTCCACCATAGTGAACTTGTAGGTCTATTGCACGTGGAATCACCATTTTCCTTCTTGTTATGAAGCTTAAACTGTGAAAATCAAAGTCATTAAATAAGAAGTAAAGGTGACAAACGGAGATTTAAACCAAGAATCTTATGAGGTAAATGCTACTAGTTGCCTACAACTATAAATTGGATGCAGAGTAATATTCATCAAATACCTTCCACTACACTAACAGATCATTTCATCAAACCACTTGCTTACATAACAAATTGAATAGAGCAATATTCATGGTTAAAACTTTTCAACAATAGCCCATTGTTTACTAAGTATACTGACAATTTTTATGCTTAGATTATGTGAAGACTAACTAGCTACCATCACAATTGGCATGACTAATATCTAAATAGCTGGGAACAAAAAAAAAAAAACATATATAGTAAAAAGACAATGAGGTGAAAACTGAATAACTTACTGATATGAACAAACACGAGAGAATTTGAAAGCTACAATGATGATGAGGAGAAGATCACAAAAACTTCACAAAAAGTTAAGGTTCATGCGACATGAAGAGGAAAGTTTTGATCAATGGAGAGAGTTGATGTCGACCTGTTCTAGGGATAGAGGGTGTGATCGGACGAGCTTCCTTCGCGGAAGTGCGATTGTGGCGAACTTCCTCTTCGTTTGTGAAATTTGGGGTTTCGATTAGAATATCCAATCTTACTTAAGGGGTTAGAGTTTTCTATTTAGATTTGTTCTCTAAAAAAGACTACAAGAGAGGGCTTATTGTTCCAATTTTTTAATGCATGCAAGTAACATGTGAGCTCGAACGGTTACTTATGGACGGGACAAAATCGATCAAAACACAGGTTAGTCCTTTGAGAAAAAAAAAAAAAACTCATCAGTTATTTTTCAAATAAGTGAAAACACAGGTCTTTTTTTTTTTTTTTTACTCATAATATATTTGTGTTTAAATATTGAATTATGAATATGGTCTACTACAAATTCAATCTATTCTACATGCATCATTTTATTTTTGAACATATAAAAAACATATGTTAGAAACATCACTTCTCTTAAATTTATTATTAAAATTTAAAAAATTACTAAAAAAAATATATCAAATTATAGGATCGAGTTCTGGATTCTATATCAAATCCTATAAAACGAGTTTAGATTACTATAAAACTCTTTAGGGTTAAAAGATCAGGTTTAATAAACCCAATAGGTTACCAAGTCAAGTTTTAAATTCATATAACCTCTTTGAAATCTAATCTAGTTATATTCTCAAATGGACCTTGCTCTCCAAACGGTTGGGAGAGTTAATTGAAGAAGAAATATACGTAAATATATATGGATAACGTCCCATTTGTCAAATAGAGACATAGACCTGAATTTTTGACATTCTGCGTTTCTCTTTTTGATTTTTAAATGATTGACACAAGGATTTACATGATATTTCATTTTCTTTTATTTTAAGTTCTTAGCATTTCATAAATAAAGCAAAGTTCTTAAATAACAGAAAAACCAATGCTTAGCTTTTTACAACAAAGTATTACGTTTTCTTGATACTTATTAAATACAGGCATTTGCAAATAAAAATAATCCTTATCAACAAACATTATTTTTTTTTTTTTTTTGAAGAATGAAAAAAAAATGTCCCTATATCTTTATGGATTAAATAGAAATATTTTTTTAAAAAAAATATTAAGTAGTTAATCACCATACCTACATGCAAAACCTGTTTTGACCGTTTTGACAGTACTAACTATTTAATATAATAATAAACACAGACTGAAAATTAAACACTACAATAAAAACATACAAATTGATGGGCTTTTGAAATAATTCTAAATAAAAATAACACCCCACCCCAAAAACAACACCCACCATTTGGGATTACCAACTCCAAAATCTTATCTAAACCCATATTTGAAATCACAAATGTAGAGAAAAAGCCAACATTAACAGATAACCAATTTTTGCAATTTTTCTTCCACTCCCACAAACATGAAGCAATAACATTATTTTAATTACAGACCTCAAAATGCTAAGGTTACTCAGTATTGCTTTAGAACAAAATTTTAGTTGTTAAATTGACTGCCATGGCAGGCTACCAGCAACCAGTCAATTGAATTAACAGCAGCTAAAATGGCAGGCTAATAAATGAATATATGATCCAGCAAAGAGCAGAAATATATGTGAGACCGCTTAATCCACTGAATTAGAACTGCATTACAGCAAAAAGAAACATTCTGCAGAGGAACTATGCAGCAATAAACATGACTTTGATCATACAATCTATATCAATCCAAAGTCATGTTTATTGCTGCATAATTCCTCTGCAAAAATCCATGTCTTGCACATCCTTGCTCAGTAACTGTAGAGAGGAGGCTTGTATGGTAATGTAGTCAGCTTGCTCCATGGTGAGCTTGGTCAATTTAGCACCAAGCTTGCCCAGGTGAAGAGCAGCGACCTTCTCATCAAGGTGCTTAGGCAAGACATAGACCTCCTTCTAGTTCTTGTACTTGCCAGAGGCCTTCTCCTTCCAGTGCTCAAGCGGGGCAATCAGTTGGTTGGTGAAAGAACAGGACATCACAAAGCTGGTGTGATCAGTGGCACATCCCAAGTTCATGAGACGACCCTGGCCAAAACAATGATACCACTGTTGGTATCAGGGAAGACCCAATGGTCGGTCTGGGGCTTGATGGTGATGCGCTTGACACCGGGGAAGGTCTCAAGACCTATTATTTTGATCTCATTGTCAAAATGATCAATGTTGCAGACAATGGCATTGTTCCTCACTCTTGAAGAAGTTGTCTCCGAGGCTGACATCTTTGTGACTATGACTGGTAACAAGAAAATCATCATGGTTGACCACATGAGGAAGATGAAGAACAATGCTAGTCTGCAACATTGGTCACTTTGACAATGAGATCGAAATGATAGGATCAACATCGGTGACGCTGACAGGGGCACCAGCTTTGCCTGAGTGCAGCAGCACAACCCTTGCCAACCTCACCATAGCCGCAGACAACAGCAACTTTACCAGCAATCATAACATCAGTAGCTCTCATGAGACCATCGGGAAGAGAGTGGCGGCAACCATACAATATTAGACAAATAAATAAATCAAAATTAGACAAACCATTAGAACACGTAAATCCAAACACAACATTGCTCCAGAGTGTTCCAATACAATATACCATAAAACTTGACTGCTGAGAAAGAAAATTAGATCAAGCCGTCTCTTACTAAATTTACTATGCACAAACTAAATCCTAAAAACAAGACAGCATCATTATGAATTTCTTAGATTGAAATAGCTAAGCACATTAGAACATCTAAGAGAGTCTAATTACTTTAGATCCAACAGTGGTCGCAACAAAATAAAAACCCCAAAACCCTAGATCTAGCCAACATTGTGAAACTAATAACACCAAATCTACAAAAAGTAGAAAACAGAGACCCATATGATCGCAGATCTATAACACATAAACCAAGATCTAGAAACAAGAAAACACAAAAATTACCTTGCTCTAAGCAACAGAATCATTGGCATTAATAGCAGGGAACAAGAGGGTTCCATTAGCTTGCATCTGATACAACTTCTTAACACCAGTAGTAGCTTCCTCTGACACACCAACCAATCTCTCCTTCATCTTATGATACTTCTTAGGATCACTCTTCAACCCATCTCTAATCAAACCCAACACAACCAATCTCAATCTGAGAAAAATTATGCAAATAAAAAAGTGAAAGACATACAAAAAATATAAAGGGTGACGGAAGAGGGAAAAAAGTTAAAAAAAAGTAAAAAAAAAAAAAAAAAATCGGCAATCTTGATGGCAAGGATGGGGGGAAAGATAGTGATCGGCTGGAGTATCAGAAGAGGCTTCCACTGGTGTTAAAGTTAAGGGTCTTTTCACTTCCCAGTTGCACCTGGGATTTTTATGGTTTTAAACCAAATTGGCTTTAATTAGGGTTTTGATTCTGGGCAATGGCTTTAGGGCATATTTTTTAAACTTATAAAAAATTTTGGGGGTTCTACTTTTATAGATATTTTCTAGGGTCTTTTCGAAAATTTTAAGATTTAGAATCTCCTGGGTGGGGTTCGAATTTTAACAGTTGAGAGTTTTGACCTTGCAATTTTTGGTTTTGCTGTCTCTTCCTAGTCCATGCTTTCAATGCTATTGATTCTCTTAATGGTATCATAGCCTATTTAACCCGTAGATCGGGCTAAGTTAGCTCGTTTAATCTATTTGTCCATTTTTATAGATAATTCTAAAATTTAATTACTTAATTTTTAAAAATATTTGTAAATAAAAATTTTAGAATATTTACACATTTTGATAAAATTTATGCACTTTTAATGAAATAAGTTAGTTAAGTTAAAGTACTATATTCATATTTGTAATAATTATACAATTAAGTGAGATATGTTAATTAATTTATTTCTTCTGAGTCTCACAAGATTTTGTAATTTAACACGAAGTTGATGAAGTATATAGTTTAATTTTTTTTTGTGTAAACAATTAAATATATAATTAAAATATATGTTAGAAAAATTATTCTTTAATGTTGAACATTATAGTGGTATCATAAATTTTTTTTTAAAAACAAACGATGATAATAACACATTTGATAAGTTAAAAAAAAAAATTATTCTTCGACGTTGAACGTTACAGTACCTTGTTGATCTTTATTTATTAATATTAGAATTTTGATGATAATAGTGCAATTGAAAGACATATGCCACTTAATTTATTTTTTTCACGAGTTTTAAATAGATAAATTATTTGACTTAGAATTGAAATTTTCAATTACATACGTTAATAATTTATTTGTTCAAATTCTTCATAAATAGATAATATATATGATAATTTTCTTCAATTTTATTATATTAATAATTTTAATTAGTTTAATATAGCAAGGGCAAAAAATGTTCTTCAAATATATTATAATTGGCCATTAAAAAGACTTTTCATAATGTTAATATAATATATTGAAATTGGTTACTTTTATTTTATTTTATCGTTGTTGGGACGTTATGTTTCTATAAAATTTGCATTTTCCACCATACGATTTTCCAACCAAGACAGGACTACAGGAGCACCCTCGTAATTTGCCTTTCCACAACTTTCAAGACAGGAGCTTTTTTTATGGGAAATATTTCCTTCGATTGTTATTTTATAATTTCCACCGTGCAATGCAATTTTCCCAGTCATCCAACAATTTTACACCGGCCACCATCGGTAACTTCGACGGAATCGGTTTCGCCATAAACATCGATGGAATGTAGAATTTTTTCTTTACAAAATATTGATTATTCTTTTTAATTATTTAAAATATTTATATTTTAAATAAATTTATCCTTAAAAATTAATTTATTTTTTTAACCACTTAAAACATTTACCTCTAAATATTAATATTTTTCTATACGATCTATCCAATTTCAAATTTTCATTTTTCTATTTGAATTTCTTTGAGCTTTTCAATTGGACCATTTATTTTTCAATATGTTACATCTTTTTCCAAAACCTCATTGATTTTCACTTAATTCCTTAGTTTCCAATTTTAGATACTCGATTTCTTCTTTCAAGCTCTCATTTTCCATCCTTAATTTCATCAAACTCATAACTAAACTCATCTAACTCATATTCAACATCTTTCATCATTGTTTTCAAAACATTACTTTTCTTTTGAACTTTCACCATTTCATTATATAGTTTATCATACACATTAATTAATTCACCACAAGATACATTAGAATAAGTTTAGCATATATCATCATCCATAGCCATGACATAAAATTTTTTTATTGGAATCACATGAGTCATCATTGTTCCATCTTGCTATTAATACATCTCCGTTTAGTCCTTTATCATTTTTCTTAAGTATGGGATTATGCAGTTGAACGCGACCTAACTTTTGGCACTTACAAACACTTAAAGGATCTCCTTCATATCCCTTTTTAGTTGAATGAGTTTTTAGTTTCTTAATTATGTGAGTTTTGTTGAATTTCACTAACCTCTCAAAATTTCATGTGATGAAAACCTTCTTCTCTTCATTCCATTGTCATTAACACTTGAGTTAGGGAAGTTGTTTTCTTAGAATATTATATTCACTTTTTTATCATTCCACGAATCTTAAGGGTTCTAAGAAGTTGCTCATTTGACATTATAGAGACCAAAGAGATCATAAACTTCTTCAATTGTAGTTCTCTTAATCTCCCAATACTTTGGTAAAGATTTGAGAATTTCAAATTGATTTCAATATAGAAAAGGTTAATATCACAAATGGTAACTAAACTTTGAAAAAATTTGCAATTAGGTACCTGAACTTTAAAATTGATCAATTTAGCACTTAAACTTTAAAACTGATCAATTTAGTACGTGAAAAAACTTTTCGTGCACACTAATGGTACCTTCATAGCTACGTAAATAATTTAATTTCAAAATTTTTGAGGTATTAAATTGATTAATTTTAAAATTGAGGTACTAAATTTATTAATTTTAAAGTTTAAGTACCAAATTACATATTTTACCAAAGTTCAGGTATCATTCATAACATTATCCTTATAGAAATACCTTACCAAGTAGACTCATAGATTTGATAATATCAACGAACTTACTATGCATCTCACTAATAATTTTAATTGATTCTATTAGAAATTTCAAAATTGTCTTCATGTATACTTATTTTATATCTTTAAGCTAAGTTCCTTCGAAGTTCATCCAAATTTTTTTTACCATTCTTACAAGTATAGGTTTTATTGAAATCATCTTTCATTTATGGCACAATCCAAGATATTGATTATTGATGATTATTTCATTTGAATCAATTTTTTTAATCATCATCCATGTAATTCTTTTTCCCTCCCCTATATTCTATCTTGAATGGTCTTCGTGGCCATTATTTCAAGCTTTAAAATTTATTTTCAATTGACATTTTCAATAAGGATAATTATCATTAGTTGAGAGACTTGATCTATTTATTTCTTGATCTTCTAAAAAAACCTAGTTCATTTAAAGTAATCATTTATACTTTAATATGGGACTAAATACAAGATTATAGATTCGCTCTAATATTAAATAAAATACCCAATCAAGAAACTCAAAGGATCTATTACTAATTAATAATTTTAACCTATTTGACTAACGAGTTACCAGTGGCAACCATTAAATAAATGAACATGCAATATATAAAATAGTGAAAATAAATTGGGAAAGGGCTATAAGATTAAGTTTAGATTCTTGACAAAGAGTTTCAATTACCCTCCAGTCTTCATGTTAACACAAGCGCCTACAATCATAAATTTCACTAGCTTCTATTTGCCAACTCTAAGATAGGCTCAAGAGCCAATTACATAAGTTTCTCACACTCAAATATAAGCCGACAATACTCTCTAAGAATTGTAAACACAAAAACCCTTAGCACTATGCTTTGATTTTAACTTATTGTTTTTAAAGATAATGAATAAGAGAGAAAAGAAATTATAGACATGAAGAATACTATATTATAAGTGAAGCTTTATTAAGTTGAGTTTTTTTCCCCTATTACTTTTTGTAGATGTATGAATTTGAATACAAAGGCTTTGAGTCTAATTTTTATTTAGATTTAACTCTCCGAGCTAAAGTGACAAAGCTTAGAGAATTAAACTTAGTTCATTTAGGATAATAAATGGAGATTTGGCATGGTAGACTTAGAATAGGACCCATTGGAATTAGTCTACCCGATTCCAACATTTCTCAAATTGGCTTATACATATTACAAATGAAAGTCTTAATGGGTCTGGGTCTGGATCCATAAGGGAGCCCACTTTTATATCCATTATGAAAGAAATTCATCTTAGCTATTGGTTGTTCGTCTCATTTGACAGACGACATCACAGCTAAATTCCCTATAAATACCGCTAGTCGCTACCCTATTTGGATAAGGAGAATCGAGAACAAACGCTGTCATGTTGTCGAATTTACATCTTATTGAATCAAATACTTATCTAATCAAGAACAATCATCGATTCATCATATATAGTGAGGTAGATGCTTTCGAGCTCCCTTACCTATCAAACTTATGTTAGAACCTATTGAGATTGTTTACTCTTTCTCCTCAAACAACTCTCTCTTGACCATTCTCGTACATGTAGCATGATAGTTACGTGGTACACACACGATCGTTGCATCTGGAATCATACCCCCACACTTTTGAATATGTATTTATAGCCTTAAACCGAATATAGACAATACTCTCTCCATCTTTCTTGATGGGGTCTATTTGTTTTTTCATATTCTCATCATTTTTACATAATTTTTTTGTCATTTTCAAACAGATATTTTTCAACAAACAAATACCGATAGAAAACTAATAGTTTTACTCATAAACGGACTAAACATATATGATCCAGATAAGTTACAGATGTAGAGCTGCTAGAAATATCATATAAATAAAAATCAAACAATCCAAATAGACTCATGTGTTTTTAGAATTACAACAAGTATGTTTTTAAAATAGGTATATAGACCTTTTTGGTCATATGCTTGAATCTATCATTACTGAAAAGCGAATCGATGTATAGAAAAGTGACCATCAAGCCTTTAGAAATTACAAACATGACAGATACTTCAAGCCATTTAAATCTTTTTTTATTAACTTTCATGGTAAGCTATTTAAGATTTAAAATAATTTTATTTGCAACTCCTTATTTGCAATAGAGTTATTTTTCAAGCAAGGCACCGTTAGCACTTGGACATAAATGTTTTCATTCATCAAAATTTAAAATTTAACACTTTCTCATTTCGGTAATTGGACCCAATCTAATATGATGGATCAGTTTCCTAAGATAATGATAGTATGTAAGACGATAGGCCTGTTTAGGGATATGTTAAGGAAATATGGCATCGTAGGCTCAAAACAAAGAACGATGAACTTTCGCCATTCACGACCTTACTCGATTTTCTTGTGCATAAAAACTAGACATGGAAAATGTCTTTCTAGGCTTATTTAGTCTTTTCTTTTTATTTTGAAACAATTTATGTATAGTAGAATTTGCCCTAGTTGTATTTATATCGAAGATGGTTTTTTTATTTTTATAAAGGATCAGAGCCTTCTTTTATATAATAAGGGTCTCTAGGTTTGCCATTAGATTTCTAGGAGCTATCCAATGATCATTAGTGATATCTAATCCTAACCATTCATTTAGATGTAATCCAATTGTTGGTATTTACTTTCAATACCTATAAATAAGTGACACCTCTTTCCTCGTATAGGATCAATCGTTATATTGCTAAAATTGAAAGCAATGCTGAAACTTCAATAGACGACTCCATAAAAGATGAAAACACACAATTAACCAAGAATGAAAGAATAATCGAGTCTATTAGATTTGATTTTTTGTTACGCACGTTTAAGAAATCGAATCTAGCCATTTCTCCTCCTACACTTCTTCTTACGCATACACTTGTCATCACCTTGAAACTCCTTCCAACTTGACTATCACACTTATTAGACATGATTAGCTAGATACAATAACCTTACTATATAGCTTATAAGTTCGATACATTGGCTAGGTATGTGAAAATTAAGCACGACCAAAACATATGTGATGCAAAAGTGGAAGATTGACAATATTTATATTAAATGTGAGTTTCAATTATAAAATGATAGTTAGCCAAAGATTTTTCTAGTATACAAAGCTGTAATTGGTCCTTAGTATTACAGGTTATTTGATGTAAAAAAATAATCGATGTCATAAATTATTTTCAAGGGTAAATTTACATTTTACTTTTTAACATTTTATTATTTTTTAGAATAATAACTTTTTCTTTTTTATTATATAAATCATCAACATTTACAAATGTTAACAAATAACGACCTTTGTAACATTGTTAAGTTTTTCTGATAATCCTATGCATGCCACACACTTTGATTCATGTAATTATACTAAACAAATAGTCTAGCAAAATAAATAGTCATGAGGCACAATTGTCATCGAAGCCTAACAGCTATAAAATTAGAGCTGCAAATGAGCCAAGCTTGAGCTTTTCTTGAAGCTCTCGAATAGGCTCGTTTAATGTATTAATATAATATTAAATCAATATAATATTATATAATTATTTGTATTGATCTAATGTTATAAATATAATTATATATGATTATTCACATAAAGGAAGATGAGCTCGGGCTCATGAATCCTTAATAGGCTCTGGCTCGAGTCTGTACATTTTGAGCCCGTTAAAAGTTTGACTAGATTTGAGCCTGTTAATTTGTTAAACAAGCCAAACCTTCAAAAGTCTGGCTTGGCTTGACTCGTTTGCACACCTCACAAAATATATATTTATATATAAAAGGCACAAGCTGAGTTATTGATAATTTCTTGATACGGACTTTCACAGTATTTTATACTCTTTGATTGGGCTGGGCCGTAAGAGTATGCTGTAAGTGATTTTAATTGAATGCCATGTTATGTTATCCCCACTGCACGAACACCAAAGCCACAAATCGAATGCGATATCTCCCAGTTAGATGTCCACATCTATTTATGATTTGCATTAATGATATGGATTTATAGCTTATGTGGCAATATTGCTAGACATAATAGAGATAATAATAGTTAGTAAAAAGATACGAGATATAAATGATGTAACTAAATATTTAATTAGATATACAAATTGATAATTTGAAACTTTAAATATATAATTACAAAAGAAGCTTAAAATTGAGATATAAACCATGAAATCGACTCAAAAGAAAATAATTAAGATTCCTTATTAATTCCATAGTATATATGATAAAAAAGTTTTATACAAATATTTACAAACCAAAATAGTTTTTTTTTAATGTAATTCTAACTCGATTATTATTAAGCAATGGTTGGAAACTTGGAACAGTTGATTCCTTCGAGTCACGGAAGTTGGTGACCCGAATATAAGGGTCTGTTTTGCTAATATTCAATTAGTACATAGATATTTTTAAATATATTATTTGTTAATAAATAAATATAGATAAAAAATAAAAAAAATTATTTATAAATAAATTATATATAAATTAAATATAAATAAAACATAAAATCAGATTAAATATAAATACAGACATAACTATCAATGCGGGCCCAAAATATCTCCAGGCAGTGGACCGGATTAAATGAAGATCATCTACACAGACCCAAAATATCTCTGGGCAGTGCGACCGGTGAATCTGATTGGTCTTTGGAGGTTTGTCCAACCTGGCAGTGGCAAAGAAAGCATAAAATCACGTGCAGGTGGAAAGTTGTCAGTTTATGGCGGCCACGATGACTCAGGCTTTTGGAAAATTGTCCTACCTGGCCTGATTTTTTTTGAGGTCCACCTAAACTATATATCACCGGGCAGTTTTTCAAACCGCGAAACCGCTCCGAACTGTTATCGGCGATTTTTTATCTAGAAACCGTCTCGTCGGTGATGATTACGAACCGTCCAAGGACTCGTTGGAATCAGCGGGTCCAAACACTTAGGTGTGGCAGAACCGATAGTTCAACCGATCCGAAACAGCTATTTCAGACCCGAAATCAGCAGTTCGAACTCGTCATATATTTGAATTTAAAAAAAAAAAAACCTGCTCATGGAAGACATTATAATGCTGGAGAGAAAGGAAAATGAGCGCGTTGGCGTAAGTTAGGCGCGTGGGGAAGGGGGGATGTAGGGGGGTAGGGTTTTTGTTTTCTTCATTTATTTTCAAAAAAAAAAAAAAATTCACGTGGAACTGGAATCGGAATCGTCAGAATCGGTGGTTCCTTGAAGCCGTGACCGTCCCGGCTCTGGCGGTTTTGTTTCAGTTCCACAATATGTGGAACCGTGAACTAGCGTTTCCGGTTCAGGTCCGAAACCGACCCGAACCGTGTTGATGCCTAACCTAAACAAATACCTTTTTTCAGTTCAAGATCTTTAGTGAAGGTGTTCATAAATCAAAGATTGTTTATGAATATATTAATAATATATATAGTAGTTGTGTTGTTTTGGCTTCCAGGTGAAAAACCATTGATGGAAGGTTTGGGAAAATGTTATTCAACTCTTGGATTAGCTAACATTTTAATCGTGATGGCTGCCTAATTAAATATACAATTTTAGAGATTATTACGTATCAATCTTTATTTAAAAAAATTAAACAAATTTAAATTATATAAAAAAATATACAAAGACTACTATTATATGCGATATAATAATTTTTTTTGTGTTGCACTTCCACCGTGCTATACACGTATAAACAACATAGGGTTGCAATTCGTTTTCAAATAGTTGACATGGACGTTTAGAAAATCACAAGTTAATTTTGATTTTAAATTTTTTGAAATAAGCATAGGAAGTGCATTGGACATGGTGGTCCCATCAATACAAGAAGCACTTTTATCCTCTGACCTCTAGTGTACTATAAATAGTACTCTTTAAAGTAAATATAAATTTTTTAATTAATATGATCATCTCTTACATATAGATATTTTTAAAAGTTAATGATGATATGGTCAATATATCGCTTATTTTATATACGATAAATGTATAAAATATGATGTTTTTATTCTAATATGTGATATGGATGTGGTGATTTAGTAAATTTTTTTATATAGTTATATTTTTCTAATTTTTTTGTAAAAAGGTAAACATGTTTTTCACCCATAATTTTAAATACTATATATTGATTGGATATGTTTGTTTCATCATATTTGATTATTTTGGCATCATATTTTTATCATTTTTATACATATGTTTAAAAAATAGATATCAATAAAAAATTTGATATTTTTACTTATAAGATGACCAAATAAAATTAATACTAATGTGATATAAATACGATAAAAATAAGTTACGGATGCTGATATGATAGTAATATAATACATATTAAAATCTGACAATCCAAACAAATCCTAAAATCTCATGTATATAGTATTCTCATTTAAAGTATATTCGAATTGATGAATATAAAATAATAGTTACTAAAAATTGTAAGCTATTAAGATATTGTATTCTTATAAATATATTTAAATATGATATATATTAATATATATTCATACAAATATGTATTGCGTATTCTAATTTTATATCACTATTAATTCTTTTTCTTACATTTATATAAAATTATTTACTATATGGAAAAAAAATATATTTTTAAATAGCATTATAAGAAAAGAATTCTATATATATATATATATATATTTAAATATATGTGCACACATATGCTAATAAGCTAATCGGGTTCGATCATTATTTTTATTTTGTTATCATGCAGGGTTAAAGTAACCCAGTAAAACCTGGATAAAGTAAGTTCACTAGATTTTTCTAATATACATTATAAATAAACATTTCAAAGTTCAAACTTAATGTTTTCTAAAGCATATGTTATATATGAATCAGGAATAATAAAATTTGCTTACACAATTTTTATCAAGTGACCCAAGAACTCATTAAATCTATAGTCAATATATATTGGATTGACAATAAATTCAGGTATTTTACCGTTAAAGGTCTTTATTGATGTGTACTGTATTTATACATAAGCTAAAGCTAGAAATTGCAAATTTTAATAAATTTGTAATACAAAAGATATTTGATATTTTTTAGTTAAAAAGATACACATTGACTTCAAGGTTTAGAAAATATTAGATCATACTTTGATAAGTTTGCAAGGTTTTTTTATACTGAGATCAAAGTTTGTAGAAGTCAATTTTACATTTTAGAGTTTATTTGTCAATTTATCAAATTTTAAGGAATTATTTGTAATATTTGAATGTTTAGGAGTTCATTGATACTGGTATAAAAATATAAGAGATACTTTGTATTTTCCTCTTCAAGTATAAATATGTGCATATACATTTATATTAGGGTAGAAAAAACCTAATCAATCATGACAAACATGTTTGGCATACGTAAGAAAAACAGAAAAGGTTGGTTTTTTCTTTTTAATTTTATAAGAGACAATATTCATTTACATAAAACAAAAGCACGGTAAGAAGAAATAGACACCTGGTTCATAATGCAAGTTCCATCAAATTTTGTGTACAAAGTATATAAAAATATACATATACGGTCCCCTAAACTTTGTGAAAATCATGATCCCTCGCTTTTATAAGATACAATACTTTCCCCCTACTATTATTTACATCAATACTTATGAGACATTAATGATGATGTGTCATTGCCACATCTTTGCCACGTCTTCGCCACATCATCATTATTAATTATTTTATTAAATATATTATGTATTATATAGTTAAAGTAATAAAAAATTAAGATAAAGATAAATTTGTGCAAAATAAATGAAAATGTTGATTTAAAAAGAAATGCACAAACAATTTCTTATGGATATATGAACTTGATATTATTGTTTCATCATACAAAGTAGGGTTAATGTCAAATTTGGTGTCTAAATTTTAATTAGGTATCTGAACGAACTTTTCAAGTACATTTTTAGTACCTCGTCTAACTCCATTATAACGTTTGCTGACGTGTCAATTCTGATCAATAAGCAACTATCATGTGTAATTTCAATTAGGAAAAAATCAGACAACATAACTAGGCTTACCTTCTTCTACTCCACTCGTGTCATCCCTAACCTGTCTCCATGGCTGCCATTGTTGAAGAGTTCAAGCTCTTTTGGTCAAACTTGTTTATATTTTGCACTTGCCTTTTCAATTTCAAGCGATTATGACAATGAATAATGAATTATCCATATCATTTACTTCTAGGATTGAATCTGTCACGCCTCAAAATAGAGGCATAGTAGGATTGCCCTAAAGTTATCATACTACTTGTGCGCCCGTACTATAAGAACCATCTTGCAAGTCGGAAATTACAAGACTCTATCTTATTTATTTACTACATATAATTTAATCATATTTATATATAGTATCTTTATGTAAACTCACTAAGGAATCTAATTTTCCTTAATCTACTAAGATCGCAGAGAATCAATATCCCTTACCAAATAATAAAAATTGGATTTCAATATACAAAAATGTAAAGTCACAGCTATTTGTACATTTTATTAAAATTATATTATAAGTTCATAGTAATCTAACTTTCTAGCTTCAAGAAGGTCTGATAGAGAAGCACTTTTCACACATTCCTAACTAAGTCCTAGTTAGTATTATTTCTACGCAAAAATTGGGAGGTGAGCAAACTACAACTCAGTAAGATAACCTGACCAAACCACATATCAAGCAATAACAAGCAAGGATAATTAGCAAGCATAATTAACAAGCTATCCAATGCAACAATTAGCCATATGCATAAGTACAAGCTTGGATAACACGGAATCCAAACATGATGAAGATTTATGCCTTCTATTCAGGGTTGAAGGAAATCTGAATCTATGGCCACTTACTTAGAACAGATTAAGCATACAGGAGAACAACAATTCTCTTTAATTATCTCTTATATTAATCATGTCTTAACACTTATTTTTTATTTCAAGCCTTAGAAAACTCTACTAAGTGTTAGTCATTTCAAACGATGCCAAGGGTAATGCCCTTCATGTACCATTTAGTTCTCAGGGAACCGTAGAACAAAGGTAATCTTATGTAGAACTAATAACCTTCTGCCTAAAAAATCAAGCCTTACTAGAGAACCGAAACACTAACACGTTATAGGCTGCCACATACTCATAATGCTGTATATGCAATTTATGCAATGAATGTCCATTTTGTTTATGGTACCAATTATTTTCAATCAGGTTTAAGGTGATCATACAATTTATAGACACATTAATGGGCTTCACACATTAATTATCATACAATGTAATTTTCACTTACAATATGATGTTTTGGCGACCAAACATACACCGGACATCATGCAGTATACTCAATGCCACATGCATATAAGTTTGATATATTATTACAAGTGCAGCTATACTACTAGCACAAGCAATGTGATAAGGTCAAAGTTACTCACTTATCGTCCTTGCTAAATAGTTGTAATATGCTATTGGAAGTCCAAGAACTGATCTATCTTTTCCTATGAAATGAAATAATAGATATTCGTTATCATATTGTTATTTCTATAATGATTATGGTTGTTCTAACTCAACTCTTATCAGTCCTAATCTATTTAGGAGTCTTAAACTTTATAAAGGTTATATTCTTTTAGTAAAATTGTAGAATTTATATTTATATAGAGAAGTCTTCCTAAAATCATAGACATTGATTTTAGTAGCATAATCTTAGACTATTATATTCATTTTAATTCCGATTTAGCGTATGAATAGGCGTTTGGAAAGTTTGTTTTGAGTACTGTATGATAGTTGACTTAATTTTATTAATCTGTAAATTTTATTTTTTCTATGAAGGCTTTTAGGTGTTATATAATATTTTAAATCTTGTTTTGCTTAATAATTTTATTATTAAGCTTTAATGTGTTCCTTTTAGTATGTCTACTTTAAGGTAGTTAATATTCATTCCTTACTATTTATTTTCATCGTGTTTTTCTTGTTTCTAATTCATGTTTTTATCTATATTTAAGGGGATCATGCTATTAGAATCTATCTATATTTACATTCTTTAATGCCTACTTTGATAGGAAAATTTTATTTATTATTTATTTCATTTGTCAATCTTATTTGTCTATGTAAATTGGAATTTCTATTATAAGGTCACAATAAGTTAAAAAAAAGGTCACATTTAATATCTAGTCCTTTAATTTTTTTAATATATTCGTAGGTTCATAGAGTTTAGATATATATCAAATGTTTATTAATCTTAAATTTTATTTTTAAGATCATAACATGTATAGTGTTGTTCTTTGAGTTTTTTAGTATTAGAAAGAAAGAAAAATAGGGTTTGAGATCTACAAAAGTGGGGTACACAGGTGTGTAGAAGGATAAGTTACATTTTGTGTCCTACATTGCCAATACGTGACTCATGTAAAAGGATAAGTAATAACTATATATATACATAAATATTAATGATTTATGCGTATAAGTAATATTTAATCTAAGTTAAGTTATTGATGTATATTATACGTGTTTAAAATGGTGTCATAAAGATAAATAAAATAGGATAAAGAAATAGAATAAAACTATTGTATATATAATTATATATATATATATACTTGTTCATAGGGGAATACACACACACACACACAAAATATGCATATAACATCAAGTATGTTAAACAATCAAGAGTTAAACTAAGTACTCGGAAGCTAGAATAGAGGTGCTCAAGCGACATAGAGTGGTTATGAACCACAGCACATATAGAGTGCTCATAAAGCGATCATAGGGCATGCACAAAGTGCCTATAGAGCGCCTTATTGAGGGCTCACTAAGTGCTTGTGTACGTATATTTGTGACAGCACTTAGTGAGTTTTGTTTTTGCAATATCTCACTCGTTTTTAATCCGACTTGATGTGTAAATAGTTAATTTGATAGTATTTTTCGAGTAATTTTATAGTAGTAGTATTATTTTTAAGAAAAGAAACGTGTGAGATATTCAAATTTATAAAACATGTCTACAACTTTCAGGTAAAAACATGACAGCTTTAATTAAAATATGTTTTTGTGATATTTAACTCATTTCAAGTCCGTTTTTTATGAATAAATAGTCATTTTCATAGGATTTTTCGAGTTCAATCCATTGATGATTTTGGTTTTACTAAATAAGATCTCTAAGATGGTGAAGAATATAAGAACAATTGCAGTTTGTGAAAAATTTAGCAACAAGAAGTGAATTTTTGTTTTTTGTGATATCTAATCCATTTTTAATAAACAAGTAGTCAATTTCATAGGATTTCTCGTGTACTTTCTATTGGTAGGGTTATTTTTTTTTATTATGATTGACGTATCGATACAGTTTATTAAATCTATTTAACGCTTTCCATGGTTATTTAGCAAAGTTGGTGTTGTATATTGTGTTTATATAGTTATCTTGTTGTTATGGTATGTTTGTGTGTCATGCGTGATTCGAAGAAGCAAAACAAAAGGAGAACATAGATGATTCAAGCGAGGATACATATGAAGCTAATATTCTCATTTCTAATTCTAGGAAACTAAGGCATACACCATATTAAAAGCAATTCAATTCATAAAATTTCCTAGTTTTCTACGTAGCTGGAATATAAGCTCTAAAATAGGATGAGAATTACCTTAATGGAGTGGAAATGGTGTGGACAAACCCTCCTTTCTAAGAGACCTAAAACCTAGGATAAAAAATAGAGGATTTAACTTTATTTTTTCTAAGAATTACCAAGTAGAATGAGTCATTTCCTTAACTTGATAGTTTATGTTGGTAATAATGAATAAGTGGAACATGAATGACTTTTGGTTTTGTTAGATTTTGTTTACATAAGTGTTGGTTGTGGTATTGATCTAGTGATTCATGGTGGAGATCAAGTGGGGAGTTTTGGTTCATTGTGATGTTTTGTATGGTTAGGCGATGGAGCTTCGCGGTGGGGTTTTCGGAAAACAAGGGTTTATGCCCTATTTTGTTTTTCCTTTGAAGTTTGTCATAATGTGGTTTTTGTTGAAGGAAATTGGGTTATTCATTTTGTTTTTTTGTTTGATTTTCAGATCAAAATGATGGAGAGTAAATGAACTTGTTTGCTAGTTAATTATTACCTATTTATATATACCAAACAAGAGTTGTAATGAGGTACAAGTTGGGAAATTTTTAGGATGTGAAATGGTGGGCTGTAGGAGCTATTTTCGTCTGAAATTTTTGGAGCTTTTGAGGGAGGTTTTATTTGCTAGCTATCGATGTTCATTCATGCCTATATATATGCGGTGTATTTATTGTGCAAGTTGGGCAGATTTTTCGGTGGGATTGTGGGCTACAATTCACGTCCTATGTCTGCAAATTTTAAAGCTGCTAACAAACAATTGTGTATGTGTTTATTTAGTAGATTTCATGAGTTAATATTCTGTTAAATTGATTGTCATTAATTAGCTTTTGACTTGACTGTCTTTATTTTGCTAACATTAAGGAATTAGGATCATTTGATGTATTACCATAATTTTAGGCATAACTCATGTAAAATAGTTATTTCTTTCCTTTGTTAGCACTTGTATAACCTATAAAAATAGACATATATTCAATAATGAAATTAATGAAAGAGAATATTATTTCTACATGGTGTAAGGGCATTAGATCTTAGGATCTACGTGACTTTTTTTTTGTGGATCAATAGAAAGATCCAAAAAAAAAAAAACAAACACGAGAGGTAGAGAATGAGAGATAGATTTCTAAGAATTTCAGAATGAGAGATCAGACTCCTTCAACATAAAGCTCCCAAATAGATTCATCAATATTTGTCTTAACATCTATAATATCAAAGGTATGGAATCAAACACTAGCTGCAGCGAATTGTTCTATTGCACAAAACGAATCAGGTAACACCAATTGGATCGTTGATTCAGAAGCAAGTAATCACATGACATTCAACCCATAAGATTTTTCTAAAATAACTCAACCAAGATGGATATATATCACTAATGTAAATGATGTGAAATACCCTGTTATGGGGGCTAGAAAAGTGGCACTTTCATCGTCATTCTCTTTATCAAATACTCTACTTGTTCCAGCAATTTCAAATAGATTGTTATCTATCGGACAACTTACTAAAGAATTGACTTGTCTTGTTCCGGCAATTTCAAATAGATTGTTATCTAGTGGACAACTTATTGAAGAATTGAATTGTTGTGTATTAATCTATCCTAAATTTTGCTTGTTCCAAGATAGTCTCACCAAGAAGATTATTAGTCGTGGTACTAAAAGAGGGGGGCTGTACTACGTGGATGATCTCAGTGTTGGTCAAGCCATCAACATTAGTCAAATGTGTGAAAAAAAGTGAGAAATTTGGCTATGGCATCTTCAATTAGGACATTTATCATTTTCCTACCTAAGACATTTATTTCTAAGATTGTTCTCTAATTTAGATAACACAAAGTTAAAATGTAAAACTTGCATTCTAGCTAAAAGTCATCAATTTTCCTACCCAATAAATTCGAAAAGGTGTGATACATTATTGATGTTGATTCACTATGATGTTTGGGGACTAGCTCCCATTTCAAATTCTTTAGGAATTAGATGGTTTGTGATTTTTGTTGATGATTGCACGCGTATAGCATGACTCTACTTGATGAAAAGTAAAAATGAGGTTGCTGGAATTTTTCGCTTGTTCCATACTATGATTAAGACCTAATTTTCTGCTAAACTTCAAGTCATTCATTCTGATAATAGAGGAGAATATGACAATAAAGAGTTGCATGAATATTTTCAAATGAATGGATTGTGCTATGAAACAACATGCTCTCAAACTCCATAGCAAAATGACATCACAGAGCGAAAGAATAGACACATTCTAGAAATAGCTCTGTCTATTTTAATAGGGGCTAATGTACCTCAAAGGTATTGGACAAATGCAATTCACTTGATGAATCAAATGCCCTCCAGAGTGTTAAATTTTAAGACCCCATTACAATCTCGTGCTCATTATGTACCTTTACCGTCCATCCTTATACTTCCACCAAGGATATTTGGATATGTAGCTTATGTCTAACTTCACCAGTGGCGAAATTAACTACGGTCAGAATTTTACCATAAATTGCCACCAATTTGGATTGGTCGCTTCATCAATTCGATGTCAAAAATGCATTCCTTCATGGGGACCTTGAGGAAGAAGTTTACATGGATGTCCCACCTGGCTTTGCTGCATCACAGTATAGGGTAGTGTGTAAGTTGCAAAAGGTATTATATGGCTTAAAGCAGTCGCCAATGGCATGGTTTGGATGATTTAGCTTAGCTATGAAGAAATACGGGTACAAACAAAGCAATTAAGATCATACTTTATTCTTGAAGCATCAAGAAAGGTTGGTAACTGCACTTTTAATTTATATCGATGATATGATAATTACAGGAAATGATGAGAAGGAGATTACAAGCCTATGAAAACATCTAACAAGTGAGTCTGAAATGAAAAATCTTGGATGCTTAAAATATTTTTTAGGAATTGAGGTGGCTCAATCAAGTTAAGGAATATTTCTTTAGTAAAGAAAGTATGTGCTTGACTTTTTAGTTGAAACAAACATGCTTGATTGTAAGCCAACAAACACTCCCTTAGTTTAAAATTGCAAACTAGGAGAATGTTTAGATCAGATACCCACTAACAAAGAAAGACATCAATGGCTTGCAGGGAAGTTAATTTACTTGTCTCACATACGCCCAGATATTGCTTATGCCGTGAGCCTAGTAATTCAATTTATGCATAATCCGAGTAAAGAACATAGACAAGCTATAACTCCAATTTTGCAGTATGTAAAAGCATCTCCAGGAAAAGGCCTCATGTTTAAAAAGTGTAATTATTTAAAATTTGATGGTTATATGGATGTAGATTGGGAAAGAAGCATTTCTAATAGAAAGTCCACATGTGAGTACTTTACCTTTGTTAGAGGCAACTTAGTCTCATGGAGAAATAAGAAACAAAAAGTAGTTGTGTTGTCTAGTGCAGAGGCAGAGTTTCATGGTATGGTAAAGGGACTTTGTGAACTGCTTTGGTTAAAAGAGCTCTTCAAAGAAATTGGCTACTCATCTGAGTCAAGTGTGAGACTATTTTGTGATAACAAAGCTACTATAGAGATTGCACATAACTTGGTTCAACATGACAGGACAAAACATGTTGAAGTAGATCGACATTTTATCAAAGAAAAACTCGAGGCAAAGATAGTTCAATTTCCTTTTGTAAAATCAGAAGACAAACTAGCAGACATTCTCACAAAAGTTATTTCTAGCACAGTGTTTCATAGCTCACTAGACAAGTTGGGCATGAAAGATATCTGTAAGCCCCTAATTTTTAGGGTATTACCGAGTCCAAACCCTAAACTAGAAAACCTAAGTCAACGAATTCCTAGGAAACCCTAGTAGTTTAGGTTCGGCAATCCCATATTCCTAAACCAAGAAGTCGAAATACGAGTGAAGAATGTAGTTTGGTTCGTAATAATATTAGGATGCTTAAAAAGATCAGATTAGCAAATTTTCGACCTATTTTGAACCTGATCGGATATAGACTTTGAAAAGCGTATCCCGGGGCTCAAAATATTAAATATATGATATTAGTACCGTTAGACTTGTAATTTTATAAGATTTCCAAATATATTAGTTATATAATTTTTCAGGTAATAAAAGTTACAGTTATAAACTTTTTATCGTATTTTCATTACTACTAGTACTTTAAGTGTCTAATCTACTTTTTGATTTTTTCACACTATTCACAAGTACAACTACCCATAACCTATTTCTTACATCCTTACATCCTACTCTTACAATTTCATTATTTTCCTTATAATTTACTTTTCCAATATAACTTTTATTACTTAAATTACTTATTTAAGTTCAAAACTTACACAACACACACCTCTCCCTCTCTTTATACTCCAAATCGGTGCCCCATGTGCCCTCTCCCTCTCTCTAAAAGCGTTTTAGTTTCTTTTTGTTAAATTAAAGCAAACCCTAATCCACAAGTCTATATATACCCCTTTATGCCAACTTTATTTCACATTCTTTCTTTCTTCCTTTTCACTTTAGAAATTTTTTTGCAAAAACTCTCTCCTCTTCCTCTCCAAAACCGTGACATACACATACACACACACTCACATATTTTCTTCAAGTTTCTTATTCCAATCATCCAATAGGTAATAGATCTATACTCTATTACCTTAAAAACATGTAATGGCAAGTTCATTCATGTGTGATTGCACACAAAAATCCCCATGAGCTTCAGTCTAGGGATGTGGAAACACTTGAACATGAAATCCTTGCCATCACAATGTTATAGATTTTGCTATTTGAATTATTTGGCCATTATCTTGTTTTATTGTCAAGTTAAATTATTGTTATTAATGATTTGTGCATATATTCATCATCTATTCATATTCAATAACCATCATAGTGTTCATGCATTTATGACTAGTATAGTAAACTAGATCTAGTTGTTTTAAGTTTATAAATGCATTAGACTTTTATTTTATGCATATAAATAACTTATAATAGCTTGATGATAGTAGGAAAGTATTAGAAAGCTCAAGATCTACTTTAGTTTCAACAAAAATAACTTTTGAAAATTCCGATAAAAAAGGATCCATATTTAGAAAACCTATTTTTCAACTTAAAAATGTGTATTTTACATTTAAAATGAAGGGCTTAGGGAATAGATATCATAAATGAGTGATCTTGATGAGTAAAGTTTAGTTCTACAAAGAAATATTTTCAAAACAAGGGTAAGTTTACAAAAGTTATATTTCAATCTCAAAAACAAGTATTAAATTCGTAATAAAGGAAGCTTGAGATGTAAACACCGATTTTTCAACTCCAAAAGAAGATTTTTATTAAAGAAATGGAAGTCTAAAGGGGTAGGTTTGATTAGGAAATGGTTTTTGAAAGGCTAAATGAGTTTTACAAAGAAAACAATCTCAAATGAAATTTTTAAAATTCGGATTTAAAAATTGCCACTATTTAAACACCTATTTCCAAAAGCCAAAATGATGATTTTTATGAAAAAATTGAAGTCCTAAGGGATACATATAATAAAGACCTAATTTTGACAAGATAAGAGAGGTTTATCAAAGTATAATCCTAATACAATGAATGGTTTCCAAGAATAGATTTAAACAATGTTTTATTTTCTAAAATTTTGTAAATTCGTAGTTAAGCAAACCACCTATTAAAACATCTATTTTTTAATCCCAAAATAAAATTTTTTATTAAAATAATGAAGGTGATGGCTATATAGGTCAGCAAGGTTAAGTTTTGATAAAAGCAAGTGTGATTTTATAAGAAAGAAAACCACTTTTCTTAAAGTCTAGTAAAATTTAATAGTTTTGCAAAGTAAAAGTTTTTCAAAAAGAATTCTTAGTACTATATCATTAAGAATATACATATAGATAGTTCATCTCATAACCTTCATGACAATAGCTTGTAGGTATTGCATATATACATGTGCACTTATAGAAACAAAGTTAGGAAAGTAATGTCATATACTTCTTATTTGACATTATTTAAGCACATGAGAAATTAGTAGTTACCAGCACCCATAAACCATGCATGATATTGAGTTATATATGTATATAATAGAGTCTTCCAAGATATAATGATAGCTAAGTATCTATCAAAGCTTTAGTATGATGCTTGGTTTGAAATTAGAAGTTGAATTGTGGAATGGGAAATTCATATAGTATTCTGTACCCTACTGTTCATGGACCACCCAACCTTGTTTGTTGGAAATAATTCTAGAATTAGATAGCTCTCATCGAATAGGTAGAAATCGGTATATAATATGCGAAATTCCGAGTTAAAATGACCAAGTTATGGCTGTTTTAAGTTGGAATTTCCTCTTAGACAGATTTTGACGAATTTGATAGAATAGAATTTATAAGTTCATTCAAACATCATAAAAGTACTCATTAGGGTTATTTCTTTTGATTAGGAGACTTTATAGACAAATTAGACCTTCCCAAGGACTATTACGATTAAGTAGATTTCCGCAACATAGCAAAGTGAGTTCACTATCTTTAAATTTTATGCCTGTGCTTGTGCTTGTAATATTAGTGGCATTAGAACTAGGACAAGATAAAATTGATTGTATGAATATGATTTCTACATGGGTGAATTGATGATAAGAATATCGAAATGAGCTTATCGTAATTATTTGTATGACCTAGTATAGAACTGATATGTCTGCAATCTCTATGATCACCCATAAATTGTTAAATTAATATGCCATGATCTTGTAATCAAATTTACCATGCATACCATCTGTGAGTCACATTTCATAGGTTATTATACCTATGTGGTAAGAAGGCAAAATAGCTGGGCAACGAGGGTCCTGTAAACTCAAATGTTGGCGTAATTATCGAAAATTAAATGTTGGCGTGTGGGCCGGAATTGAAAAATGTGTATAGGTGGGTACCTGTATCAACCACAGTATAAATTAAAAATGTGTGTGGGTGGGCACCTGTATCAACCATAATAAAAAGTGAGAAAAATTGAAATCGTTGGTCATATGGGCCTAAAACACCTAACTCCGAATGGAGGGCGTAAATCCATTCAACATAAGACTTCCGATTAGTCTTATGTATTGTATGCTCACGTGTTTGTGCATTCATATGGTTGTTCATAACTTGTTTGTTATATATACTGTTTAGCATTAAATTTTGGAAGTGGAACTCACTAAGCTTATAAGCTTGTACCCCAATAGTTTCCTATTACAGTATGAATACTTATAGCTATCTCCAAGAAGCCACTTTCCTTGAGTACAACTTTTGGACTCTAAGGAGTTTTTTGAAGAAATCGGGACCTAGATATAGGCGTAGACTTCTAGTTAAATCTCCTAAATTGATATAAATATATATATGATGGTTGTTGTAAGAGACTTTTGAGAACTTAAGAACTCTTAATATTTTGATGGGGGTATGCCCTTTAGATCATGTAATAGACTAATCTAGCTATAACTGTTATGATTTATCTTCTTATTGCTATGTATGTCTCCTTAAGCTATTTCGAATCAAAGTATAGTTCCCCATATGTTGAACGTGAGCCTTACACTCGGTGTTTAAACTCATGGAGTGACTAAGGTTGTCACACTTGAGTTTAAATATCGAGTGTGGCGGTCTGTCGTATTTAGGGTACCCTTTGAGGCTTGATAATATCCATGCACCGACTTGAGTGGGGGTGTTGAATTGACTATCATTAATTTACTTTTGAATTGACTGTCTTTATCTTGCTAAAATTAAGGAATTAAGATCATTTAATGTATTACCATAATTTTAGGCATAACTCATGTAAAATAGTTATTTCTTTCCTTTGTTAGCACTTTTGTATAGCTTATAAAAACATAAATGTATTCAACAATGAAATTAACGAGAAGAGAATATCATTTCTACATATTCAACTATCTATGTGTCCAATTAAGGAGTTTTCATTGGAGCTCATTAGGTCGAATTTTCAACTTTTGTGGGCTTGTAATTCCTACTCTACATAAGCTGTATTAAGTGGAGTGTGTGTGCTGCAATTTGTATGCTGTTTGTCTCCTCTGTAGCAGCTACATCTATGGGAAATAGGGAAGAAATCACACCGATTTAGCAAATTGTTTTGAGCTTCAAAGTTTCATTAAATGTAGTGCTTAGTTGGTGTCTTATGATTTGTTGATGAGTCCTTATCAAGTTGACTTCCTTTTGTACAATTTGATCAATTTAAGGAAGGTAAATAACATGAAATCCATCCAAGGGCAGCAATTAAAATTCCAGTTGTTGTTTCTCAATGTTTGTAGAGTAGTTTGAATTAGAATTATAATTGTTTTATTAATAATATAAGTTTTCAAGTAGTTTTTTAGGCTTTTCGCGTATTTAAATATCAGTTATGTAGGGATATCCCTAGAAATTTATCTAAAGCTTCTACAAAATCTATGGATTATTTATGAGTTCAAATCTTGAGTTTAAAGTTTGCGTGATTACATAATTTTTTAGTTTTATCTTACGTAATTAAGATTTTTAGGACCAAAAGGACAAATTAGGGTTTTAATACCCATAGACTCCAAATTTTCTAACTATATCAATGGTGCAGTCCAAATATTTATTTGAAGTCTAATTTATTAGTTATGGATCTGTTTTCATCCTTATCACGTATTTATAACTCTAATGATTCATCTTTTAGTTATCATTTTATAATCAAGAGGTTCTATAAAGGAGTTGTCTTTTATTGGGTTTAAAATTTAGGGTTACTTTTAATTATATCTTGAGTTATTGACTCAACATACGAAATCTTGTCTTTGGTATCAATTAGGGCCAAAGAAATTTCTATTCGGGTCTCAAGCTATAGATAAGCTCATTACTACTTATAGATTTATTTTAAGATTTTTGTTGAGTTATAAGTTTAATATCTATTTTACATTTGCTACTTTGTTCATTTTACTAGTTATAAAAATTCTTGGGGTTACAAGGTTAAATTAGGATTTTAATCTCTGTAGACTCAAAATTTTCTAAATAAAATATTGGTTTAATTCAAATGTTTAATTAAGGTTTAGATTCTTAGATATTGATCAATTTGTGTTATTATTGTGTGTTTTGTAATACTAGTGATTTATTTTTAAACTATCTTTTTATAACCAGTAGATTCAAAAAATTAATCGTCTTTTATTTTAATTAAAATCTAAGGTCAATTATGATTAGTTGTTGAGTTATCGAATCAATATGGAATCTTATTCTAAGAATTATTTATTTTAATAATCATAAATTTTTCTAATGCTACTTTAAGGTTTTAAAATATCATAAATAACTTGGAAATCATTATATCATTATTTAATTAGCATAGAATTTATTTTCTAATCACTAAACTTAAGGTAAAAAAATTTTAAAGTTTACAGTAACGGTTGGTTTATCATTGATCATTGATTGTCTAAGGTTACGGAAATTACATTTTGTGCTTTAAATATTTTATTGGTAATGATTCTAATTTTTCTAACTATAATCAAATTTGTTCATACTTTAATAATTTTAATTTGCAAAAAATCGGGAGTGATTTTTGTGACTTTTATTATAGTTCTTTATGAATTTATATTATATTTTTTGTAATTATTATAATCGAGTCATGTTAAATTAGGGGGATTACAGAATCGTTAGAAAAAGCCTTATTGAAGTCCAAATTAAAAACCTATAAATTGAAAAATTAAAGATTGAAACTTTTGGCTATGCAACTTCCTCAAGCATTCAATATTGAACGTTATCACCGAGAGCCGATTCTTCTTATGGATCTCAAACCTGTAGATGAGATTTCTATCGTCATCTAACTTTCGAGTCTCCCTCTCTCGAACTGGTTCTCCTTCAATCTCTCACCGCTCTCAACTTCTCTCTCTAGCCCTCTTTCTCTCTCTCTCTCTTTAAACTCAGTAGCCTATTAACCAAAATCCACCACTGTGACAACATCATGAACACAACCACAACTAACCCACTTCAAATATCCAACAACACAACTCGAACACTTCAACAAGCATAACCATAGAATACAAACACTTGCCACCGCACACTGAACTTGCCAAAATAACCACTACCCTTAACGACTAATTGACAACACCCCAAACTGAAAAATTAAAAATTGAAACTTGTGGTTATACATCTTTCTCAAGCATTCAATACCGAACATTATCATTGCGAGATGATTTGTCTTCTTCTGGATCTTAGACCCGTATATGAGATTTCTCTCATCATCTAACTCTCGGATCTCCCTCTCAAATTGAAGATGGGTTAGAGGAAATCGACTTGAGTTTGGTGAGTAAGACGTTAAATAATCCCGAGAGATGATCTGTGGCGAAGATGTCAATCGTTGGATATGTAGAAGAAACAGTAAGAAGTTGGAGTGTGCCACATAAAAGATGTTGTCAAACAAAATGGCAGTCATTTTCAATGTGCTTTATTCGCTCATGAAAGACATTGTTGCGAACAACTTGAATGGCACTTCAAATGAATGAGTATCCTTAAGCAACCAACGGAGCCAAACCATTTCAAAAGTAGCATCAGCAAGTGTTCTATATTCAGATTATGTGCTAAAGCAAGATGTAACCATTTGCTTCTTACTTAGCCATGAAATAAGTGAGTCACCCAAGAAGAATTAGTATGTAGTAGTAGAATGACGATCACTAAGATCACCGGCCTAATCAACATCAAAGTATCTAAACAATACTAAGGAGGAGTGAGCGGAGAAATGGAGTCCATGAAAGAAAGTGCCTTTCACATATCGGATAATACGAAGAACTACTATAAAAGCGAGCAATATGGAGAGCATCCATGAATTGGCCAACTATATGAACAACATAGGTAATATCAGGACAGCTCATTATAAGATAAACTAAACTTGTAATAAGTTGCTGATACAAAGTAGGATCAGGAAGAGGTGTACCATCTGGTGAAATCAACTTAACATTTGTATCCAATGGAGTAGATGCCATAGTAGAATCAGTAATACTAGATCTAGAGATCAATTCATATGCATATTTGGCCTGTGATAGGTAATACCCATTAGAACTAGAAGAGACTTTAAGACCAAGAAAGTAACTTAAGGATCCAAATTCTTTCATCTCAAAATGCTGACTAAGATATTGTTGCAGGTCATAAATCCCAGTGGAATTGTCACCAGTAATGATCATATCATCAACATAAAGTAAGAGAAGAACAATATCTTTGTTAGTGCAACGAGTAAACAAAGCCGAGTCATGAGGACTTGAGTGAAATGAAGTTGTGTAGTAGTAGAGTTGAATTTAGCAAACCAGGCACGGGGAGCCTGCTTAAGTCCATATAAAGCACGACGAAGAAGATAGACTTTTGTAGAGGATGTGAAATCCAAGAGGAGGATGCATATAGAATTTGTCAGTAAAATCCCCGTTGAGAAAGGCATTTTTCACATCCATTTGAAAGAGAAGCCAATGTTTTATGGCAATAACTACTAACAAACTCCGAACAGATGCTAAGCGAGTCATAGGAGCAAATGTTTCTTCATAATCAATACCATACTCTTGAGTGTGGCCTTTTGCAACCAAATGAGCTTTATACCGCTCAATGGAGCCATTAGAGTGAGTTTTGATCTTATATACCCATTTGCATCCAATAGGAGTCTTACCAAAAGGAAGATCTACTAAGTCTCAAGTGTGAGTTTATTCTAAGGCATGAAGTTCTTCTAGCATTGCTTGCTACCAAAGAAGGTCAATACTAACCTCTTGATATGAGTTGGGGTTCATGTAGGGAACCAATAGCGAAAAAACAATGAAAATCTTTAAGGTAATGAGGAGCTTCTTTGACCCAATTGGAGCGACGAAGAAGGGGAATAGGATCATCAAAAGGACCAAAATCTATGGAAGCTAGTACTATAATGGGAATAGAAGTAATGAGCTTAGTTGGGGTACCTGCATCAAAAGAAGGAAATAAATTGATGGAAGGATTAGTAAAGATTGGTTGGGAACATGAGAGGGAACTATCAAATTTGAGGAATTTCTCTAAGGTGAACAAACAATGAAAAAAAATGAAAATCTCTAAGGTGAAGAGGAGTTTCTTTTACCCGACTAGAGTAATGAAGAGAGGGAACAAGATCATCAGAAGGATTATAATCTATGGAGGCTGGTGCTATAGTGGGAATAGAGTTACTGAGATCAGTTGGGGTACCTACATTAAAAGAAGGAAATAACTCGATGGAAGAATCAGTAAAGAAAGGCTGGGAACACAAGAGGGAACTATCAAATTTGGATAAAGCAAAGAACATAGCGTTTTCCTAAAAGGTGACATGTCTAAAAATACATAATCTATGAGAAATAGGATCCTAACAATGATGACCCTTATGTACAGTCCCATACCTTAGAAAACAATAGAGATGGACATAAGGTTCAAGTTTAGTGTGTTTAAGGGGATTAAGAAGAACAAAACAAGTCCAACCAAAGAGTTTGAGATTGGAGTAATTAGGTATCTTACCGTATAGTCTTTCAAAAGGGGAAAGGTTGTGGTGGGCTAGAGTAAGAAGCCGATTAATGGTATAGACAGAAGTAAGAGCAGTGTCGCCCCAAAATTTTTCATGATAGGATGCAAAAAGAAGTTAAACACGGATAGAGTCCAAAATATGTTGATGTTTTCTTTCGGCTTGTTTATTTTGTTGGGAAGTATGAGGGCAGGAACGTTGAACAATAATGCCTTGTTTTTTGAGAACTTGAAGAAGAATAGAGTCTTGGTATTGTATGGCATTATCAGTGAGAAGAATTTTAACAACACTAGAGAATTAGGTCTTAATCGTAGTGTCAAAATCAATATAAGTTTGAGATACTCTAGATCCATGATTAAGAAAATATGTCCACGTGAACCTGAAATAATCATCAACAAACAAAACAAAATATTGATAACCATTCACAATCTAAGTAGGTGCAGGACCCTAGATATCTAAATGAATTAACTCAAAAGGAGTATTACAAATAGAGTTACTAGTACTAAAAGATGATGCAGGTTATTTAACTAATTAACAATGCAAACAATCAAAAGACTCAAATTTAGAAAGTCTTAATGATCTTCTAGAAACTAAACTGCAAAGTTTATTATTGGATGCATGACCAAGACGAAGGTGCCACTGGTATACTGAAGGAGTTATAACTAAAGCAAAAATCTTTCTAAGAGCAGGGATGTGAAGAGGCATGAGCTCAAATAATCTTTCCACTTTGCGCCTTATTCCAAGAGTCTGACCCGTCTGAAAATCCTGAACATGAAAACCAACAGGAGAAAAAGAAACAAAATGGCCTTGATCACATAATTGAGCAATAGAAATCAAATTTAAGGCTAGCCTTGGAACATAATAAGTATTAGGAAAAGTTAAGTTAAAGGAAGTGACAGTTCTAGTGTAAGTAATGGACATACAACTTCCATTTGCAGTTTGAATAGAAGGAAGATAACCAGTAGAAGTAGTATTAGACAAGAGAGATAATTGGGAAGTCCTATGATTACAACATGCGGAATCAAGAAGTAAAGAATTACCAGGAGTGACATATGAAGCAGTAGAATTGGAGGATATCACTTGTTTAAGAAGTGCTTCTAGATCACTCATAGCAGGAGTGGAAGAGGAAGACCCATCAAAGATGGCAATAGTAATAAAAGAACCAGTCTTAGAGGATGGTTTGGATTTTGTGGCTCCCTTAGACTAAGATGGTCGAGTGGGGCAATTCTCCAAAATATGACCATGTCCATGACAATATCTGCACTCAATAGTAGGAAAATTAGTAAAAGGATGATCTAGACACAGAATGTGGTTGAGTGATTGCAAGTGCTACAACAATTCCTACAAAAAGATGATCCCAATGTAAAATGAGGTTAAGTGATTATAAGTGCAACTTCTGATGAAGAAGACTTAACCAAACAAAGGTGAGTTTCTTCAAATGGAATTTTCTTAACAGCATCATCAAGAGAAGATAGTGGATCACAATATAGTAAGGTATATCTAACTAATTCATATTCTGGATGAAGAGCCATAAGAACTTGGATAAGGTGAAGGTGATCTTTACTAATCTAAGCTTGTTGCAATTGCTTCCAAATCGGCTAACTAGTTGTGAGAAAATCATTGATAGACTGATCAGTTTCTTACTTCATCTTGTTAAGAGTAGTAAACAACTTATAGTAATGTGCAAGAACAAAGGAAACAAGACATCCCAAATCTCTTTAGTAGTATCAAAATTAGCAAATTGAATGTGAATGGAGGGAATAGAGGTATTACAAAACCAAGTAAATATCTAGTGATTTTTACTATCCCAATCCTCTAGACATCCAATATATTTTGTATCAGTTTCAGCATCATCCTTGATTGGTTTGAGAATATCACCGATCACAATTTGCCAAATCTTATGCCTATTTAAAAAACTCTTGATTCGCTAGGACTACAGAGTGTAATTTGAACCATTTAAGATAGTTGCAATGGGATGAGAGACTTCGATTTTCTCCATAAGAAAAAAAAAAAAAAAGAGAATGACAACAAGTTAGGTCTAGCAAGAGGGGAAAACAAACTAAGGAAACGAAAAATAAACTGAATAATGCACTAAGGCAGACAAGAAACATACAGAGGTATTTCAGCTTTTAAAGCTTTGATACCATGATAATTGATAAAAAGGAATTGAGTTTATTACCTATCTTTGAATACATACATGAGAGGACATATATATATATATATATATACAAGTTAAAGACCTAAAAAAGAAGGAAATAAATCCATATTATTATACTAATCAAATCCCTAACATCATGCTAATTTATAATATATTTCACAATCTTGATTTTTCTTAAATTACAAGATATTTTCAAGATAGTATTGACTTTCCTTAACAATAATTGTAATATATAAATAAAATAATCAATAATACGATGTGGTGATGACATGCCATCATTAATGTCATACAAACATTAATGTAAACAAAAGTAGCAGTGGGTAAAGTGTTGTATTTTAAAAAAATAGTGTGTCATGTTTTTTTTACAAAATTCATAGGGGAGGTAGATGTAATTTACCCTTCTTTATATAAAAATTGCAAAAAATATAACTTATATGACTAGACAATTAGAGAGAAACTTTTGACGCTTCATCCTTAGACCATTCAAAAGATATGTTATGTGACTAGACATGAAATGAAATTATGATGTCATGCATATGAGTATATGTACATCGTGTCCTTATCAATTTTTGAAATCATGTATATGTGCTGAGCTGTTATTGAATTTATAGGGTAAAGCATTTTGACTGGAATGGTTTTTGTCATTTTCTTTCTATCAATTTCCACTAATTGTCTTCTTCAAATGTTGCCATGATTTCAGCCATTAATTTTGAATTTGATGAATAGAGAAGTAGAATCTCATATGCTTAGTAGGGTTTTATTAAAAGAAATTTTATTGAATTCTATAAGGTAATTGATAATTTCAAAAAGTCCAACTTTACTAGAGATTTTTTAAAATAGTTTCTTTATGATTTTTAAAAAGTTTTTCCAAGTCAAATATTAAACATTTATAGATAAAAAAACGATAAGAACTTTACTTTTTGAATTTTTCTTTTATAAGAATTTTGCAACATTAAGGAATTTGGTTTATTTGTTGGTTTTCCTCAATTTGAGTTCTTTTAAGTTACTTAGTTTAGCACATTGTCTCAAGGAATGCAAGCAAAGATTGGAAGGAAACCAACTTCAACTATTTAAAATTATTGGGCTAGATGTCACTTTATTATAAATGATCTTACACTAAATCTATTTAGGAGTTTAGCATTGGACAAAGATCACAATTATTAATTTCATCAAAATAATTGAAGACAGAATCGTCTTAATGGCCAATGATTAACAATGACTCTGATGGATGGTTTTGCTAGCAAAAGCTAACTTAAGGAAAGTTGAAAGAAAGAGACAAACGATTGAGGCAAATATAACTCTTTGACGAGCTAGAACTTTCATTTTATAAATTTATAAAAAGTTGAAACAAAGATATATATATATTTATAATTTTCTATAATAGCATTGATAAATTTAAAGAGGTCGGCTACAAGAGTTGTATTTAAGAAATTGTAAATTTTATACAAACCAAATTTGCTAGCAGTATGATCAAATTAAGAGGGTCTTCAATTGCACGATAAGTTTCCTAAACTAGGCATCATCTCTAGGTGCTCATGAGTTGTTTTGATTTGTGAACATAATTGTTTTAAATGCGATTGAATTTTAATCTTGATAGTGACCTCTTTTAAAAGCATCTATTTTTTTTAGCATATGTTTTCAAGTAAAGAAGAGTCTTGTAGATGAAATAAAATTGCATAAATATATAAAAAGGGCAAAAAAATTATAAGTAATAAATTTTTTAACAAGTATAATATGTTATTCAAACTTGTCCCGTAAATTCCCTATTAAATAATTTATGTTACGTAATAAATAGGGTGAAAGGAGATTAAATTAAAAAATAATAATAACATAGTGGAAAAGTTGCTTGGTCACTCTTTAATGGTAATGTAATGCCAATTCTCAACATATAATACTAATAGTCTATTTAAAAACTCAAATTCATAAGCTTTATTTTTTAATTACCCAAAAGGTATTATAAAATAGTATTTTAAGTCCGTAAATAATATAGTAAAGTTCACATAGAGTCATATATGATGAAAAATGGACTCGAATCCCATCAAATTATTAAATTACAAAGTGTTTGAAATATTAAAATACCTTAGTCAACCTAAAATAAAGGCAAAGGTACCACTTTTCTTTTTTCCTTATTAATTGAAATGAAATTCACTTATGGTCCAAGTTGTTTGATTTGTTTCAGCGTCAAAACTTGTATTTTGACTATCTATTAGAAGATAATAGAATCACGATATTAAATAAGATTAGGAAAGTATTATTCATAATATAACCTGATTTTTTGCATTAACATACTTATAACTCGCATCTTGTGAAGAACAAATTTGTTTCATTTTAGTACATGTTCAATACTTTCCAAGAACAGAGAAGTAGATTCACATGAAGAAGAAGACGAAAAATGAAAAGTGTATATTATCAGTTTGTTTGGATACAAGATATATATATTTATGGATAACCTATTATAAAGTGACAAGTGGCACTCATATAAATAAAAGAAAATAAGTGAACAAAACTAATCTAATATATCCTCATATTCCCCCTACAAGTTGGACCTCTATAGATAGACAACTTGGAACAAAAATACTGAAGTAGTGGGGCTGAGAGCGGCTTATTAAGCATGTCAACAACCTAATCCTTGGAGGAAAACATATTGAACCTGAATAAAAGCACTCCTAATATGATCACAAACAAAGTGAATATTGATATTGATATGCTTTATTCATCCATGTAGGTAAGGATTGGAAGCAATCAATAGAGTGGAACGATTGTCACAAGATAAATAAAGAGGAAGAGAGAGAATAATGTGTAGATCTCGTAGAAGATATGAGAGCCATAGAAGTTCCTTGGTTGCAAAAGCAAGACTTCTGTAATTGTAAGGACCCGGATTTGCTACTTACTTAAAACATGCAAATCCAGTTTCCTAGCCACATATAACCTTCAGGATTACATGTAAGGCTGTCTGTAACGAGAAAGTTTGTAGAATTGTCTACCCAAACCTATTATAAGAACCATTTGATAACATCTCATAAAAAGAAATTCATACGTAATATTACAAACTTTGTTACCACTTGCATAAAGAAGACAAAAGGAATACTACTTATATATGTACAAACATAAAAGCTTCTAAACTTAAAATCTAGGTCATACTTAAAATAAAATACATATAAGTTATCAAAACATCTAACAACTATTACATTAGTCCAAAAACATATTCCTCCTAATCTATTACAGAAGATTTTCCTTCATAGAGGTCGGGGTTCCTAAGAATCCTAGTCATCCAAAAAGTTCTCAAAATCGGTTCCATAACCCATTTAAGTATAAAACTTGTCTTCTTCAGTACTTGAATAGAAGATTATGAGCGAAAGGCCTAGTACACAAGTAACAAAAACACATATGAAGTGACAAGCACACTTAAACTATATACATTGCTTTAACCATCAATTTATTATCTAATAATTAAGTTTGTCAATCAACTAAAGAGTATTCAAACTCTGGAGCAAGCCACTGGGAAGATGGGGGTCCTGAGTAATGATACAATGCTCAGGGAGTTGATATAGGCAGCCCAAATATCTATATCTTCTAAATGATATAACTGATTAAGAGAAAAGTAATTTTATCTAGGGTTATAGTCGTTACTCAACTTAACTTAATCCATAATATCACTTAGTTTAACCGGTCTCATAAACTTGAACTAAATCATATTATATCTTCTTAAGAATAAGCAAATGTTACACTGATACTATTCTCCCTATCAATTACCCAATGAACCACTTATAAATTGTCAAATTACAATGACAGGGGTGGCCTAGGTACCTAAACTACCATGTTAACCTCGTTAATAGGGTTGCCGTTCCCTAGACTAGATTCAACGGCATAAAGCACAACCAACACAAACATTCATTAATCCATTAATTAAGAGTGATTTAGAACATGCCTATCCTAGGCAATCAATAACCAAGTTACTGTGTACTTGACTTGTCATGAAAAGAATCAATAGTCATACTCAACTGAGGATCTGAAGCTATAGCAAGAAATTCATTTTATATTAATATCATAAAGTTTCATTTGAATACTAGTCACAATACAAGAAAACAATTAAGAAAAAATTTATAGAGGAATAAAATTATAATAAACAAAAATTATTATTATTTATTTAGTTTTTTTAATAGGTACCTACCAGGTACACGGTCGTGTAACCCCCGTGTTCCCCATTTAATAGAGAAGCACGGTGGAAAAGGATTCGTGCTTCATTTTTTTTTGGCGAAAAGCAACCCGAGAGAAGCACGGCTGAATAGGTTGTGCCGTGTTTCGCTCGTGTTTCTTGATTCTACAAAACACGTTCATGAATAGAGAGAAGCATGATTGGTAAATGAGGAACGTGTTCTTGCCGTGTTTCGCTTAAGTCGAAAACATTTAATCCATAGTGAGCAATACGGTGGGTGCATGGAGCCGTGTTTCTCCCATAATGTCACTATTCTCCTTCTTATTCCGAACGCAAAGAGAAGCACGGTGTGAACACAGTCTTGTGTTTTTCTGTAAATTTTTGTTTTCCAAATACAATGTGGTATAAGACTTGAACATGATCCCATGCTTCCCTCATGCTTCCCTTCGAAAATAGAGCATGAAAAATTCAAAACTAAGCATCCAAATTTCCATTTTTAGCAACTCAAACACATTCAAACACACACTTTTCTACTTCAACCATATTCAAACTTTACACTACCAATCTACTTTAACCATACTCAAACTTTACACTGCCAACCACAAACAAACTTCATAGCTTCGTCTAAACTCGTCATAACCAGCTCTAACTTACACTTCAATTTAAACAACTTCTACTCTTCTCATACACTTCAAAATCTTCACTCCCACTCACTACACATTCATACATACATATTCTAACCATCTCAACATATCAATATCACTTATAATACTACCAAGAGACTTTGAGAGGCAGAAAACCATGAAGAAAAAGGGAAAGTTATCATCACAAAATAACATTCAAACTTACCTTAGACTTTCTTTGGCTTGGAAGTGCATTCTTGTGGAAGTTCTTAGCAAATTGGAGCAAGGAAATAAGAAGAAAAAGAGAGAAATGGAAGAGTAGTAAGTGGCATTAGTTTTAGTCTGTTTTAGTGTATTGTTTTGGCTTGAAATTCTAATAAAATTAAAAGTTACATTTATCCTTTAGTTTGACTTTTGGTGACAGATTTTAGAGAGTAAGGAGAGTGGGCTTTGGGCTTTATTCAAGAACTTAGTTTTGGGCTTAAAATTTCTACTATGGCTAGGCTTGGTTTAGTTTGAGTTTGTTTTATAAAACTTGAGTTTTACATGTATTAAAACAATAATCAATATATTTATCAAGTTACACTAACAAATTATAACTGTTTTTAACACTCCAAACTTATCAACTATAATGCATATATAATAACTATAAATTAAACAACTAAATATATATATATCACATTACACACACTAATCATAAAATACACTATTAACACTAACGCACACTAACTCATTATATTTTATTAAATAATTATTTACCATAATTCTATATCTCAAGCAAGCACCACATATATATATATATTATATATATGCAAATTAATTAAACATTGAAAATTTTGGATATTTTAGTATTAGATGTAGAAAACTAAAGAATTGCCAAGGAGCATGCAAAAACCAGAGATATATGACCAATTGTGCTAGTAACCCAATTAGCATCACTAAAACCACTTAAAACTCATAGATTATGAGAAGAATCGAAAAGAATCTAGTTAACTATACCTTTTAGGTAGTGTGGCAAATGAAAAGTAGCATGTAATTGAGGAACATGAGGATGTGCCACGAATTGATTTAAGCAATGAACACTAAAGGTGATATCGCGTTGAGTCATAGTGACATACAAAAGTTTACCAATCAAATAATGATAAAATGATGGATCATCAAGCAAATCATTTTGATCCATGATAGGCTTAAATCCACTAGACAAAGGCATCAAAGCAGGCTTAGCAGCTATTAATCTCGCATCAAGTGAAACATCAACAATAAAATTGTGTTTATTAATAGAAAGACCAGCCTTAGTATGACAAAACTCCAGACCTATGAAGTATCTTGCTAACCTAAGATCTTTGACAGTAAATGTATTTAAATCTTTCTTCAAAATAAAAATACCAGAAGAAAGTGCCTATGATAAGCATGTGATCAACGTATAGTAACAAAATAAGAGAACTTGCTGAGGAAAACTTTGTATATAAATGTGATTGTGAGAAGACTGAGAAAAGCCATGCGAAATCAAGTAATTAAAAAATTCTATATTCTACTGTCATGCCACTTACTTAAGGTCGTATAAAGAATGCTTAAGGTGGCAAAGTTGTTATGGTTGAGCTTGATCATAACCCAGCAGTAGAAGCATATAAGGGTATGTTTGTTTCATCATATTTTGGTCATTTTGGCATCATATTTTTTTTTTTTCATTTTCAAACAGATGTTTATCAAGAAATAGATACCGATGAAAAACTAATAGTTTTACTCATAAATAAACCAAATAGATATAATACGGATTTACATAGATACGATACAAATAAAAATAAGGCAATCCGAATCTCCTTATCTAAATGGCCATGAAGAAAAGCATTATCGATATCAATTTGATGACGTGACCACTTAAAACTAGCAACAACAACTAACACAACTTCATAGAATCCAACTTGGCATTATGGGAGATTGTTTCAATATAATCCTCACCTTCAATTTGAGTAAAGCTCTTGGCTACTAATCAAGCTTTGTAATGTTTAACACTCCCATCAAGTCGATCCTTAACTTTGGAAACCCATTTAGATTCAATGGCTTTCTTACCATGAGGAAGAGAAGCAAGCTCCCAAGTACCATTTACTTCTAAGGCATGTAATTCATGTTGCATAACATCAACTCATTCTTGATGTTTATCTGCTTCTAAGTAAGAAGATGATTCTTGCATTGCTAAGACATTAGCTAATGATGCAACATAATCATGTGAGTAGGATGCAAAGGAATGAGAATTGAACAAAGGGTACAAGGATTTTGAAGAAAAATCCAATGGAAAGGCAGAAATAACTAAATGAATAAAGCCTTGAAGCCATCTTGGTGTTTGTCAAGTTCTAGTAGATTTTTGTAATACAATATCATTAAAGGAAGGCTCAATAACAGGAATCTGTGTATCATTTTGTGTATCAAGGGAAAGAATATTAGACTTAAACGTATCAGTACACAAGGGAACATGCAAATGCAGGGGGCCATAAACTTCAAGGAAAATGATTTTAAAGAAAACAACATCTCTACATACAAAAGTATTCTTATGCTCGAGATAAAAAACTTTATAACTACTATGAGCATGGTCATATCCAAGAATTATACATCATGCACTACGGGGATCATATTTGTTGCTGAATTGTGTGTGTGTTCAAGCAAAACAAATGTAGCCAAAAACTTTCAAACGATCATAGGATGTTGGTTTACCAAATAACTTCTCAAATGGTGTTTTTTCAACCGAGAATTGAAGTAGGTAATTGATTTATAAGAAAAGTGGTTGTAAAGACACACTCCCCCCAAAATTCTTTTCAATAAATTTGCATAAAATGTAGGGTTCTACCAATATCAAGCAAATGTCTACGTTTCCTCTCAATGCTCCCATTTGGCTGAGGTGTATAAGGTATAGTGCATTGATGTATAATTCCTAAAGAATGAAGTAAAGTTTGACAAGATGTGGAAATGAATTCTCCTCTAATATTCGACTGAATGTGTTTAGGACAAATACCAAAGTAATTAGAAACATATTTAAAGAAATGATCTAAGATAGAATTCACTTGAGACTTGTGATGCATCATATAAATCTATGTGTATCTTGTACAAACATCAATAATTGTAAGGAAAAACTTGGAAATAGACAAAGATAAAACATCATATGAACCCAAAACATCTACATGAAGTAAATGGAAAGGAAAAGGAGAAATAGAATCACTACAAGTAAAAGGACGTCTATGAAATTTAGCTTCTTGACATGTATTACAAACAAAATCTTTGCATTTAAGACCTTAAAAACCTTCCAGGTATTGAAAGTAAGAGAACTATGACCAAGACGCTCATGTACCAATCTTACATGAGTATCATCATTACAAGAAGAATGATAACAAGATGATAAATGTGTACAATGATTAGCTAAAACATGGCAAACACCAAGACCTTCAATTCAAAGAATGTACAAGCCATGTTGCATCTGTGCATTAGCTATGATTTTATTAAGTTTTGGGTCCTGGAAAATACAACGAGAAGGTATAAATTTAGCAATAATGTTATTATCACAAACAAGTTTATGAATAGATAAGAGGTTGTGTTTAAAGAGGAGGACAAGAACATGCTTTACGACAAGAAAGGAATCGATATTGACATAAACAAATTGTTCAACAAAGATGATAAATGTTCTATGACCCTTAATAATTGTGCCTTATTGATCATCTTTTTTATGATATTTTGTTGATCTACTAAAGAAAACGATACCTATTAAATGAATTGTTCATTTTAGGGCTAAATGAGGAGCAATTGAGCTTTTTAAAGGATTGATGATGAAATGAGTGAAGATTTGATGAAATTTGGAGCTTTTATTGCAAAATCAGAAGTACACTACAAAGAATACACAACCAGTACACAATTATTGGAGCAAAAAGCAAGGAAAATTTTGATTTTCAAGATATACAACCCAAGTACACAAATAGTACGTTAAGGTCAAATACGATTAATGAGAAAAGAATTTCCGCATTGTTCTAGTATATATGAACCATGCACACAGGTGGTGTAGGGGGTAGTATACATATGACAGACTATAAATAACGCTCTATTTTATTCTTTTAGAGATCGAATCATTTATATTCTATTATAAAATCTTAAAAGACATATCTTGAAGAGTTTTACGAAAGGAAATTCGTGGTTCAACATTGGAATTCATAAACAACATATTTAGAAGGGTTTTATCATCATGATCTCTCTCTTCTCTTCCTATATGATTATTGTTGCTAAATTTCTCATGGAAGAATAGTTTTGTTATGTCATGAGTTTTGAGAAACCCTAACCTTATGTACAGATTTGCTTTTTGATTGGATAAAGTTTTAGTCTTGAATTTACTTCATAATTTATTTTGTTGTTTATGATGGTTTTAGGCTTGAATCATTATAAACTTGATTTCTATTAATTAGAAAGAAATTTCAATTAATAGATGGATCTCTCATGAGTAAAAAAGATGTGTAATTCACCTAGAAAGAGGGTTTTTCCGACTTTCTACCACTAAAGATTAGTTTTCTTCAATTAGTGTTCATGAATTTTATGCGGTTTTAAATTGACATTAGTGAAGGAAGAAATTTCCACTTCTTTAATTTGGACTAGGAGTTAATTGACTTGAAGAGAGTAACTAATTTAGCTAAGTAACTCAACAGTTCAAGACTAAAGAAATATGTCATGGATGAAAAGGGCTATGGTGGATCAAAGCTAGGGACATTGTTTGTGAATTGGTTAAACTTCAAAGAAAAGCAATCACATCATTAATTTAAGGCTTTTGGAATTCATTAGCATTAGAATTAATATACAATTTGTGATAGATTTGACTAGATAATACTAAAAGGGTCAATACTAGTAGTTGCATATAGATCCTTAAGACGATATTTGATTTAATTTCTACATTACATAATAGGAGCGCTACCTTATGTGAATCTAGGATTAATAGGATTATAAATTTTTAAGCTTGGTGATCACACACATCAAAAGACTAATCGACCATCGAGTAGTGTAATCGGTAAAGGTTTTGTTAAATATTGAATATCAAACAAAATGTCCAAATAGGGTGCCATATGATTAGTTGCACCACTACTTATTATTCAAGAACTCATCTCATTAGTTATAGAACTGAAACAACAAGAAGTGAGTGAGATACCTACATAAAACAGAATTTGCTTTTGCGAAAGGCACAACTCCTTATTCCTTGAATATCCTCATCATCTCAACACAAATTGACTACACCATTGCTTTGTCAACATCAGAACCTAATGTTTTAGCAACATGAACTTCTAAAAAATCATAATCAAGAGGTGTATTCGGTTTTTCATTATGCTCTGCTATATTAGCACCCGCTCCTTTGCTTGTCATCAAACATTTTCCTTTAAATGATTCTGGATATCCTACCAATTGAAAACAATTCTCAATAGTATGTATAACCATCTCTCTTACAATGCTTACAAAAGAATTTCTTCAATTTCTTTATATCCACAAAGTTACGAACATTGTTAGTCTTAGCATTACAAGTTGATACCTCTACTCCAAAATTAAAAATCCTAGTCACCTCTCTTTGTTTTTCTACTTGTTTGATCAAATAGAAGGCTCTATTAATAAAATTTGTTTCCTAACACTCATATGCCTCTTGATCCCATGAGAAATTGCATTAGTTTAGTCTGATACCCATACTCCATTCTTCTTTTCTTTAGGTCACATCCACATAATTCCATCTGACCACAAGTATTTGTAGGAAAAGCACGAAGTGCATTTAACTCATGCCAGTACTTCTTCAACTTATTATAATATGCACCTACAGATAGATTTTCTTATTTGTGATTCATAATTTCATGTCCTAATTGAAATAACAAAGGTCTTGATGCATTTCCATATTGTTCCATGATTTGTTTCCACAATTCACAAGCATAATTTACATGCAAAAAATTCTTTGGTAAATCTAGTATATTGTTGAATGTTTGTTATATTTTAGCCCCTACGGGAGATTTAATTTGTTCAAGTCATATTTGTGCAAGTTATGTTTGCTTTAATATTATTTGATGTCTATTATATTTTATCCCCTACAGAAGATTTAATTTAATCGTGTTCCTAAAATTTTATGTCATTATCTATGTCTCTTAAGTAATATATGGGTAAAATACATAAAACTGACCTATGTTTTCACTTATTTGCAAATGACTGACCCGAGCCTGCTGTAAAAAATGTGTAGTATTGCTTTTGTTTAGCCAATTTGGTTTCAGATTTCCTTGGATGCAGACCTAAGTTCTTAATAAAACAATAATCATAGTAAGATATCACCAAGATTCACACTAAACAAGACATGGTATTCACATAAAAAACAATTTAAGCTTCATGTTTGTGTGCCTCCCTTATCCTACATCATCAGTGTTTCATGTCTGTCCATGCATAAAGCAGTGCCATTGAATAAGAGACAACATTATACAAATTCTAATATATGCTCAATAACAAATTATGTAGCAAAAAATGAGTAAGTTCTGCTCATGGTTAGTTACATATTTAGTTATATACACTTGGAATTCAAGGTCTATTCCAAAGCATCACAATAGATGGTTAGCATCAAAAGGAACATTGCACATGCCTAACTTAAAACGATCGCGATTACAGCTACATCTCCTACTAATATATAAACACATAAACAACTTTAGTCGTTGCTCCGTTGAGGTAATTTGCAATTAGTTGATCACCGAAAAAGCATCAATATTCACATGCATCCACCTCTTCCTCTTGAGCTACGTGCTCCATAGTTGGAAAAATAGCCATGAACACGACCTTTATGTGTGCCAAGTCTTCCAAGTTGTCCTCTACCTAATTCACTACTCTCACTACTTCTTCCCCCTCTATTCCTTCCCATTCCAGAATTCTCTCCAATTGAACTACTATAAGTTAGTTACAAAAACCATATAACGATTTTATTGTGAATTGCCCTAGCCTACATGAACACATTTTTATGTTACCAAGTACCATTTTACTAGAAAATTTGTATAATGGTGAGCCAATTGACCAAAGAAATAAAAAGAAAAAAACCTATAATGGGGTAATAGGAGGGGCAGGTTGAGACATTGGAGCTAGCAATCCACTAACTCTTAAGAGCTTATCAACCCTACCCTTAGCTCTTCCATTTGTCCTTCCACCTCGACCTTGGTTAATATAACCAACTAAATAGTAAACCAAAATTAAGGAGAAATTATGTTACATTTTAGCAGGTAGTTACTTTAAAAAGAAATCCTCAAGTGATAGAACCACATACTGCATTTTCTCTTTGACACTCGAGGCGTCTTTGCCACATCATAGACCCAATCATACTTGCATGGAAACCTTGTGAATTATGCCCAACACTAACACATTTCCCACACCTCTTGACCCTTTTAATTCGACTAATATTGTTAGGGTTCTTGCTCATTGTGACTCATTGTCTGCATCCCCCTGCTTTCATGATTTTTTACCTACCCGATGGAACCCTAAATTTAGGTGGAATATGTGGTGTATTTCTTGATTTTGGCCATTGTTCTCTACATGGCATAGGTGTGATGATTGATTGGTAAATCGCCAAGTATGCAGGCTTTTTATAGAATTCATGAACATATTGCTCCGGTCGTTACAAAGCATTGCTACAGCAACATGTCTACATGGTAATCCTTGTAACTCCCATGCTCTACAAATACAAGTACGTGCATTGAAATTGACCACATGCGCTCAAAACCGTTATCAATTTCATACATGTTAGCATTGTAGAGTAATTTGTAGCCATACCACTCAACTTATCAATTCGTTTCAAGATGTTAGGGTAAATTTCCTTCTCATACCTCCACATCCCTTCCCTTTTCAGATTAAACCTTTTCATCAAAAACTGTCTATACCACTCCAACATTGAAATTATCGGCATTCCTTGTGCCTTGAGGATCATGAAATTGAATGACTCATTTAAGTTATTGACAAGTGCATCACACATTGCACGACTACTAAAATGAGACTTACACTACCGACCAGTTAGAATGTTTGAAACCATTCCCATGTAGCTTCACTTATACTTTTTATGGCTTCCACTTTATTTCCATTCCTTAATGGTTGTTGCATTTGCAATAGCCCACATTGCATCATTAAATTCTTGTCTAACAAATTTTTTTCGGAAGTTGTCATACAAGTGTCTCACACAACATCAATGCTCACATGTTGGAAATAGATTCTCCAATGCATTATCCAGTCCCTGAAAGTTTAGGCATGTAACATGGTTAGATTATAAAGGGCAAAAGAAAATGTACATCAATATAAACATATTCATACCTTTTGTCTATCTAAGATGAATACAGGTCCAAGTTGTCCTAGGTCCCCAATATCATTCCCAGATATCTCTAAGATCCAGGTCTATGAGTCCTCACACTCCGACTTGACAATTGCTATAGCAATTGGAAATATGTTTTCATTGCCATCTCTACCAACTGCTGCAAGTATATCCACCATATGGCCCCTTCAAAAAAATCCATCTAAACCCATGAGAGGATGACACCTATTGAAGAAGCCCACCTTTTGGGCATCGACACTCACATATATCCTCTCACATATAGGTAGACAACCCTCCATGGATGAGTCACACTTGATCTTCACTTGACTTCTAACATCACGCATCAACATCATATTAGCATAGTCATACACCAAGCCATATTGCTTTGAATCATCACCATCTAAAATTACTTGTGCCTTTCTTTTTACACGATAGGCAACATGGATAGGTATGCCTTTATTCATTTAAATAATTCTGCGCAAGGGAGGTAGAGTAGAGGTGATATGCTTGTCATTGAAGCTACAAGGATAAGTACGTCTTGGATAAAATGTCTTCACTTTGAATGTCACTTCATCCATGAGCTTTGATCCATAACTCATCATCCACATTCATTTACACAATGGAAGAATAATTTTCTAGGATGATTCAAAGCATGCCGATAAGATTACCGTTACTCAATGCATATGCGAGAAGATACCACTCGAATGTTTTCACATTTGGGAATTTCATTCCCACCAAAATCCTTGGTTGCTTCCCATCAAGGTTTGCACTATACTGAACATATCTATCGTTTCGTTCCTCATCCTTTGAGTTAAGCAACCCACACATGTCATCATCACCAAGGGGATCCTCCTCCAATTCATTAGCCCTAATTAGCAATTTTGTACTTCACTCACATCCGCAAGTATCCTAGTGTCATCTTCTTCCTCACCACTTGGGATTACAAAGTCATCCTTAGTTTTTTCGTCAACCGTATCATTGCTACCAGCATATGCATCACCAATGACATCATTCTCATACTGAGGCTCCCTACAGTGACTCGAGCCTATCTCTTCCATAGGCAAAGCATTCAATGCAAGCTGACTCAAAATACTCGAGCTCAAAAGCTGCTTCTCTACATATAACATTATTTTGTAAACGCCCACGAAATGGTGTAGCTCCAGCATTGCGACTACGTTTGCATCAATCTAAAGGAGCCTAAGGCCACTTATTAATGATTGCCCAGGAACACATAAATATAAGAGAGCTTGATGACTCTACTTATATTGGTAAGAATATCTTCAAACTCTAGAAAACCCATCACATCGGGATCGATATTCTTTCTTGTTTCAATAGAGAATCCATCATATGACCAAACATAACCTTTCACAAGTCTTCCACCATAATGAATTTGTAGGTCTATTGCACATGGAATCACATTTTTCTTCTTGTTATGAAGCCTGAACTGTGAAAATAAAGTCATCATCTAAAAAGTGAAGGTGACAAACAAAGATCTAAACCAAGAATCTTAGTGGTTAATACTACTAATCTTCTACAACTATAAATTGGACGTAGAGCAATATTCATCAAACGGCTTCCATTACACTAATAGATCATTTCGTCAAACAACTTGCTTACATAACAAATTGAATAGAGCAATACTCATAGTTAAAACTTTTCAACACATCCCAATGTTTACTGAATATGCTAACAATTTTTATTCTTAGATTATGTGAAGACTAACTCGCTACCATCACAATCGGGATGACTAGATATCCAAATAGCTGTAGAACAAAAAAAAAAAAAAAGACACATACGGTAAAAAGACAATGGGGTGAAAATTGAATAACTTATTGATATGAACAAACACAAGAGAGTTTGAAAGCTACAATGATGATGAGGAGAAAATCGCAAAACTTCATAGAAGCTAAGGTTCATGCGACATAAAGAGGAAAGTTCTTATGTTTGATTGATGGAGAGAGTTTATGTCGACCTGTTCTAAGGCTAGAAGGCGTGATTGGACAAGCTTCCTTCACAAAAGTACGATTGTAGCAAACTTCTTCTTCGTCTATGAAATTTAGGGTTTCGATTAAAATATACGGTCTTACTCAGAGTTTTCTATTTAGATTTGTTCTCTGTAAGTGGACGAGGCATATCGTTGTTTAGAATTTTTTTAGTGTGGGGGGTGGGGGGTGTGGAAAGGGGTGGAGACAACAGGAGAGGGCTTGTTGTCCCAACTTTTTAAGTGCCACTTGAGTTACATGTGAGCCCGGACGACGCCTTATGGACGGGATAAAATGAATCAAAACAAGGGTTAGTCTTTTGAAAAAAAAAAAAAAAAAACTCAGGTCAGTTATTTGCAAATAGGTGAAAATGTAGTTCAATTTTTTGTATTTTACTCATAATATATTTATGTGTTCAAATGTTGAATCATGAATATGGTCTGCCACATATTCAATTTGTTCCGCATGCATCTTTTCATTTTTAATATATATAAAACGTATGTTAAAAGCATCGGCTTCTCTTTAATTTACTATTAAAAATTGAAAATTTGTTAGAAAAAAATCTAGTTATAAGGTCGAGTTTCGGATTTTATATCAAACCTTATATGGCGAGTTTGTCTATAGTATGAAAACTCTATTGGGTTATAAAAATGGGTTTAATAGACCGTATAAGTTACCGGATCGAATTTCAGATTCATATAATCTATTCAAAACCCCACCCAATTACATCTCCAAGTGAACCTTGTCCTCCAAACGGTTGGGAGAACTAATTGCAGAAGAAAAATACATAAATATAAAAGGATCACGTCCCATTTGTCAAATACGGACATCGACTTGAAATTTTGGCCTTCTACGTGTCTCTTTTTTATTTTTAAATGATTGATACAAGGATTTACATGGTATTTTATTTTCTTTTATTTTAGGTTCTTAGCATTTCATAAATAAAGCAAAGTTCTTAAATAATACAAAGACCAATGCTTGGCTTTTTATAACAGAGTACTACGTTTTCTTGATAATCATCAAATATGGACATTTACATATATAAAAATAATCCTTATCAACAAACATTATTTTTTTTTTCTAAAGACAAAAAAAAAAAAAAAGAATGTCTCTATAACTGTATGGATTAAATAAAAATATTTAAAAAAAAAAAATATTAAGTAGTTAATTACCATACCTACATGCAAAACCTGTTTTCACCATTTTGACAGTACTAACTATTTAATATAATGATAAACACAAACTTAATATTAAACACAACAATAAAAACATGCAAATTGACGGGTTTTGAAAAAATTCTAAATGAAAATAACACCCCACCCCATAAACAACACCTACCATTTGGGATCATCAACTCCAAAATCCTACCTAAAACTACATTTGACAATCACACATGTAGAGAAAAAGCTAACATCACCAGCTAATCAATTTTTGCATTTTTTTTTCTTCCACTCCCACAAACATGAAGCAATAACATTATTTTAATTACAAACCAAAGCTAAGGTTGCTCGGTATTGCTTTAAAACAAATTTTAGTTTTCAAACTTACTGCCATGGCAGGCTACTAGCAACCGATAAATTGAATTAGTAGCAGCTAAATTGGCAGGCTAGTAAATGAATATATGATCCAGCAAAGAATAGAAATATATGTGTGACCTCTTAATCCATTGAATTAGAACTGCATTACAGGAAAAAGAAACATTCTGCAGACAATGCTCTTTCCCAAAGATAAGCAGGTTTCAAATCTCAAAGCCTAGAAGTCTTATATGAGAATAGAAGTAGAAAAAGAAAAAAAAAAAAAAAAAAGGAAAAAGCCATGTTTATTGCTGCATGGTTCCTCTGCAAAAATCCATGTCTTGCACATCCTTGCTCAGTAACTGTAGAGAGGAGGCTCGTATGGTCCCTTCATGCGCGCACTAATGTAGTCAGCTTGCCCCATAGTGAGCTTGGTCAATTTAGCACCAAGCTTGCCAAATTGAAGGAGAGATTAGTTGGTGAGCTTATATGCTCCCAAGTTCACGAGACGACCCTCAGCCAAAACAATGATACCACTGTTGGTGTCAGGGAAGACCCAAGTGACCAATGTTGCAGACAATGGCATTGTTCTTCATTTTCCTCATGTGGTCAACCATGATGACGTCTCTGTTACCAGTGGTGGTCACAAAGATGTCAGCCTCAGAGACGACATCCTCAAGAGTGAGGAGAGATTAGGGATGGGTTGAAGAGTGATCCTAAGAAGTATCATAAGATGAAGGAGAGATTAGTTGGTGTGTCTGGGGATACTACTACTGGTTTTAGGAGGTTATATCAGACGCAAGCCAATGGAACCCTCTTGTTCCCTGCTATTAATCTCAATGATTCTGTTACTAAGAGAGAGGTGATTTTTGTGTTTTTCTTGTTTCTAGATCTTGGTCTATGTGTTCTAGATCTGTGTTCATATGGGTCTCTGTTTTTTCTACTATTTGTAGATTTAGTGTCATTAGTTTCAATGTTGGCTAGATATAGGGTTTTGGGGTTTTTATTTTGTTACGACCACTGTTGGATCTAAAGTAATTACACTCTCGTAGGTGTTCTAATGTGCTTAGCTATTTCAATCTAAGAAATTCATAATGATGCTGTCCTGTTTTAGGATTTAGTTTCCGCATAGTAATTTGGTAAGAGACAGCTTGATCTTGTTTTCTCTCTCAGCGATCTAGTTTTATGCTTTATTGAATTGAAAAACTATGGAGCAATGTCGGGTTTGGATTTATTTGTTCAAATGGTGTTGTCTAATTTTGATTTATCTATTTGTCTCCGTTTTGGACAGTTGGGTAACTTGTTTTGTTGCCACCACTCTCTTCTTGATACTCTCATGAGGGCTACTGATGTTATTATGATTGCTGGTAAAGTTGCTGTTGTCTGCGGTTATGGTAATGTTGGCGAGGGTTGTGCTGCTGCATTCAAGCAAGCTGGTGCTCGTGTCATTGTCACCGAGATTGATCCCATTTGTGCTCTGTAGGCTGTTATTGAAGGTTTCCAAGTCCTCACTCTTGAGGATGTCGTCTCTGAGGCTGACATCTTTGTGACCACCACTGGTAACAGAGACGTCATCATGGTTGACCACATGCGGAAAATGAAGAACAATGCCATTGTCTGCAACATTGGCCACTTTGATAACGAGATCGATATGCTAAGCGCATCACCATCAAGCCCCAGACCGACCGTTGGGTCTGGTATCATTGTTTTGGCTGAGGGTCGTCTCGTCAATTTAGCACCAACCTCTTAAAACCAGCAGTAGTATCCCCAGACACACCAACTAATCTCTCCTTCATCTTATGATACTTCTTAGGATCACTCTTCAACCCATCCCTAATCAAGCCCAACACAATCTGGAACCCAGCGTCGTCAGTCGAAGCCGGGTCAGGAAGGCCCCCAGTCTTCTCATAAACCTCGTCAGCTTTAACACCCTCATGGATCAGGAGCGTAGCATCACCACCATCATCGATAATAAGATCGGGTCCACCACCAGGACCCCAGTCGAGAGCTCTCTCGGTGCACCACCTGTACTCCTGGAGAGTCTCTCCCTTCCATGCGAACACCGAAGCGGAGTCGCAGGCGATGGAGGCGGCAGCGTGGTCTTCGGTAGAGAACATGTTGCCAGAGCATCAGCGGACTTCGGCACCGAGGACGGTTAGGGTTTCGATGAGGACAGCGGTTTGGATGGTCATGTGGAGGGATCCGGTGATCCGGGCACCTTTCAAGGGTTGGGATCGCCGAATTCGGAACGGCAGGTCATGAGTCCAGGAAGTTCGGATTCGGCCAACTTGATCTGGAGACGGCCGAAGTCGGCTTGGGACATGTCCTTAACCTTGTACTCACGGCCGCTGCTGGTCTTCTCGACGACGACAGGAGCCATGACTACAGGAGGAGGAAGAAGTAAGAATTGGGTCTTTCACTCTCACTATTACACAAAAATTCGGATTAGGGGGTATAAATAGGAATCAATATGAATATAAATAGAAATCAATATGAATACCATTAATGATAATTAAATAAATATGAATACCATTAATGATAATTAAATATATATGAATACCATTGACGGTTCGTAGATCTGGTCATCCGTGTCATTTCGTATTTATAGCCATCAATAGAAATCAATATAAATACCATTAATGATAATTAAATAAAGGAAAAATCAATCACATTGAATTCAATACGAGTAACATTAACGATATTTAAAAATTAAATAAAATCGAATGTGAATTCGGGTCATGAAGATGATGAAAGATCAAGGTGTGAACACCATTGCAGAATGTGGTAATGAGACGGCTATGGATTTAACCTAGGTGCACTTCACCGTGGTGGGCGTATGAGCAGCAATCCATCAAAATCCTTTAGGATAGGAGTGCAAAAAGGTCAACTGGACTCAAAGCTTTTGGTATGTCAATCCGATTTGGGGTTGCCCGTGGAGTTTTCCCAGAGACCTTCAAGCATCACAACATAAGATCTTTGATCCTCGAGACAAATCCCTCCAGTTGTGGAATAAGTTGTTTATCATATCATGCATTCTGGCAGTGTCCGTCGAACCCCTATTCTTTTACCTGCCAGTTTTCAATACATCAAATTGCCTAGGAAGGGATAAAGGCTTAGCAGTGTTATAACAACAGCGAGGAAAGATAGCGATGCGATACTTGTGATTGATCCTGCACGGATAGCAATGCGGTACTTGAAGCGCTTCTTCATTGTTGGCCTGCTTTCTGTCATACCTGCACCACAGATTGTGGTTTGGAAATTTCTTCATAGATCAAAAGGTTATGAAGTCTGGAAAATTAAGCATGAACTGTTAAACCTAGTCTCTTCAATATGTTCCCAGGTTTGCACTGTTTTTACCTTTAACTTCAGAAGTTAATGAGACAACAGGTTTTTGCTGAAAGTGCATGGGCGGGGGCAGCATACTATCTTCTCTGGTACATGCTTGCTAGCCATATTTTTGGGGCCTTATGGTACTTGCTAGCTGTGGGGCCAGCATGTAATTAGAATAGACCAAATTGTGTGAAGGACTTTCTGTTCCGTGGCAACAAGCATGATATGCCAGGATATGAGCTTGGAGAGCAATCAAGGAAGGTATTCTTTCAAGTAAGTGTGGTGAGGTTGATGGGAAGCAACGATTCAACTTTGGCACATATGATCAGGCAATATCATCAGACGTTTTTTCATCAAGAGTTTTCTTCTCCAAGTTCTTGTATTGCTTGTGGTGGGGCTTGCAAAACATGAGAGGGGCTCCAAACTAGTACTTATGCTGGGGAAGTCCCTTCTCAATTGCATTAGCAAATATCAGGCCTCATTCTCTTTACTCTTCTCATTGGGAGCATGCAGACCTACCTCTAGTCACTCACTGTTAGGCTTGAGGAGATGAGGGTCAAAAGGCACGACGCTGAGCAATGGATGCACCACCGTTTGCTGCCACCAGATCTCAGGGAAAGAGTACGACGATATAACCAATATAAATGGTTGGAAACACATGGAGTTGATGAAGAGAGCTTGGTTCAGAGTCTTCCAAAAGATCTTAGAAGAGATATAAGCGGCATCTTTGCTTAAAATTAATCAAAAGGGTGTCTTCATTTGCCAACATGATATTAGATAAGAGTTTAAGAGTTCGAACCCGAAGCATTCATTTCAATCCTATTAAAATTAAGCCGTTTACTTGATGGGTCTTAATCAAAATCAAAATCCTAACGTACAAATGAGGAGAGTATTACATAAGAAATAGAATAACCCATGCCATGTCTATAAACTTTAAATTTTTAATTTAGATAATTATGGGTGATGAGTACAGCAAATTCTCATACATGAGATAATATCTTGAAATGGACTTTCTTCTTTAAGTGCTAGCATAACACTAAAGTCAGTAAGAGATAAAGAGTCCATCAGATAAAGTCCAGGTACAGCCTTTTATAGCTTTACAACCGTGAAACATTCTTCACATTTTCCAATATGTTTTTCTTTCCTCTGTTTACTTTCACTAACCCAGTGTATGATTTCCATTAATTGCTTCGTACCTACGACCTTTCTTTTTTAACTTTCTTAATTCAGTGGCATCCTAACATTTTCAATTCATTAACTTGTTTCAAAAAATTGGCATAAAGTCTAAAGGGCAAATACAAATATTTTTTTAAATTTTTTCTAATAAATTATGTAACGTCCTAATTTAAAGGCATTACAACCTACCACATGTCCTTCTCTTTCTAAGAACACGCCAAGGCTAAGAAATTCTAAACGATAAATAAATAATAATATGAATCTTCAAAACTCACATAAAGGATAACTGTTTAAAGATACTATAAACACTAAATTTTCAAATAACCTCGTTGACATAAACCATAGCCCACAATAATCCAATCTATAACATAAAAATCTTTAAACTCATAAAAACATATAAATGATTAAGCCTTCATCTTATTATAAATCAAATTAATGTATCCTATACATCAGCAGGGTAATCTGGTCCACTATCGTCCTCCTTGATCAACATAGATATCATAACCAGAATGATTATAAATCACCTGATCTTCTCCTCTTCCTGAAAATTGAAAGGAATGAGTAAAAGCCTAGTACGCCAAACCACATACAAATGCATATGCACACACATCATATATAATTCACAATAGATACAAATTATTATCTTTTAAAATTACCAACAAACAGCACAGTTTAGAACCATCTGCAGTCCAGTCCTAAACCTGAGTAACTCATGACTCCATAAAAACAAGCATATAGAAAATAGGTAATTATACATATATTGGTGTTAGAGAATCATCCACACATCGCGCCTCTACTAAAACCTAATCTACCTGAATCATTTCTATACACAAGTCCACTCGGGACAACCTCACATAAATCATCAGGGTTTTGTTAGTATCACACTCTACGTGGTCTTTACTAACCAAAGCCAAACACAAGCAGCAAACATAATTTCTTATTGTCGTATAGAATTAAGTGAATTTAGAATTCTAATCCTACATCACATACAACAAATAAATCTAAACCTACAAGCAATACAACAAACAAAAGGTCGTACCTGAATCAAATTCTAGGAAATAGGACTCTAAACCACCAAAATCTCCTTTAGAATCAAACCCTATTTCACCAAACCTGACAATATGAACATATAGATTTCAAAATAATATTTCCATTACATAATCCTAATTCAAACTCCATCTAAACCCTAATCTCAGCAAAAGTAGAAATCCGCACCTTTCTCCTTTAATCAAAATATAAAACTCCTCTAAAATAACAAAGCTCCTCAAGATTTTCCTAAACACTAGAATTTCATTCAATGCTAGAAATTCAGAAATCAACACAAATCATAACCATAATATCTTAAGGATTATAAATATATCAAACTTACCTAAATTTGATAATCAATCTTTCTTAAACACCAAATCTCCAATAGAATAGATTTCTCCAACAACTCCTACAAACCCTAAAATTCCATTTCACATTGTTGATGGCAAAGCCATAAAAAATGATCAATTTATAATGACAAGATTAAGCATTAAAAACTTACCTAATAATGTGATCTTTAATCCTCTTTGATTACCAAAATCCAGATCTCCAAATCAAAACAGAGTTTTTCTTCAATTGCTCCTTCAAAACCAATAGAAAACCTAAGGAAAAGATAGATCTTTGAAACCCTAAAAAAAAGGCGCATATGCTATTACCTTGATCGGATCTTCTACATATCCTTGGATGCTAGGAAGAAGAATAGAGAAGATTTTCTAGGTTTAGGAGATGTTTTAGAGAAAGAGAAAAAAAAAAAGGACTATAAAGAGATTTCATGGAGACTTTTCATCTTTTGTAACTTATGCCGGCAGTTGTTAATCCTACACCGGCTGTGTAAAACGTTAGGCTAGCGGCGTTTAGCTGGCTTAGCTTTGCGCCCATTTGATTTCCCCTCTGTCTCTTTGTCTTCTTTCTCGTATTTGATAACCGACAAATATTATTAATTTAGACATTAGGGTTGACCATAAACCCTCTTATTTTATATCAAATGATATATTTGCCCTTCAATATAAAATATTTATTTATATATTACAAATTGATTATCAAGAAATAGATACAGATAAAAAAAAATCAGCACTGCTTATGAAAAGATCAAATAGATTAAATATAGACGCAAATCAAAGTTCATCCAAATAGATATGCCAGTTTGCAGCTTTATCACATTTACATATATCAGTTTGTAATTTTTATTTTTCCTTTTAACATAATTAACAAACACTAGAAAATATTTTGAAAACTTTTATGAAAACAACCAAACACATTAAAATACACTTTCTAAGAAATTGATTTTAAGAAAAAACCTTTTTCATTTAAAAATAGTTTTTCTTGAAACAAACGAGGCCTTATTTTTTACATATGGTTATCTTTTCCTAAGATTTTTTTAGGCAATAGTGATCTTGGAAAATGGCTTATCGTTTTCTAAAACGGTATGTTGTTTTTCTCCCAGGAACATGCTATTTCCTTTTAAAAGGGATCGGTTTTCTTTGCACAGGAATTCATTTTCCACTTATAAAGTATATTTTCCTGATAACAAACATGGAAAAAACACTAGAAAAGCATTTCATGAATTTATTTTACGCAAAACAAAAGGGGCCCAATTGGTGTCTTAAATCTATAATTTTTGAAGCCTTCTCGAAATTGTATTTTAACATTATTTTCCAACAAATATAACTATTTAAAAATTTATTACATATTTGCTATCACTTTTCTTCTATTTTTATTTATCTTTTCTCCTTTCTTTCACTTACTCTTTACCTAATTTTTTTCCTTCACTATTTTTTTCCCTCTCTTTCTCACTTTTTTTTGCTTTAATCTCTCCTCTTCAAATTAATATTTGATCCTCTTTATTATCAAATTGCAGTTTTCGATCTTTCTCAATGCACTCTTCATTGCAATAGTTTGCTTATTTTCTATTTTCATCTATGATATTTGAGTTTTTATTTTGTTTATATTTTATCAAAAAAAGCTACGCACAATAACAAATCATCTTATATTCAAATAGAAAAAAAAATATTGTTTTTACATATTCAAAATCAAATCTTTGATTTGTTCTTTATTTTTTTTAAAGACGTGATATTAAGATCATTTTATACATTATAATCTGTCTATAATAATGGTGATTTCAATAAGTTAGTTCAATTTCAAATTTCACTCCATATAACATTAAATTTTGAAAACTTAATTTTTTATAACACTCGTATTCTATATTTTTGTAAGTACAAAATTATAAATAACCCACTTTACATCAAATTATTATCACTTTGTTTGTGTTTTTTTTTTTTCATTTTAATACCATTTTCATATACAAATAAATGAAATTTGTCATAAAACATTAGATTTGAAGTAATCTATAGTCATAGCAATATAAATTATTAAACTTTACTAAGATACTTGGATGAGTATTTGTAATTGCTTAAACCAATGCAAAGTAATAATTAAAAAATTTTTGTTCAAGTGATATTATGTCAAAAAAACATGTCATTTAACATGAATGTAATTTTTTGAATAGTCATAACTTAAATATAATTAATACAAAATAACACAATCTTGCATCATGGTTTTCATTTTTAAATGACATATTATTTCATTAAAAATTTGTCATATTAAATTTTGATATTGTATATATTATATAGAAAGATATAATAGTCATTGTTCTATAAATGATTCTTTTGAATTCGATACCTTTTCAGCATAAAAACTTTTGTCATTTGTATCTTTTTATTAACAATGTTATTTAATTGCTTATTATCTTTTGTTTCATGACTTATGCCATTTTATTAACTAAAGTTAATTACTTTTGACCATACATTTCATTTTACTTACAAAAGATTGCAATCTTTAGCAAAAAGAGTTGCAATGTATGTATGATCTAATATTAAACGACATAGCTATTAGCACCTAATATTATTTTCACAATTTAAAGGATTATAACTCTTAACACAATATGAGATTCTATAAATATATAATAAAATTAATAATTAATATCATATAGTGCAAACACATAATATGTAATGAAATAATAACATATATACAGTACTATAATTAATTTATCAACTTCTATAAAAATTGTTAATTATGGTAATTTCTTAAATAAATTTAATATTTTTTCAATGTTGTATTAAAAAAAAAGAACAGATTCACACAAATTTGGGATTTTATTACCTTTATTATTATAGTCTTTTTTTCAATATTGCTTCTATTCTATTGTACTTTTTATTTTTTTAGCTATATATTTATATTGTTAAGTTTTATATATATAAATTAAATTACAATTAAAATTCTACCCCCATATTATGTGTGTAAGCCTTTAGATTTTATACCACGTTTTATGCTCAAACCCTAAACCGGAGGTCAATCGGAAACCCTAAAATCAATAAACCTATAACAAACCCTAGTAGATTAAAATCCGATAATCCCGCACTCTTAACTCCTAAACAACAGAATTGGGATAATTGTGGATTATAGTATTTAATAATATAGGAAAGCTTAAAAATATCATATTCATTAAAATTTAGTTTGTTGTGGATCCAAACGCGATCAGATTTTGAAAACCGTGCCATGGTACATCGGACGGTAAAAATATTTCGACACACATTAGATTCATAAAAATATAAGGATTTAAAAAATATCAGTTTTATAATTTTTCAATATCTAAAAATATCAAATATAGCCTAATTATGTATGTTTTCTTTACTACCGATTTAATTTGTCTTATCTACTATTCATACTACTATTCTATACTATTAAGTATTATTAAGCTATTTCTACTTTTCCCTATTCTTACACTTTATTGTACCTATTCTTACTTTTTATTTTTCTCATACAACTTTATTCACATTATACCTTATAAATTATTACTTTTAATTAACAAAAATACAAAACAAATATATATATCTCTCTCGTTTCCCTTTCAAACGGTGCCCCTCTCTCTCATGCATCTATTTTTTTCTTTTTCAATTTATTTTACTTACACAATTTTCCCTCCATAAAACTATATAAATACCTCATCTCCCTCTGTTTCTTTCACATATTCACTTACCTTAACAAAAATCTCTTAAAATTATCTCTTAACTTTTCTCTCCAAGATCTCTCCTTATCTTCCCATATTTCTACTATCCACATACTACCAAAACATCTCTTTTACTACCATCTATATTTCTACTTTAGGTAAAACTATTATCTATCCTTTCTTACCATGTCATGTAATTTAACATGACCATGATGTATGTTTCCTAAACATCTAAGTGTTATGGAAGCAACACTATGTTTATATTTTATTCTTATTCATAAATAAATCTCATTTTATTATTATATTGTTTTATTATTGTTATATCGTTATATGTTATTATTATTGTTCTAATCTAACTTTTATATATTAGTAAATATATTTATGTGTGTATATATATATATATCTTAGAGCATATAAACTCACTAACATAACTGCTATTTATTTATTTATGCTTTGCAATTTATTATTTTTATTACATGCTTTTATATTAAGACTAGTCTTTCTAGTCTTAGACTTGTCCTCATCAAGTCAAAACAAATTTTCTTATTTCTTTTGTTTTTCATTTTTGACTTGTCCTTGTCTAAGTCTGGAAGCCTTGAATCAAGCTAAGACTTCCAATACTTGATATTTATTATTTGTTTATCTCTATAATTCCCATCTTTCTTATTAATATTTTTTTTTTGTTGAAACAAACAAGGAAAAACATAAAATCAAGGATAGGGCACTCACGACGGGTGTGATGGAGCTCTGATGGTCTCAGTTCCTTAAAAATTTTGAAGACAATGTGATAACGGGCATGATCAAGGGTAATATGCCCTCTAATTAACTTTTTTTCCACCGACCACATTCTTCATCACACCTGATGGAGGGAGTGATCAGCACTCTAATGCCCATCATACCCTTCATCATGCTCGTGATGGAGGAAATGATGACTTTGATCACCCTTTTTCTTATTACACCCATCATCATGCCATGATGGAGGGAGTGATCGCCCTTGACGCCCATCACACCCTTCATCATGGGGGTAATGGAGGGAGTGATTGTCGTTGAGAGATTGAGAGAAAGAAAGAAAGATAAAATGAAATAGATGAATGATGGTTAATGTGACACGTTAGTTAATTTATATAATTAAGAGTAAGTTAAGAGAATTTATAGATTAATAACTAATTAAATTAAACATAGAAGTTAAGTATAAAATGAACTTAGTTAATCAACATAAGTTCAACTTGGCTTGATAAATCTAAATAACTAAAATATGTTAGAATAATTAAGATCTTATAAGATATTATAATGCCTTTAATGAAATGAATACATATAACTTAGTACAACTAAGTTTAAAGTGAATCTTAAATATGAAGTGAGCTTAGTTTAAAATTGATAAACTTAGATTGATTAAGATCTTAATTGATATATAATAATGAATTAGAAAGATATTTGAATATAAACTGGTAATTGAATTAATTGATTAAATCTAATCAACTTAACTAAGATTAAGTTATGTTTATATTAAATATAACTTGAATTATAATAGACTTAACAACTAATTAGATTAAAGATAGTTTTAAGTATAAAATAAATTAGTTAATAAATCTAAGTTCAACTTAACTAAATAAACTTTAATGAGCTGAAATGGATTAGATTGATTAAGTTTAATCAACTTGACTTGGTAACTTAATTAAATGATTAAGTTTAATTAACTTGGCTAAGTCAAGTTAATATAGGCTTAATAACTAGTAATTGACTTAGATTAATATGTTAGGTAAAACCTTAAATAATTAAGAATACATAATTTCTAAAATATGTTAGACCAAAGTTAGGTTTAATTAAAGATAATTTGACAAATAACGAAGAATTATCCGTATCTCGATAGGGCAACCTTCGCAACCATGCCGAGGTTCCTATTTTCATGTCTAATTAAGTAAAAACATAAAATGAATGTTTAAAATATGAAATTTGATGTAAGTTAATAAATAATTGAATTGCTATAATTTAATCTTATGAACAAATGTTTGGATTTGGTTTCTGTTTCTTTTGGATTGTCTTTTGATGTTCATTCAATTTAGATAAGGTACGTAGTAACTTGCGTGTTATATGCTAGGATAGACATCCTAAATGAATTAAAACTTAAACTCAACTTAATAACTGAGTGTTTCTTTTGTGTGTGTCATTGAATCCAGTTTAGGGAGTCATAACCTTGCTCAAAGTAGGCATGGTAATTTAGATGCTTAGGTCACCCCCATCATGATGTAATGTCATTTATAAGTCACTCAACGGATAGTCGATGAAGCAAATGGTATTGGTGTAATGTCTACTTAGGCTCGGAGAGAAGTAATATGATCTGGTTCATGTTTTATGGGGATGACCGAACTAGATGATGTTATGGACTGGGATGAGTAGGGTTGTGTAATGATATAAAACCCTAGATGACGCTATTCTCTTGTAAATTTATGTAGGAGGTATAAGTATTCATGCTACCTACATTAGCCCACTGAGCAACTGTTGTTACTCATGACCCCTAGATTCCCATATATTGTTCCGAGTATGAATGCTTTCGTGTGTAGTTGTATTACTGTGTATTAGGCTTTGGCTCATTATTATTCTTGTTGTCCTTTTTTTTTCTTTAGGTATTGTAATGATGATGATGATGATTTGATAATGATGATGATGATGGTGTTGCTATTGATAATGTTGATGTGGATGATGATGGTTTTCTTGGGTATGGGTTGAAGTGGGAAGCTTTATTTATAAGTGAAGTGAAGTAGGGCCGATGGATTATTATTATTGTTTTTTTCTTTTACTTGTTTAAAGGACTGGATTTATATTTTGTAGCTTGTAATATCTTTTAAGGGCCCAATGTAGCTCGTTTTGTAATTTAAGTTCTTTAAGGATTTATTTTACCATCATGACAGGTATATAAAATACCTTAGGGTGCGATTTTATTTTGATAGCGAATCTACTCATAGGAGTACAATATGAAACATTTTATAAAGTTTGTTTTCTTGTTATAAATCCAGTTGTCTCCAGAATCAAATTAAATGATTTCATAACTCAAAAATTTGGCTAGCAAATGTTCAACATAAAGAACTTCCTTTAGGACAACCTTACGTGTAATACTTAAGTACTAGATGTGGTTAGGGAATATGCATACTTAATTATTGAGTTAGGCATGTAGGGTCTTTACATGATAGCAACTTAATAAGCATGTCAACAACCTAATTCTTGGAGGAAAACATTATCTAAGGAAAACCTCTCCTAATATGATCATAAACAAAGTGAATATCAACATCTATATGCTTTGTTCGTTCATGTAAGCAAGGATTCGAAGCAATCAATAGAATGGAACGATTGTCACCAGACAAACAAAGAGGAAGAGAAAGAGTAATGCATAGATCTCATAGAAGATACGAGAGCCATAGAAGTTCCTTGGTTGAAAAAGCAAGATTCATATATTCAACTTCTCTACTAGATGTAGTGATTATGCTTTACTTCTTAGCCTTCCATGAAACTAAAGAATTACCAAGTAGCATGCAATAACTAGATATGGACTTATGACTAGTTATACTAGCAACCTAATCAACATCAATAAAACCACTTAAAACTAGTGGATTATGAGAAGAATAGAAAATAACCAAGTCAACTTTGCCTTTGAGGTAGTATAGCAAACGAAAAGCAACATGCAAATGCGGAACACAAGGATGTGCCATGAATTGAGTTAAGTAATGAACAATAAAACTAATATCAGGTAGAGTCATAGTGATATACAAAAGTTTACCAATCAAATGATGATAAAATGATGGATCATTAAGCAAATCACCTGGATCCACAGTAGGCTTAAATCCACTAAGCAAAGGCGTTAAAGTAGGCTTAGTAGCAATTAATTCCACATCAAGTAAAACATCAACAACAAACTTGTGTTGATTAATAGAAAGACCAATTTCAGTATGACAAAGCTCCAAACGTAAGAAGTATCTTGTTAAGCTAAGATCATTTATAGTAAATGTATCATGTAAAACTTTCTTTAAAATAGAAATACCGAAGAATCAGTGCTTATGATAAGCATGTCATCAACATATAGTAACATAATAAGAGAACCAGCTAAGGAAAACTTTATATATAAAGAGTGATCATGAGAAAGCTAAGATAGACCATGCGAAATCAGGTAATTAGAAAGCTCTATATACCCTTTGGGTATGTTTGTTTCATCATATTTTGGTCATTTTGGTATCATGTTTTAATTGTTTTCAAAAAAATGTTTGTTAAGAAATAAATATCGATGAAAAATTGACATTTTTACTCATAAACAGACTAAACAGATACGGTATAAATATTATACAGATAAGTTATAGATGCAGATCCGACATAGTGCAATAAAAAAAAAAAAATCTAAACAGACCCTAAATCTCCTTGTCTAAATGGTCATGAAGAAAAGCTTTATTGATATCAATTTGATGAAGTGACTACTTAAAACTAGTAGAAATAGCTAACACAACCTCACAGAATCCAACTTGGCAATAGGGGAGAATGTTTCATTATAATCCTTACCTTCAATTTGAGTAAAGTTATTGGCTACTAATCGAGCTTTGTAACTCTTAACACCCCATCAGGTCGATACTTAACTCTACAAACCCATTTAAATTCAATGGCTTTCTTACCATGAGGAAGAGGAGTAAGCTCCCATATATCATTTACTTCTAAGTCATGTAATTTAGGTTGCATAACATCAACCCATTCTTGATGTTTAGCTACGATAATCATGTGGGTATGATGTAAAGGAATGATAACTGAACAAAGGGTACAAGGATTTTGAAGAAAAATCCAATGGAGTGCAGAATTAACTGAATGAACAAAGCCTTGAAGCCATATTGGTGTTAGTCTCGTTCTAGTAGATCTTTATAATACAATATCATCAAAGGAAGGCTCGACAATAGGAATATGTGTATCATTTTTGTATCAAATGAAAGAACATTAGACTTACAAGTATCAGTACATAAGGGAGCATGCGAATGTAGGGGAGCATGAACTTCTACACCAGAAGATGCATTACTTTGAAAGGAAAATGAGTTTCAAACAAAACAACATCTACATATAAAAGTATTCTTGTGTTCGAGATCAAAACTTTATAACCATTATGATCATGATTATAACCAAGAAATATACTTGGTGCACTACAGGGATCAAATTTGTTACTAGTTGAGAGAGTGTTCAAGCAAAACAAAGGCAACAAAAAATTATCAAATTATCATAGGAAAGTAGTTTACCAAATAACTTCTCAAATGGTGTTTTCTAGCCAAGAATAGAATTAGCAATCGATTTATAAGAAAAGTGGCTACTACCCTTAAAAATCTTTTAGGGACTTACCAAGTAGCATGCAATAACTAGATATGGACTTATGACTAGTTATACTAGCAACCTAATCAACATCAATAAAACCACTTAAAACTAGTGGATTATGAGAAGAATAGAAAATAACCAAGTCAACTTTGCCTTTGAGGTAGTATAGCAAACAAAAAGCAACATGCAAATGCGGAACACAAGGATGTGCCATGAATTGAGTTAAGTAATGAACAATAAAACTAATATCAGGTAGAGTCATAGTGATATACAAAAGTTTACCAATCAAATGATGATAAAAATGATGGATCATTAAGCAAATCACCTGGATCCACAGTAGGCTTAAATCCACTAAGCAAAGGCGTTAAAGTAGGCTTAGTAGCAATTAATTCCACATCAAGTAAAACATCAACAACAAACTTGTGTTGATTAATAGAAAGACCAATTTCAGTATGACAAAGCTCCAAACGTAAGAAGTATCTTGTTAAGCTAAGATCATTTATAGTAAATGTATCATGTAAAACTTTCTTTAAAATAGAAATACCGGAAGAATCAGTGCTTATGATAAGCATGTCATCAACATATAGTAACACAATAAGAGAACCAGCTAAGGAAAACTTTATATATAAAGAGTGATCATGAGAAAGCTAAGATAGACCATGCGAAATCAGGTAATTAGAAAGCTCTATATACCCTTTGGGTATGTTTGTTTCATCATATTTTGGTCATTTTGGTATCATGTTTTAATTGTTTTCAAAAAAATGTTTGTTAAGAAATAAATATCGATGAAAAATTGACATTTTTACTCATAAACAGACTAAACAGATACGGTATAAATATTATACAGATAAGTTATAGATGCAGATCCGATATAGTGCAATAAAAAAAAAAAAAATCTAAACAGACCCTAAATCTCCTTGTCTAAATGGTCATGAAGAAAAGCTTTATTGATATCAATTTGATGAAGTGACTACTTAAAACTAGTAGAAATAGCTAACACAACCTCACAGAATCCAACTTGGCAATAGGGGAGAATGTTTCATTATAATCCTTACCTTCAATTTGAGTAAAGTTATTGGCTACTAATCGAGCTTTGTAACTCTTAACACCCCCATCAGGTCAATACTTAACTCTACAAACCCATTTAAATTCAATGGCTTTCTTACCATGAGGAAGAGGAGTAAGCTCCCATATATCATTTACTTCTAAGTCATGTAATTTAGGTTGCATAACATCAACCCATTCTTGATGTTTAGCTACGATAATCATGTGGGTAGGATGTAAAGGAATGATAACTGAACAAAGGGTACAAGGATTTTGAAGAAAAATCCAATGGAGGTGCAGAATTAACTGAATGAACAAAGCCTTGAAGCCATATTGGTGTTAGTCTCGTTCTAGTAGATCTTTATAATACAATATCATCAAAGGAAGGCTCGACAATAGGAATATGTGTATCATTTTTTGTATCAAATGAAAGAACATTAGACTTACAAGTATCAGTACATAAGGGAGCATGCGAATGTAGGGGAGCATGAACTTCTACACCAGAAGATGCATTACCTTTGAAAGGAAAATGAGTTTCAAACAAAACAACATCTCTACATATAAAAGTATTCTTGTGTTCGAGATCAAAAACTTTATAACCATTATGATCATGATTATAACCAAGAAATATACTTGGTGCACTACAGGGATCAAATTTGTTACTAAGTTGAGAGAGTGTTCAAGCAAAACAAAGGCAACAAAAAATTATCAAATTATCATAGGAAAGTAGTTTACCAAATAACTTCTCAAATGGTGTTTTCTAGCCAAGAATAGAATTAGCAATCGATTTATAAGAAAAGTGGCTACTACCCTTAAAAATCTTTTAGGGAAATTTGCATGTGAGCGCAAGGCTCTAGGAATATCAAGCAAATGTCTATGCTTGCTCTCAACCCTCCCATTTTATTGAGGTGTATAAGGTATGGTGCATTGATGTATAATTCCTAAAGAATGAAACAAAGACTTACAAGATGTGGAAATCAATTGTCCTCCATTGTTTGACCGAATGTGTTTAGGACAACTATCAAAGTGATTAGAAACTTATTTAAAGAAATAATCTAAGATAGAACTCACTTGGGACTTGTGATGCATCAAATAAGTCCATGTGCATCTAGTTCAATCATCAAGAATTGTAAGGAAATACTTGGCACTAGACAAAGATGAACCTTAATATGGACTCAAAACATCTACATGAGGTAAATGGAAAGGAAAAGGAGAAATAGAATCACTACAAGTAAAAGAAAGTCTATGAAATTTAGCTTCTTGACATGTATTACAAAAAAAATCTTTGCATTTAAGACCTTTAAAACCTTCCAAGTATTGAAGCTTGATAAGAGAACTATGACCAAGACTCTCATGTAACAATCTTACATGAGTATCATTATTACAAGAAGAATGATTACAAAATGATAAATATGTACAATGATTAGTTAGAACATGACAAACACAAGACCATCATTTTGAAGAATGTACAAGCCATGTTGCATGCATATAGTAGCTACAATTTTATTAAGTTTTAGGTCCTGAAAAATACGACGAGAATGTGTAAATTTAGCAAGAAGCTTGTTATCACAAACAAGTTTATTAATAGACAAGAGGCTATGTTTAAAGTAGGGGATGAAAAGAACATTCTTTAGGATAAGAAAGGAACCGATATTGACAAAACCAAGTCATTCAATAGAGACTAATTGACCATCAGGTAGTTTAATAGGTAAAGGTATTGGCAACTATTAAACATCAAACAAAATGTCCAAATAAGGTATCATATGGTTAGTTGCACCATTATATATTATCCAAGAACTAATCTCATTAGTTAGAGAACTAAAACAATAAGAAGTGGGTGAGATACCAGCATAATGAATAAAATTTGCTTTTGTAAAAGGCACGGCTCCTTGTTCCTTAAATATCCTCATCATCTCAACACAATCTGACCGTACCATTGCTTTGTCAACACCAGAACCTAATGTTTTAGCCAAACAAACGTTTGAAAAGTCATAATCAAGAAGTGTATCGAATTGTTCATTATGCTCTACTAGATTAGCACCTGCTGCTTTGCTTATCATCAAACGCTTTCCTTTAAATCATTCTTGATATCCCACCAATTGAAAATAATTCTCAATAGTTGTATAACCATCTCTCTTAAAGTGCTTATACAAGAATTTCTTCAATTTCTTTCTTTCCACAAAGTTACGAACATTATTGTTCCTTAGCATTACAAGTTGATGCCTCCACTTCAAAATTAAAAGTTCTAGTCACCTCTCTTTGTTTTTCTTTGTTGGATCAAATAGAAGGCTCTATTAATAGTTAGCAACGGCTCTATTAACAAAAATTTGATTCCTAACACGCTCATATGCCTCATTTGATCCTACAAGAAATTGTATCAATTTAGTCCAAGACTTATACTCCATTATTCTTTCCTTTAAATCAAATCCATATAATTCCATTTGACCACAAGTACATGTTAAAAAAGCACGAAGTGCATTTAACTCATGCCAACACTTCTTTAGCTTATTATAATATGCACCTACGAGTGGATTTTCTTGTTTGTGATTCGTAATTTCATGTTCTAATTGAAATAACAAAGTTCCCGGTGGAATTCCATATTGTTCCATGATTTGTTTCCACAATTCAAAAGCAAAATTTACATGCAAAAAATTATGTGCTAAATCTGGTACCATCGAATTAAGTATCCAACAGGTAACCATGTAATCACAACTAGACCATCTAACAAAATCATGGATGCTTTCATCGGATTTAGGAAATTTTCCTTCAATGAAACCTAATTTCGGCTTTGCACCTAGTGCTAACCTAACCAAGTGATTCCATGGAAGAAAGTTCTTTTCATTAAAAATTTGTGTCCTATACTCATACTAGGAAAATTAGATCCTGACAAATAAATCGGATCACTAAGTACTTGATTGCTAGTACTTATTTTGATATAAGAAAACAACAAACAACTTATAGTCTAATTTCTAATATGAATCAATCTGAAAACTTAACGGAACGAACACAAAATAAGGAAGGAACAGAACCTGATGATCTCTAATCCCATGTGAAGAACAGATTTGTTTCATTTCAGTGTCTGTTCAACAAGCTCCAGAATAGAGAAATAGTTTCACACAAAGAGAAAGATGAAAGATGAAAAATGAAAAATGTATCTATTTTTTGTTATTAGTTTGTTAGGATACAAGATGTATATACTTATGGATAACCTATTACAAAGTGACAAATGGCACCCATATAAACAAAACAAACTAAATAAACAAAACTGATCTAATATATCCTTATATATCTTTAAAAAAAACAAATATATTACTCTTATATTATTATCTAGTGTTAATGTTAGTAAGGGATAAGAATGTACAAGCCATGTTGGTGTAAGGAACCAATCATCAACTTAATGACGAATGTCTAACTTAATAACTGCAGAAGTGTCTTCATCACCAAGCAGACTTTTTATTTCAGAATCTGCCTTCTCAAGTTCAGCTCTCAACTTGTTGCGTCTTTGTACAACTGCATGACAACTTAACATTCTTTGGGCTTTGCCAACAACATGTTCTAAACTCCCAACTTTGAAATTAAGGCCACGAGCTTCGGTAATTCCTTTAATCAATAATTGAAGCTCTTCAGTCAATAATGAATCCGATGGCTTGTCAAGTAGTTGAATGGCTCGCCCTAGTAAAGTTATCATCACATTAGCTACATCAGTACCTAGGACAAAGCACCCTGTCCAGAATTTACCCTCTATGGAGTATAACCATTCTAGTGACTCTACAAGATGAGAAGGCACAGTGAATCCAGGGAAAGAGGCAACCTCATCAGTGGTTGTTCTGGTATTAAGAATTGTTGTCTCGTTCTATAATGATACGCCAGCAACTGGTGGAGGAGGAACATTAGAAAAGGAGGTAGCCTCAGCAGGAGAAGTGGCAAGTAAAGGAACATCGTCAGATCGAGGGCAATGTTGTGAAGCATCAACAGATGTAGTATTAGCCTTGTTGCCATAAGTTCCTACTCGAAGCAAAGCATCAACATACGTCTCATTCTCAGGTCCCTCAAGAGGTATTGAGTCGAAGTTCTCTTCATCCATCTCCTGTTGCTCCATCTCAACAGCATTGCCAACAACCTCTGTATTATCAAATTCTTCATCCTCAATTGCATTAGAAGCTTCCTCCTTGTTATCAACAACATTGCATGTACTTTCACTACCGGATGAATTCGTATCTTCATCATCCTCATTCATCGATGTAACGGGCGTATGATGCCTTTTGGAATGAAATTCTTCACGGTTGCTATACAAGTGAGGAAATGGATACGTGATAGCGCTGTTGAGAGGAACGCAAACATCAACAACATTGTTGGCCGGTTGATGGGTCAAGCTGGTATCTTTTACTACCTATAAGAAAGAAAGCTGTGTTAGTATAGTAAAGAAAGAAAACCAACATGAAATACGAACAGAGCAACTTTAATAAAATACCTTGTGAATGCAAGCATGCTTAGCCTGACTAGCATTTGGTAAAGAAGTCGATTGATGGATTATTTTTTGTCTGGCTCGAGAATCGAAACTTGCCCTTATGTTGGCCTGAAGATCTTGAGTTGTCTTCATCTTGTCATGAGGAGCATGGCTTATCTTTGACTTAGCCCGCGAATCATTAAGAACTGTGTTCTTCGATGGAAGATGGAGGTAAAACTCATACTTGTAGATGTTAGGTGCCTCTAAAACATCAGGCACCACAACGTATGCATACTTTTTGAAGCTTTCTAGGCAGCTCGTCCAGTAGTTAGTAGGTTAACTAACCTGCTGTAGACACTTCGACACGATCGATAGAAGGAAAGAATATTTGTCGTACATGTGGATGAATCAAATTGCTATGATCCGGAGAGAGTGATTTACAGCAGTGATTAAAGTCGTCTGATGGAGGAATCAACCGAAGTACTCCCTGATCAAAACCGAATTGACGAGCAACTCTATGGGGTGAATATACCATCACCTTCTATTCTAAAAAAGCACAAATGGAGTTCTTGCTATCTTGTAGTGATGGCAAATACCCTGGGGTACACACATGATAAACCCTGCATCACGGGCATTCAGACTTTCGCGATTGTCTATTAGAGTCACAAAGACATCCGATTTGGAAGGATAAAACTTGCAACAATCTTCACAACCAGCTATTCTCTTTACATAAGGCCGAAATATAAACTCACTAACGTCATCGATGACATTCAATAAGTATTTCACAGGCTATCTTTTTAACATCACCACCACCGAGGGATCTTTAACTGCGAATTGTGTTGAACATTGTAGGAAGACGTGTATGTGCGAAACCATTCATAGATAAAGAGTTGTAAAAACACCAAATCTACATGTGAGTACACAATGTAGCGTCCCTTTGAGCGGATTGATGCGTGATGATACAAGTCCAAGCGTCGATAGAAGGAACCTAAATAAAAAGGCGCTAAAGCAAAGCGCTGGCCTTCGCTATATGGATGGCCAACAAAAACAGCCATGGGTTCACTCCTTCTACTGGCCCACCAGGAAAAACATATACTGATAGCCATAATGCCACAATGCCGAAAGTTCATAACTACACAAAAGAAAGAGACAAAATTAGTAAGAAGCAAAAAGAAGAAAGTAATCAAGACGTAAGGATGTTGGTACTTACACACGCTTAGGATGTGGCTTCGAAACTATGGCTCTGTCCTCGTCTCTATTATGATAGAAATGCTCAATCCAAGAAGTAAAGATAGATCTCTTTGCTCTAACTTTTCTTGCTTTTAATGTAGCCACAAGTGCAACCCGGATATCTTGCTCCTCTTATGTAGCGGAAAGAGTGGTAATATCAGTTTGCCCAAACTCATAAAGCCTCAACAACATAAATATATCCTCAAGTGTTGGTGTGAACTCTCCCTATGATGCAATAAAAGTGTGAGTCTAGGTACTCCACTGTGAGACAACAGCTGGCCATAGCCTCATATTGTCAATGGGAGGAAAATTAAACTGTGCAGTAATATCAATGGTGCAATATACTTTGGTAGATCTTAGTGCGTCCTTGTGCTCAAGGTCCTCATAGGCATGTCTAGCCCGTTCTGCCCATCCTAGTATTGCTTGTCTAGGGAACGCAAATTGAGTATGTGAGAGTGGTAACACCTTTCTTTCATTTCTGAACCACAGCATTGAGTTCGCTACAATAACTTCTCTCTTAATTGGGTTTGGTTATGGCTCGATAAAGCGATAGGAGTTGTTAGAATGCTTTGATGCACAGGTATCTCTCTTCTTGATCCTCTTCCAAAATAAATCTTCAGAAATTATTTGATCAATCCAGCTGCTATGAGGAGACGAAATCAGAGGAGCTTGACCATTTCGCAACAATAAGTCCTTTTGGTTGATGGTGTCTATGATTCGCGATGCCATCACTAGGAGTCTTATAGCATTGAGTCAGCTATAAGTTTGATGAATGACAGATGACTGCTGAGAGAAGCCACGATGGAAGATGGATGGTTGTTGAGAAAAGCCACTCGATGGTTACAATGATTAACTATTGGTCTTGGTAGAAGATGAATGGCTATTGAGAAAAGCCACTAGATGATCACTTTAATTGCTGCTTAATAGTGCCTCTACGCCTATTGATAAGTAGATCCTGCAAGAAAAGTAAATCAAATGCATAAGAAAGAGAGTTAATAATATGATTACCGATCTGTGCAGTTGTTATATATAGATTAAGTGAAGAAGATTAGTATGGGATCAAATTAATGATTTGGGGACCCAGATGATTGTGCTAACGGCAATAACACATAAGCGGTTTTTGAATGCAAACGAATGGATATTCATTACGACTACAATAGCAATTGCAAAGGACGCAAGATATCCCTCTTTCTATAAGAAAAAATTGAAGGAATTTGAGTCGTCTCATTCCTACACCGGTGGTTACAAATTCAATACTGGCAGTTACAAATTCAATACTAGCGGTTACAAATTTAAATATTGGCGGTTATGAATTTAAATACTAGCGATTACGAATTCAATACTGGAATTTGAGTCGTTTCATTCCTAGATCGATAGTTACAAGTGATAATGAATTCCCTTTTTTAATGTGGAGCAATTACATTATCATATGATTATTACAATTGATACCAAAGGTCAATTTGCAAAGATAAAGGTCTGGAGTTTATGGATGAAGTTTGTGGATGGATTTCAAGAGACATTGTTAATATTTATTGGTGTAAGATTAATATGTTTGGGGAGTGGAAAAGCATTTATTATTTATGTGATTGCATTACGTCAATATGTTTTTTCATCATTATGATATGAGACATCAACAAATTTCAAAGTGAGATTTGATAAAGTTGGAAGAGATTTGTTAAGATAAATCCAAGTCTAAGAAGATGCTAGATAAAGATTCAATAATTCAAGTATTTAAGGAAGATATTGGATAAATCTCTCTTTAAAGTTTAAAAAAAAGAAAAAGAAAAATGGGGGTACAATGCGTATAGCCAGAGTATCTTTTAATGGGGAATATATATAGAAGTTTGTATTAAGTACGAAATCAAGTCATGAATATTTCTATAAGGAATTAGTTTATGATGACAAAGGAAATATTACTACAAGAAATGCAAGGAATATAAATAATTAAATGGTGCTGCAAACCCGCGCTCCGAAAGAAATCTAAAATTATTCTGCAATTTGGCACCGATGACATAATGTGTTAAGAGATAGATTAATTAGCTCAAGAGTGCATGCAATTATGCTATGAGCTCATGCATTAAAACGACTCAAGTGAGACTCCTATGACACTAACGTGCCAGTAAATAAAATTCTCAGCTATATAAGCTCATTTAGCATCTATGCAGCTATCATATAAGCATGTGTGCTAAGTTGCAGCTTAACTATCCTTGATGAATTATATAATGCCCAAATCTCTTTGACTTCGTCTAAAGGACTTTGGTCATGGGGAAAAATGAAGAGGGCTAATATAATTATATAATAAATATTTGGATTTGACTCTTGGGCTAAGTGACAGCGCCTGAAGAGTCCAATTCATATTATGAGATGACTTATGGGAGATTTGGTATGGTGGGCTTGGAGTAAGGATCGTTGTACCGGCCTGCCCGCTCTCAACCTTTCTCAAAAAAGCTCATGTACTTAAAAGAGGCTCTCCTTGGCTTAAACTCAATATAAGCCCATAGAAGGATCTATTAGCAGAAGGACTCATCCGAGCCGTTGACACACCTTGCGATTTAACGGATGTTGTCAACAGCCAAACTCTATAAATACTTCAGGAGTTCTCAGCATTCAACAAGATGGAGAAATCCAGAGAAACATCGTCATACTATCAGAGTATATCACAGATAATC